>AP027115.1:11058319-11478319 GCA_028142955.1 Pinctada fucata
AGATCCCATCTAGACAGCTAGGAAAGGCTTTACTTAGGATTTCATATCCTATGAAATTTCGATCTCTCACCCTCCCTTCATTATTTAATATTTTCCGTGTTCATGTAAGTCTTACCAGGAATGGGGTAGAACCCCCCACTCCACCTGGATGGATCCGACAATGAAATTGTACAGGTCTTTCTTTTTTTTTTTAAACACTGATGTCTAATTTACTTTGAAAATGGTTAAACCAAAAAATAATTATAAATGTACCAAATAAACAAAGAGACACATGTACTATATTTCACTTTACGTCATCGTGTGAATGTGTAGTGTATACACACATCTGACGTCACGAATTTGTACTTTCAATTTCGGCGGAAGTTGCAGACTAGTTCTGTGTTAAATCGCTAGCTTGTTTATATGGGCCTGTAAATCGCTGTCTAATGGATAAACGACTCACGAGACAATATATTTTTATGGAACTACCAATACTTTGTAATTTGAGTTTGTCCGAGTAAATGTAAGTGAAAATACCCACGAGTAGAGGACTTCTTTAAACCAACATTTTTTTCTTTAGCGAACTTAACCCCCCCCCCCCCCCCCCCTCCCGAAGTAAATATAACAATTGCTTAATGGTAAATTCCCTTTGCTTGTTTGTTACATGCATGCAGTTGACAAAAAAATTACATCTTAGGAATGGGCACCGAGCACCCCCAAGCCTAGACCGAGAACAGGCCAAAATTTTATTCTTGAGTTGGTATTTTGGCCTGAGACAAGGGCATTGGAAACTCTCTCAACAACAACAACGGAGGAGGAGGAAAAGAGAGAGATCTCTCTCTCAACAACAACAACGGGAGGAGGAGAAAAGAGAGAGATGTTCATTTGATTTTGCGATTTTCAAGTCCATTAAGTAAGATTCCTCTCAATTTTCTGTGATTCAAAATACTCTCCTTCTTCAACTTTCAGCATGTTTCGTACTGATGTCTTTTCAGTCCAAATTTAAAACCATACATTCACAGAAATACAAGCAATTGTAGTCAATATTTTCATTTATTTGGTTAAATTATGAAAGTATTCAATACTTGTATCGGTATTTTTCATCCCAATATGAGATTGATATGCATAATTCTGATTTTGTGAGCAAAAACTATGAAAGAATTCAGAGCAAAAAGTCATCAACACGAGACAACTTGAACTAATAATAAACAAGTAAAGTTGTACAAATAAAAGTGACTAGAAATCTTACTTAAAGGAATTCAATGATGATAAAGGAAATGTAAAAAGCAGCTTATTACATAACTAACCGAAAAATTCAAGGTATGAGCAGATTCTGAAAAAAATTGTATAATTGTATATTCTACCACTTTTCCAATGCCCTTGTCTCAGGCCAAAATACCAACTCAAGAATAAAATTTTGGCCTGTTCTCGGTCTACCCCAAGCCCAATTTAAAAAAAAAAATAAAATAGGTGAGCGATCGCGAAATGTTATAACTATACTTTTACAATTCAATAGTTGTTCGATATAACATAGATTTTGAAAACAAATAGGTCCAATTCTTTCTGAAGTCATGAATATCAATGATTGCTTGTACGTGTTGTAAGTAACAGCCTACATGTAACTAATACAGCGTTCACAGAGGATTTCAGAAGGGAAAGGAGGCTATAAATGTAAAATTATGGAACAACTTTCAAGGAGAGTTATGTCCCTTATAACAGTGATCGCCTCCCCCACCTCACCCCCCCCCCCCCCTTTCTCCTCTCTAGATCTGCGATTTGGAGTTTGACTTATAAGAATGAGGCTGTCAACAGGAATTGAATACACTATTATACTTCAAAGGGCAAGATAACTCTAACGTACATGTATGTATGTATGATTCACAAGCTTTTCACTATTTTGGTACAGACACAATGTTTTATTATCTTTGATGGGGGTTTGAACAACTTTACGACTTTTTAAGACGTCCACAAACGTGTCGAATTGGCTTATATTTGTTTTATTTTATATAAAGGCAACGGCGACACATGAAAATCCATTTATCATGTTTATTATACACAATTTCTATCTTCAAGTGATGAATTTAAATAGATGGAGAGGTTATGGGTGCGGGGCAGGTAAAGATCTAGATGGTGGTTAGGGGCACGGTCTGGAACACCCCCCCCCCCCCCTTCCCCATTTCTTAAATGAATATCCAAGTTTATGTTTTGTTGTGAGACATGCTACATATGTTTTTAATATCATGTTGTGATTTTTAGTTTTTTGTTTAATCATGAACTGAACACCCCCCTCTGATGGACCGAAAATCCAGTAAAAGAAATCACGAGAGACTACTTCTCTATATATACATGATCATCAAAAGAGAACAATGTCTTAATTCATGTTGATTTTTGTTTTGTTTTGTTTTTTAATTCTCCTGAACTTAATTATTTTGTCTACAAATATACACGAAAATCACAGGAGCTCGATACAAACGACACACAATGACATCCGCCTCTACTTTCGTTATATTATATACACATGATACATGTAGGAACGATGGTGTCACTGTGGGAATTGGCGTTGAGCTCCTGTGATGAGGATCGGTCTTTAACAAACGATAAATGTAATTTATATGCTATATATATATTTCACATGTGTTAATGTACTAGTAATATTGTCTCTAAAACCTATGTGTTGAATTAAAGGTCTTTTTATTGAGAAAAGGGTATATGTCATTCAATCATCAATTAATCAATCCATCTATCAATCTTAACACCATATGCTTTCATGAATGGTAACAATTTAGGGAGTGGACTTCTGTACAACCCCCCCCCCCCCAAATAACCCTAAGAATCGGTACATTCATATACATGTAGCATGAACAAAGTTAAACTACTTATATCATGTAAATGACATAAGTACTTGTACTTCCTTGCCTACTTGAATTGACTAGCTTACATATTTCACAAATATACGATTGACTTCCCCTATAAATAAAGGATCGACCTTAAATTCCTTTTAGATCTTTATAATAAATGCCCTTTAAATGTGTAGGCGCCCGTTAAACGATCGAAATGACTCAAAATTTCAAATGTGATAGATATAATAAAAAAGAACAAAGTGAATAAAAATTTTAATACCAAAAAAAAAAAATAATAATAAATAAAATAAAATTAAATAAAATAAAATAAAAAAAAAACGATAACGAAGATAAAAGAAGCGATGATAGAATCTCATTATCTCTTAATCTACACGAAACAAAATTATCCTAGCTTTTTTTCGGCACAAACTATCCTGATGAGAATAATTTGACCTAATACCAAATTCAAAATGTCTTGAAATTTACGTCTACACTATGTATGGACAAGCACCAAACTTTCAAAAGAAAGACTTGATTGCGCAATTTTCTATCTCATTTTACACATATACAGTCTTTTTTTTTTCTTTTCACATGAATGGCTCCGAAATCTTTCTTCCTTGATTTTTTTGTTTAAAACATACATGTGCATGTAATTCACAGGCAAATCGGTTTGACTTTTACATGTAGACTATTTGTTCATAGTGACAAATATGCGATTTTGAAAAGAATCTTGTACAAAAAATCATATTTTTTTGAAAATATGAGAGAAAACTAAAATAAAAGTATATTATAGATAAAATGGGTGACTACTTACCCTCCCATGGTAGAATAGTTTTGACTCCAAGTTCCTCAAAATTCATAAGTATAAAATCTCAGTTATCATTTGACATGTCAACAGGGTTTTCTGACCAGACCCTTATCTTATCTACATATTACAACATGGTCTGCTATACTTACATTGTTGACGAAATCCGTTTGACCCCTCTTGATCGCAACTGTACCCACGCCGTACAGTACGAAACTTTCGAAACTCTCAGTTTCAGTTTTTGAACATTGTGTGTTGTTGAATAGCGACGTTAGAATTAAATCGATTTCTACTAGAATGTGCAGATTTTTAATTTATCTTATACTTTGTGCGATGCATATAGATAGAGTATGTATTTAAATGAATACTTTACGAGGTGTATGAATAAAGTACCGGATTATCAATGTACGAAAAAAGACATCTGTCTTGAAAATAAAAGTTTAAAGAATGCGCACGTTATTCCACTTTTTAAATTGTGTTATTTAGGGTATAAATAAACATGATATTTATAATTAAGAATCAAATGTTTCCATGTACATGTAATATCTGTTTGAATTATCACCTCACGATAATAAAGAGAGTTGATGAAAAGAAAGTGAAAAACTGAGCCTTATGTAGCACAACCCTGTACTTACATCAAATAAATTCCTTTTGAAATTGGGAATTTTACCTTTAAATCACTCGATACACAAACGTTTTCCTGTTTGTTATTTCTTTGCCGCTGGGTCGTGATTTTACATAAACTTTAAAAGGAGAATTTGGAGATTGAACACATAATTTGGAATTTAGTTTAAATGCAGTTTTAATCGCACGTTGAAAAAAAATCGAACATTAAATTATTTACAATTTCAATGTTCATGTACTTGTAAGTATGTAAGTTGATCAAACCAAAAGAAAAGAATGACTGCAAATGTACTTTAATACTCAATGTTGGAAAACTTACCACATCAAATCACATTTAAAAATATGTAAAATCTGCACTAGATATGCCTTTTTAAAAGTATTCCGACCTAAACATGCTAAAATTCAATATCTTGACACAGGATTTAGCCCCTTTTCAAACGAAAATAAATCAAAGCTCAAGACATTTTGGAGAAATAATCAATATGTTTAAATATGTGCGTCTATAAGTTAATACATAATGCAGTTAATATGAAAAAAAACAAGGATGAGGAGTTATCTTTTTTTCTAGCTTGTTATTAAATGTATTAGGCCGCACCAATTTTAGCCCCTCACAAACCTGCGCGTTCTTCCAAGACGTTCTTACTACATGTATAGGTATGTCATTGAAGTCCTTAAAATGTTCATGAACATAGTGAGAACGTGGCATTTTTCACTCGGAAGGGCTATTCGAAAGAATAATTGACGACTCCAATACGTGTGCAACACAACCTTCAACGTTCATAACACGTTGGTAGTGAGTCCTTTCCGTTTTTAATACGTTTTTTCAAGTTTGCACTACTACATGTAAAGATCCCAAGTTACGTTCTCGAAGTCCTTATTACTGCGTTCATGCTACGCAAGGGAGAAATTGTTTGGCGAGGTTTCCGAGCCGCTATAACCGAGAACGTGGCAAGGACGGCCGAGACGTGACGATCTCCATATAATTATACACATGTATGTAAAAGTTTTAGCATTCAGTACTGCGATCCTACTGCGTTCGCGACACGTTTCTAACACGTCAATGAAGTTTTCAATACGTTCGCAAGTAGTACCATCAGCGCATCCTCACTACGACTGTTTTGAACAGTTCAAAACGGTCGTGGTGGCTCGGCATACCGGCACGTTCGCTGGCGTCCTCACTACGACCTCACTAAGTATTAGCAATTTCTTACAACGTCCCCCGCGTTTTCAGCTATATCTTGTCTCGTTAGAAAATCTTGTATTTCGCAAAATAAATATCTTTGATCGTGTTTATTTGCAAAGAAAATCGAAAAATAAATTATGAGTATCTGTCAGTTCCAACGAGGACTGAAATCAGTGAATAGTTCCGTTTCACATTTTTACATTCATTCCAATAGTTCCGTTTCACATTTTTTACATTCATTCAACTGTCTTTGGATAGCGTTCTAAAGTCGATTTAACGTTTTTCTCGAATTTTAATGACATTGACTTATAATTTGTAATTGTCCGTATACGCCTACTCCGTTCAACTGGTAAGTGCAGCAAGCGCGGATCTAGAGGGGGGAGGGTCGGGGGGGGGGGGGGGGTCCCTGGAATTTTCGAAGCATAGTTTGATAACGCTTTAAAATATACATATTTCATAAGATTAAGTCCCGATTACCCTTTTTTTGTTATAACATTTGAAAAATAACATGAATTTGTATTAAAAATCTTTCATTTTTATTTATTTTTGGTCCACATTTCAAAATTTTCCCGGGATCGCCTACGCTCGCCAGATTTTATTGCATATACATATCAATTTCAAATGATGCTTACCTTTGCAACCCGTTATACATTGTACATCTTTGTCAATAAACAAGTACAATTAATTGAATAAATACAGTAATAGAGGATGCAAATAGTATTATTGTCTGTCCTTTTTATTCAAACTCTGACAAATTTTCGCCAGAAGACTATTAGTAAGTTACATATAATTTGATTATTTATCAGGAACAGCGCGGTGGAAATTCAAGATTTTCTCCTTGTTTGTTTTTTTGTTTGTTTTTTTTTTTTTTTGCTTTTTTTTTTTTAGGACTAATGAATTTTAGGACCCCTCCTGGAAAAAAAATCCTGGATCCGCCCATGTGCAGATCCTGACTAACCATGGTCAAATTACAAAGGCTGTTGGCGAATCTTATGATTTATTACACTGCAAACCATACAGTTGTGTAGAGAAAAGATCATGCATTCACCAATTAGATAAAACCTGCTTCATAAACTGAGGAAATCAGACACGTTAATGGACCGCCCTTATACATTATAAAATGTAACACAAATCCGTATAACAAAATACAGATCATGGAGAAAGAAAGATAACTCTCATCAAAATCAGTAAAACAGAACTATTGCATTCGCATTATTGAAAATGGAGAAAAAAACGACAAACATATTTTACAGCGTTGGCATTGTTAATGCTCCCATACATATTACATTATGTATATAGTCGCAGTACGTCGTGCTGCGTCTGTACGTAAACTTTACATTTTAAATTTCTCTACAGAATTACACAAGCAAATTAAAACAACAGGAAACATGTCGTTATGTGTTTCTGTCCGATCTGCCAACAACCCAAACTTTTTGTCGAGGACTCTGATTGGATGTCACAGTGGCGTAACTACTAGTTAAAGCATGCACGTTTTCTCGAAATTTCTATATTTAGTATGCTACTTTCTAGTGTTTTTCCTAGGACCTTTATGTCAGACTTCTTTTATTCGTAATGTTTCACTGGAAATGACCCCCCGATCATCTTGGGCCTCTATGATAAGAATCCATTTTATAATGTCCAAAGTATGTCATGACTGACACATTTTATGTATATATTTCAACCTCTGTACATAATGTCACGAACTTAATAGTTTTAAATGTATTTCCGTGACAAGGTCGTCATAGCACTTTCTATATAGACATAACCTCAGACAATGCATGTTTTGTACGTGCACATTGACGGCGAATGCGGCTAGTCAACAGGGGATGTTTACTCCTCCCGGGCACCGGTACCACCTCTATGTTGCTAGGGGTCCGTCGATGCTCAATTTGAAGCTGTATTGCAAGTGCTGTTGAGATTGTCGTCATATCTTCTTTATCTCATTTATAGAAAATATACACGTATCAGCCATTAATGCACAGAATTACACAAAACTTATTTCGAGGTCGTTTTTTATCAATGGGTCAATAATATACAGTTGTTGACTAGAGTTGAGGTCAACAGCTAATTTGTTGGACCCGAGGATGAACTGTTGACCGAGGCCGTAGGCCGAGGTCAACAGTTCATCCAAGGGTCCAACAAATTAGCTGTTGACCGAGACCCCTGTCAACAACTGTTTTGTTATACCTTTTTCGATCTGAAAAATAATATTGAGACTCCGTTCTACAACTTCTGTCATATTTCTCGGCTGTTTATAATCAGCGATCAGCGACAGATTGAAATTAATGGAACATTAATATTCTACTAGAATATTCTGTGAAGTTCGTATTGCATTCTAAAAATTATGTTTTTAACATCTCTGTCCTCCAATATTTTTGTTATATCTTCTTCAGTCACTCTCACAACTCGCTGTCATTTTGAAACGATGCACGATGTTAACAGCTGATTAGGGAAGAAAACTCTTATATTTGATCCTTTCAAGGGGCCCCGCATGGGGAACGTTCTTTTTTTTCAAATACAACTAATTACCGAAAATGATCAAATTTACATTATCCGGCGTCTTTAACTCAGGAAATAAATAAAATAACCGAAATAAGCAAGAAGCTTGTTGTCATAACAACACTAAAATATCTTGCCGGTCAACAGTTCGTCACATGACCAGTCGATTTTAACAGTTCGTTTGGACCGGCTGTTTCTAACAGTCATTATGTTGGACTTTTTACTTGTATAGACTATTAAGGGGAAAATATCTAAGGGTATAACAAACCATAGACGGAGTCTCAATATTATTTTTCAGATCGAAAAAGGTACATGTATCATAACAAAACAGTTGTTGACAGGGGTCTCGGTCAACAGCTAAGGAGCTGTAAGAATAAGACGTAAAATCTGCCCTGAAAAAGTCGAAATTTCAAATTAGGAAATTTGAAGATTCTGTTCAGTAGAAATATTAACTAACCCAATGCATATCTAAATCTAATGTCTGCTCGATTAAATTATCAATAACAATACCGATATTTGGGTTAAAATGAGCAGTTTTTCTATAGAATTCAATGGAAAACGGAAAAGTTTTCTACAGCATTGTTCCACCCCGAGTTACAGAATGACACTTTCACCAAAGGTGTATTTTATTAATATCAATTTTCTGACCAAGTGTGGTTCTGTAACTCGGGGTGGAACAATGTCCCACAGACGAAAAGCGAAAAAAGGGGGATGGGCTATTTTTTAAGAATCTGACTTAAAAGCGGTTAGATAGATAAAAGTTGCCCATTTCTTCAGGTTATACAATGGAACAATCTATTCTGAGTGGATTCCGATGAAATATACAACATACACGAAAGAAATAAACGATATAAAGATGTCCATTTCTACACAGTGTGTATTTCGCGCCTGAAAGCTTACACTGTGGCTGTTTAGTACAAAATAAAACGGTTTTCAGTTTCCGGATTGCGTATTTTACCGATTGCATGGACATACTGGTTTCGACGTTATTTTTTTCTTTTTCATTTTAAAATAGAAGGGGATCAAAACATAAAATTCTTAAAATTTTTGAAAAATAATGCATATTTTGTATATCTTCGTTCACTTTTTGACGTTTTCAGACATTGTTACCCCCTACCTATTCAAGCCTTAATTATCAAATCTAACATCAAATTTTTTCAATAAAATTCTTTTGAGAAATCTTCAAATACATCATATATTTATCCTGACCAAAATTTGCTTCAAAGGAAGGACAGCGCACGAGAAATAATCAAATGATTTCAGGGCTAAATCAAGCCCTTATTCTTACAGCTCCTTTGTTGGACCCTTGGATAAACTGTTGACCTCGGTCTACGGCCTCGGTCAACAGTTCATCCTCGGGTCCAACAAATTAGCTGTTGACCTCAACCCTAGTCAACAACTGTATAATGGTGATGTCTGTCTGTCCGTTTATGGAACGCAGATACACTGTAATCAGACCGTAGAGTCAAAGCTGCCTGTCGATTTTCAGGTTTTTCCGATATGGCGTTAGGGAGTTATGAGACCTAGATTTTTTTTTTAATACAGTAAAAATATACTAAAATAGTGAAAAACGCGTTTAAAATCTATGTTTTGAAAGTTTCTATAATTCAAGGGGACAGGATGTTCTTTTATAAATGTAAGGGGCATCTAATTTTTTTAATTTGTGTCGCATAACTGAGATATTATGTGTAATGGGAGGGAGTTATATGCACATATATGTACATGTTAAACCAAGGACAAAGTATAGGTGCATGGAAGGCAATAACTTGAATATGTCATGATATTTATACATTGTGATCAGACTGTGGAGAGGAGGCAATTTTTCGATTTTTAGGTTTATCTGATGCTTCGTTAGGGAGTTACGTACGAAAGCCTATTGAGCTCAAATGGTAGCTGAGAAAATTATTTTTTCGCGTTATAACGCGAAACTTTCGCGTTATATCGCGAAACTTACGCGTTATAACGCGAAACTAACGCGTTATAATGCGAAACTTTCGCGTTATAACGCGAAACTTTCGCGTTCTAACGCGAACTTTACGCGTTATATCGCGAGACTTTCGCGTAATATCGCGAAAAAAAACGTGCAGAAGCTTTCGCGTTATATCGCGAAACTTCGCGATATAACGCGAACTTTACGCGTTATAACGCGAAACTTTCGCGTTTAAACGCGAAACTTTCGCGTTATAACGCGAAACTTACGCGTTATAACGCGAAACTTACGCGTTATAATGCGAAACATACGCGTTATAACGCGAAACTTACGCGTTTTATCGCGAAAGTTTCGCGTTATAACGCGAACCTAACGCGTTATATCGCGAAACTTTCGCGTTATAACGCGAACTTTACGCGTTATAACGCGAAACTTACGCGTTATAACGCGAAACTTTCGCGTTATAACGCGAAACTTACTCGTTATTACGCGAACTTTACGCGTTATAACGCGAAACTTACGCGCTATATCACGAAACTTTCGCGTTATAACGCGAAACTTACGCGTTATATCGCGAAACTTACGCGTTATTACGCGAACTTTACGCGTTATTACGCGAACTTTACGCGTTATTACGCGAAACGTACGCGTTATTACGCGAATTTTACGCGTTATTACGCGAACTTTACGCGTTATAACGCGAAATTTACGCGTTATAACGCGAAACTTTCGCGTCATATCGCGAAACCAATAAGCAGGTTATGTACGATGAATATATGTATGAAATATCAATGACCTTCCATTGATAGTATAAAAGTTATCTGCGTTCAATTTTCTCGACTTTAAATGAAATATAGGCCAAAAGTTAATGTAAGACTGAGTGCAATTTAAAAGTATGGTAAACATAGTTAAAGTATTTTGGAGTTATCTGACCTGGTCACTAGAGTATAAAGTATGATTCAGATCATCCAGACCAGAGTTGCAGTAAGCATGCCATCCTCGGATACATACAAGTTTGGTTGATCTAAGACTCGTGATAAGCTGGATCTGTCCTGTTTTACTTAATATTGTCAATCAAGTGTAAAATATAGGTCAAATTCAGCTTCCCTACCATGCATTGCAGGAAGGATCCTCAGATTCATCATTCACACAAATTTGAATAATCTAGGACTTTTAATAGACTGGAAATTGACCTGTCCAATTTTACTTAAACTGGTTTTTCAGGCATGCAATATAGGTCTAATGCAGCATACGTACCGTACATTACAATATGCATCCTTACTAGAGTAGATGCATCACACATACAAGTTTGGTTGATTTAGGACTTTTAAGTTAGGGAGAAAAGCCGAAAACTATCCATTATGTCAGAGAAAGTACTGATCGAGGCCCGTCAGGGCCGAGATCAGTTCTTTCTCTGACATAATGGATAGTTTGAGGCTTTTCTCCCACTTAAAACATGACATCTTTTGTTTTAATAATGGACAGTCACAGGTAGATCCTTTCGCAGAATTCGGACACCTCAAAATCAAGAACCGTATCATTGGTCAAGTGATGATGATCAGGTGCACGTAGCTTGAATCCCTGGCCAGTCAACCGATTGATTTCTTTTGTCTTAATAATGGACACTTTCATGTCAAGGTCAATCATTGAGTTGTTGAGAAAATAATTCATTTCGATGTATCCATGCTTGTGATATACAACATTTTTTTCGTATGGACCTCGTTTTTATTCTTATCAAATTTATGCGTTTAAAAAACTAATTGATCATTTTTAATTGAAGCGTCACGTTTTGGATATAGACTGTAGCGGTGTTTTTAAGTATTTTTCTAAAGACAACGCGAAACATAGGATGTAATTCGTCTTGGATTTCGCCAGATTTCAATTTTTTTGTAGTTTTACTTACTTTATTTTACAAGTATTTGATTTACTTCTATTTCATTGTATTTTCAGACCCACAAGCTTGAAATATCTCCCCGTAAAAATTACGAAATCCGCGCATAGATGGATTCTTTTGTTTATTAATATAGAGGAACATATGTTTTACCCAAAAAGAGGAATATTAATGGATATGGAATTTGAAATCGGAATAATCAAAGAAACTTGGAAAATAATTTTCGTTGGGATTTATAGTTCTTTCTGTGTGATATTATGTCATCATAATCAGGATTCTTTTGTCCGAAAATTTACCTGTGACTGTCCATTAAGTTACCTTTAACTGTCCATTATTTTTAATAATGGACAGTTTTGGCAGACTTAATGGACAGCTACAGGTGAATTTTTGGACGAAAAAGGATCATGTTGAGACAATATCACATAGAAAGAACTGTCTAGACAATGGGATGACGTCATAGTCATGTTTTAAAAGATATGCTGATAAAGAACATGTCCTGTTTCACTTAACCTGGTTGCTCAAGCGTGAAATATAGGTCCCATTTTCTTGAGTGCGGACACCATTGCCGCAAGCCCCCCCCCCCCCCCCCTCTTCTACGTCGAGGTGAATCTTGCTTGGACCATGGAACTCAATATAAGCTTTCGTACCAAAGTGCAATGATGTTCGATTCGTCCCAAAATCTTGTCGCAATTAAAAATCTTAGTATTTAAAAGTGCTTACTGGGAGACAGCAATGATTGACGTATTAAAATTACATTTCATACTGATATGTCTGGCAGGGCGTTCGTTCATCACTTTTATATACTTTATATCAGATTCAGATACATATGTATCACATGGAAGGTAGTTGGAAATCAACACATTTAAGGCATTTATTAAGCCTTGTCGAGAAAACTAAATGTTCTTAAGAATACTAATGTTTCTTCTACTTTCGGTTTATGTTTAAAAATACTTCAATCATCAATCATGTTAGATAAGTTCTTGATTGATACTTTGGTTTTATGTTCAATCTGCATAAAAATAATAAATTGAACCCTAAATTTGAGCAATAATATGATGGATATTACCTAAACTCTAGCTTGAATATTTCTATTTATTTGACATAAGCATTCCTTTCTACTTGTCAGAGAGGATATTCAGCATCAAAGGACAGAAAAAGCTATGATTTCAAATGTCAAAAGAAGACAAAAAATAACGGTTAGGAAATACATGGAACGCCAGGCCAACTTCAGGAGTTCCATGTTATGACCGATCAATACAGGCATTACACGAAATCCCTTAATTTTAGGAATCACGTAAAATCTCTGATTACATTTATTCACTATAATATATACATGTATATTAATATTCCTGAACTCAATGGATTTCGTGATATTATGTGTATATGTTACAGTGAATAAGTATAATAAGGGATTTTACGTACTTCCCAAAATTAAGGGATTTCGTGTAATGCCTATATCGATCATTCATAACTTGTAGTTCCTGGAAATGGCAAGGTATTTCAAGTAAATCTTGACATTTTCTTGAAAAATCTACTCTTGTTTTCTGATTGAAATTTCGTCGTATATATATATATATATATATATATACATGTATTTCATAATAATCTTTTATATTGTTATTGCTATGAAACTACTCTGGGCTGGGGGTATCCTGAAGCTCCTACAAGGGCTCCGATTTGAAATCTTTAACATACTGCATACATACAAATTTTCGCGTTATAACGCGAAAGTTTCGTGTAATAACGCGAAAGTTTCGCGTAATAACGCGAAAGTTTCGCGTAATAACGCGAAAGTTTCGCGTTATAACGCGTAAGTTTCGCGTTATAACGCGAAAAAATAAATTTCTCAGCTACCACTTGAGCTCAATAGGCTTTCGTAGTTACGGATTTAGTAGTTTTTGGTTTTGTGAAAATACATCCGGATGGGCGTATCTTGTTGCGTGAGCGTAGGCTTTTATTATTAAAGAAGCTGTGAAGTACATGTAGTTGTTGTGTTTGATCAGGTTGTGAGAGTCAAGAACAAGAAAAGAGGGTATCTTCAACAACAGATAGTTGCAGCACCAACAGCACAACCCCAAAACACCCACTGTAAAACACAAAGAAGACACGCACAGAAAGAGACGCAATTGTACAAGGAACGTCAAATTACAGAGAAACATCAAACACAAATGACTACACATAAACCAACGAGACCAATGGGCAATCGGTGCGCCGCGAGCTCATGTATGTTATCACCCGAAGAGTCCGACTGACATTCAGGGAGGACAGGTGGTCGGGGCCCTGTTTTCTCTAAGGAGGTTTCGACAGGGCTGTCATGGAATTCCGTCGTCACAGTCAGTCAGAGTGCAAGTTATGAGAATGCGCTAGTACAAGACTGTAGAATGGTCAAGTACCAAGCCTAGTGTCCTTCTGGTGACATAAGGATCATATCCACGGTATAAAAGGCGCTTGATGATTCTGACGCATTTTGTATGGCGATTCTGTCTACCTTTGATCCTTCTAATTATGTTGATCATGGCACCATAAAACGCAGGTTGTGCAATACCCAAAGTAATATACTCTGTTACTTGTATGGGTCCGAATTTCAAAAGAAGTTGATAATAATTTTTGAAAAATTTCCAGAAAGTCTTTACAAGTCTATGAAAGCGAAAACCTTGACCTTAAAGTTTCTTGGTAATTTGTAAATTTCAACTATGAACATTCAAAACATCAGTACATGCTCTAGCATACCGGACGAGCTGCGAAATGTAGATACCATATGCCGGTAATCTAGGAACATCATCGTCAAGCCAGGGAAAATTTACTATGTTGAATCCAAAATCATCTCTTTTGTCATACACACTTGTATGAATCTCTCCATTAACAATTTTTACACTCTGGTCCAAAAATGGGTTTTCTGTGTTTGTAACGTTTGCCTTGCCCAGAGTCAGCTCCTGTGGATAAATAACATTTTATACTTTTCAAAAACAGGATTTTCGATATTAAGAATATCATCCAGATACCCAGAAGTACCATTGAAACATTTCACATCATAATGGTCTCCATGTCTCTGAAGGTTTTGGATAAATTCATTTTCATACGTGTATAAAAACAAATCTGTAACAAGATGCGCACAACCAGTACCCATAGTGATCCCTACAACCTGCCGGCAGAGACTCTCACCAAATCTTGCACAAATGTTGTCCAAAAATAAGGACAAGGCAATACAATGGTCATTACATGTCCATGACTTATATGACCTGTATTCCGTAGTGGAAAAGAAACCCTTAGATTCAGATGTACAAACATAAATCCTCCCCTCTCGATTAAAGCAGAATTTAATGAGTTTAGAAATCGATCATTAACCCGGTCGTGAGGAAGCGTGGTGCACATACCCGAAAACTCGCATGAAGAAATCGTATTGGCCCGAAAATTTCTAGAACCATCCCGCCAGTCACATCCCCGAAATCCCCAATAGACCAAAATAAGATTACATCGTTCCTGTTTAGAACACACTCATAATAACTTGCCGCGCGCCCCTTTACCACCGTGAGTGCAAACGACAGACTTCTGGACAAAATTGCAGTTGAACAGCCGCTAGAATTAGCTATGTATCGAAACCCGCAAGGAGACCTTCGCAGCCCCGGCATGCGGAACAGCGAAGGAAGATCCACCCCAGAAACAGGGATTCTGAACGAAGACATCCTATCGCTGTTCCTGCCCAAAATGCCAGGGATAGTCCCACCGCCATTGATATAAGCATTTGTAGACGAAAGTTCCAAAACAAAAACTGACATGTAGTAACGTTTTCAAATGATCATGCTGTCTCTGGCTGCCCTGTCCGCAGGCGCGAAGACATTTTTTTTCATGCAAATTGCGCAATTTGGATTTGAAATATCTTTCAGGTTAAGACCTAGGATCTTCAAAAAGATGAGGGCCCCTGTGGAAGTTATCTATTCGAATATCAGCAATAGCCACCATGATTCGTTTCCAGTCATCCAGAGAATGCGACACGATCCCCTCCGATCCACACCATCGTTTATCGTAATCAATGGACATAGAATCAAAAATACGTAACAAATTCACTAAAACATTCTGCAATGGAACAAACATGAAATCCAGTGGGAATGAGTTCGAGTTAATGAGAAAAGTAAGCATCTCCTGATGCCATTGCTTGTTGCCATGTTGCCTTTAAGAGTTCCGTAATTACAATAGAAGCGTGGTATTGTTAAATTTGGAGGTAATATCCAAATATTATGGCGTGTTCATAGCTCAGTTGATACGCTATGCCAGAGCAAGTACTTAATATACAGATTTTATTCTGAGAGCTAAGCGTCTTTCAGATAAGCTTCTGTATGAGATCGACTAACATCGTCACTGGGAAAGTTCTACGGTCGTTATGGGGAACTCGCCATACTCTATGATGTCCCACTCTCCAGAATGGTGGATGATATTCTGTCATAGACCATTTGAACCATCTAGCCAAAGATTACACTTTATATCTTCCGAAATGGAAGTAACCGGGTGTGACAATTCTACTGAATTGAAGCGTCGAGTGTTGCTTGCAAGCAGGAGATGCTGACTCTTCCTGGGCACCTAGTCTCACTCTCATTTTAGGAGTTCCCCGTCTGGTCCATGCTGCAAATTCATTTGTTCTTAAATGATGCTATTGAATTTAAAGACGTTTGTCATTCTTTAATGACCATATCCTCATACACAGTGCAAAATCGATAATTCAGAAAGGCATAAACCAAAGGCATACAAAATCAGGGTAAACAGGAACCAAACCAAACAAAGAATGGCCTCCAACACATGAAAATAGCGATCTCCCAACAGGTTAACCGTTGAAATACTTTTTTTTTTAATCACGTGACAAGATCATGAAGATTGTATGGAATCGTACTACAGTCCATTCCAACCCTTGTAATTTATTTCATTTTTACGTCAATATTTTTTCGGATTTTACAAACTGCAGCACAATAAAATATATATAAAGCCCTCGTTCCACTGCAAACCCTTTGCACCTACGTTCATTCTCGATAAGTCGGAAGAGAACGGCTCTTAGTCGGATCTTGGTCTGGTACAGCGTATGTTGGTCCATAGTTAGAGGTCGGGAAAAGTTTTCCGTATTCTTTCAACCAGTTGAAAAAATACGGGAAACTTTCCCACTCTCTTTATGGTTGTGAAATGGTCGGGGCTTGATCGTGATAGTCGGGGTACAGCCTAGGTTAATTGTGTCATGGTCGGGAAAGAGCGTGGATTGAGCGTGGTCTGATCGACATTTAAATAAATCCCGCTCTCTTCACGCATAAGATACGCTTTAATTACGCCCTGTCCCCGATCTTTACCATTCTATTCTACGCTCTTTCCACGATCTATCCACTCAGATCTTATCTTGACATTTTCATGATAATCTTGCGTCTTATTCACCGTGTTCACTATTCACTATTCTATATGACCAAGTTAAGACCAAACGACGCTTCAAACAGGATCAATGCATATTTCATTCATTTTCTCTCACTGATATTGATTTAAAATACTTATGATCAAAATGTCGCGGCGACGACAACTCAAACGAGATACAGATATGCCGCTCTTGACTATCCAGAGCCATTATTTAAAGTAAGGTAAATTTTATTTTGATGGCGACACTTTGGGGTAAGGTTGTGACAAAACGAGAAATATAGGCTTCTTCTCCTTGGCCTATACGATCATTGGATGACAACTGAGATCAATTTAAATTGGAAATTGTGTTGGGAATGCGTCGGGGACCGTCGGTAATTGATAGGGATTGCATCGGGTATAGATCGGATTTTGGTTGGGAATAGATCGTAGTTTAATAGAATAGTAAGGGGCTCGGTCGGCAATATGATCGTGAGTAGAACAGGTAAAGCGTGAGTAAGTCCATATCAAGACGTGAATCGGTCATGAATTGATTGTTAATCGGTTGGGGATAGAGCGTGAAGTAAACAAAAAAAAAGGAAAATCGAGAAAGTTATCCGCTCTTGTGATAATTTCGGTCGGGAATGGTCGTAGGTACAAAGGGATTGCAGTGGAATGGTGGCTTAAGAATCGACCGTCCCGAAGATCTCATGATTACAAAATTCAGCCCAGTTGGCTTCTTTTGTATCCCCTCGCACCATAGTTGTGAAAAGGAGTGTGTAAGTGTGTACGTCACACTTTGTATACAGCCTAGAGAGCACAATTATGATCACATTTTGACAAAACTTCATACACTTATTTCTTACGGCATGAAGAACTTTTAGAGAAAGTGGCATTCTGTTACTCAGGGTGGAACAATATATAATTCATGTTATTCCCATCGTAATTGATTTCGTTGGGAAAACATTCGTTTTAACAAAAAGATCGGTCTCAATATGAATATTTTATATGATTAAGATCTGGACAACTTTAGTGGACATTTCTTGAGAAACATTTACTAACATTTTGCATTTTGAAATTTTATGGCAGGTTCTACGCGTTATTTCTGCAGCTCCTTTATCAATCTCATTTTTATTTCTTCCTTTAATTATGCGGAAAGGTTCCAACTCTACACCTTCTTGAATAAATTTCAAACCAATTTTCATGCACAAGACACGTGTTTCGAATATTAAATTCTCATCAGCGATGCTTCCAGCCAAAGTGCTTTTCATAAGCAGCGCAAATTAATTTCACTAGCGCCCTCTGGTGTTATTTTTAGAATTAAAATTTCTGTCTTTATACAATACATACATTTTTTATCAATTGAAATAAGACACACCTTTTTAAAAGACAATACTTTAATGAATTAATAAGACTATAATACCGATAGTGAAAATCTTAAAAAACAATGATCATGCCTCCAGTAGCATAAAGTAGTGTCCATATAGCATATAGTGGTTTAGGATTCATGCATGCATTAAAGATCACTTCTATCTGATTAATTCTCAATTCATAATAACTGAGTAAATTCTTGGTCTTCGCCACAGGTGGTTGTTGCAGTGGTCGGTTGCTTTGTTAGCAGTCTTTTTACCTTCTGGTGTAGCTTGTTCTGGGACAGTATGTATATCCAGGGGTCTGCGATTGCATTGCCGATACAGAGTCTAAGTAACAACAGGTCTGTAGGTGTCTGGTTTCCCTCATCACCGTTTATGGAATGTATCAGAATATCAACCTACAAAAATGTTGAGTCTATTCTAATAGATATTTTTTGTTACATGTACTGTCAGAAGAAAGCAAGTGTGAACGGATGTAGTCGTTAAGTCGCCTTCTTTTAGATTTTTGGTTCAGTTCGCAAGTTCCGTCAGGCTTTCGGTAGATGAAAATTGAAACAAATGACATCTTGTTTGTTACATTGTCCATAAGAAGCAAGGTATGAATAATGGATCATTCGTTTTTAAAAATATGCTGAACCACGCGTTATTATGATGATCTAAATAGCGTATATGTAACACATCAAGTCTCTGTAATAATAATTTAAACAATAATGAAACTATTTCTCCTGGAAATAAATACTTTATAAATCAAATTCCTCTTCTTTGAATACATTTTCTAACTTTCTATATGTACATGTATAATCTTTCAGTTTTTGATCAATTACAAACATAGCAAAGTCCTGTAGCATCATATTCCACCCATCCTGCTTTCGGTACATTTTCGGACATATAATTTTCACACTCTTTGGCCGTATTACATTGTTTAGATTGAGGAACACCGACGAGGGTTAAGTAGCCGAAACGTGCATGTCTGGTCCACGCTGAAAATTCATCTGTTCTATAATGATGCTATCAAATTTGAAGGCGTTTTACATAATTAAGTAATATATCTGTCCAGTAGAATGCCAATCTCACTGTGGGGTATCACATGATACGCAAATGATATGTTCCACGGGAATTCCCTTTGATTAAACCATGTAAATACTTTCTAAATCTACTTTATTTGAACTTACTTTAGGTCTATCATATGGCCATTATCATCAATTATATGATGGTAATCTATTCTGGTCAAAAATAGACGTGTATTCGGAGAACACTTAAACAGAAATTTTTCGATGCTCACCACATGTTTTGATATGGTGTACGGACAGATACAAAATTTTCTGTTTAAGTGTTCTCCAAATATACGTCTATTCTTGAGTAGAATAGATTACCATCATATAATTGATAATAATGACCATATGATAGGCTTAAAATAAATTCATATAAAGTAGATTTAGACAGTACTTGGTTTAATCAAAGGGGATTCCCATGGAACATATCATTTGCGTAACACGTGATACCCCACAGTGAATCTAGTCTATTTTGCACTTATGTTGATATAGCTCATTCTATAATATTGCATTTTGAAAGGCTTTCTTAATACGTTGATTTCGCACATTTAATAATACGTATAAGAAAATGCTTTCTTGTTATAGAATGAATCATTGGAATATTTATTTGAAAAAATAGATATCTTAAACGTTACCATGATCGGTGCCCATAGAGCAGAGAACAACAGGAACACAGCTGTTAAGAAAAAGGCAATGGAGAATTCGCTTCCCCCTGATACTTGTCCTTTCTGGAGCAGTAATCCCATCCTTCCTCTACGTACGAATGACGCACAGATGGTACTGATGCTTAGATATGCCGTCAGAGCATAAACACATAACCCGACGAAGCAGTATATAAAAGTAGAGATCCGAACTAATCGTTTGGCATCAGTGTCGAGCTCCCCGCAAGAGAAATCCACAAAACACCATGTTCCTGGATAAAACGTGTCATTGTGACCTAGTCCATACAGTGGCATTGACGCAAGGACGGACGAGAATATCCAAGTAGACATTATAATAACCACGCTCTTTTTCCATGATGATTTAAGGGCTCGAAAGTCGAAAGGATCGAAATGGAATACTGTCAAATATCTCTCAAGCGTCATTATGCAAATGAGGATCCCGGAAGACATAATTCCCCACATCAACATGAAGGAAACGGCGTTACAAAGGCCTGGTACTGACTTTATAGACCACCGGAAATCGGATGCGTACCTGACAAAGGCCGGCGGATACATCATAGACAGATGGAGGGTATCAGTTATTGCTAATGCACAATAGAAGCGGAAAAACAAGGACCACTTATGTTCGCGCCTTGTTGATATCAACAATCCTAAAGCGAGGCCATTACCCACAATGCCTAGTATGAATTCTATTATGGCTGGAACGGATGATGTATACGGAACAATTCCTACAGTTATATTAAGTTTTGTAATATTCTGTATTGATGAATTTTCCATTGTAGCATTTAACATTTGTGTGATCGTTCGACGGACTGATTATATGGTAGATATATCATTTTAGATAACTATTGATTTATATTTACAACAATCGGGTGTAAAGGTGAAAATATACAAATGACTCAGAATGGTCATGTAATGATAATGTTGTTTGCTGGACTATCAACTCTGCCTTGTTATTCTAAATATAAAATACAACTGATATTCAAAATGATATAAAATGAAAATATAAGCAAATACCATAAAAATCTTCTTTATTTTAAACAAACTATTAAGCATAAAAAATAAACATCTATAGAGACAATACATTTCTTTTATAAACGAACACCTCATTGCTCATGCAAATGACTTTACTGAGAAGGGGAAAAGTAAAATAGTGTTCGTTACAAAATTACAAAAAAAAAATTCTGTTAATGAGAAATAGCTATTCTTTTTTATTTGAAAATAGATATTAAGCAATCTATTATTATTTCAACCTTGAAAAATCATACTCCGTAAACCCGTTTCGGGTACTAAACCCTCGTCAGTGATCCTTAATCTAAACAATGTAATATGACCAAAGAGTTTAAAAATATTAAGTCCAAAAATGTACCGAAAAATGTAGCAGGATGGATGGGATATGATGCTACAGGACCCACCATTTAGAAATTCCAAGAAATTTTGAAAACAGAACAGAAATTTTCAATGCGTTTAAGAGACAGACGATCAACCGAAGTAGATCGAACTTGGCTGCATTTGCCCTCGGGGACTCTTGGTCCACCAGCAGTGACACTCACCAATCGGTTCAAATGTTAAACGTCTTCAACTTAGATAGCATCATTTAAGAACAGATAAATTTACAGGATGGACCAGACGTGCACGTTTCGGGTACTGAACCCTCGTCAGTAACCTTCAATCCAAACAATGTAATATGACCAAAGAGTGTAAAAAATATTATGTCTAAAAATGTACCGAATAACGAATGTTCTGATTGCTACGACTTGTGTACTCATAGCTTCGACTCGCTCACGGATATATACGACTTCAGAACGAATTTGTAGGACTTGCCTGAATTTCCTTGTATTTCAAATTATAATCATTTATTGAAAGACACAATATTTTCAAGATGAGATGGTCTCACTTGCTTTATTGTAACAGTATTGGGGATATAAACATATATTTATATAATAAGGCCACAGTAATTTTATATTTTGTTTTACGCCCCCTGATGTGTACCTTTTTGGAAAAAGAATACATATACAAAAATCAAATTTGTCATCTAGGACACCGTAGTTTATAACTGGATTTCAAACGTAACGTACTGTTTTTAGAGTATCCGTTAGACCAGAAATTTCAAAATACACTACAATATATCGATACATATTACTCGTGAGAAAGATACGAACATAATCTAATTCAATTGAACTTTTAATCTTATCTTTATTCTCCTTTTTCAATACCTGACTGAAATTTTCTAATGCCAATGCATTATGTGTTTTCTTGCCTGACGGGAAGGTACCATTGGGAATTGCCGGGACGTTAAATATTTTATTACTATGCATATGGCCATCTGACTGAAATTGAATGGTTGAAGTATTAACTTATGTATTGACATAAGGACGCACAGAATACCGATAGATTTAAAATTAATATGAGACTTAATCCGTAACCATCCGTAGCCTTTCCTTTTCGAATCCTTGGTTACCCGTAGCAATCCGTAAGGGAATCGTAGCCATCCTTAGGGGAGTCCTAGCAATCCATAATGCGTAGGTCACACATTCACGGATGAGCATCCCGGTCCAGCACGGATGCAATCCGGCATCAACCGTAGATCATCGTAGAAAACTGTATTACTCCGTATTTGATCCGTGATTATCCGTAGCTGATGTTCGCACCGTACTGCTTTTTTTAACATGTTCAAAAAACCAGTACGGATCAAGACCCGTTCTAACCCGTACCAATCCGTTCTAAAGCCGTAGGAACACGTACTGAGAACGTGCCAAACCGTATTCGTACGTAAAAACCCGTAGCTTGACGCCGAGGTACGTATTAGTACGGATCAGTACGAGTATATTACGGTTCAAATACGGATTTCTACGGATATTCACGGTGAATGCTGCGTATTACAACGGGTCCATACGATTCAGAAGGGATTCGTACGGTTCCATTCGGTTAAGAACGGATCGCGAAGTATTGCTGCGGTTTATCAAGGATCGCAACGGTTGGGAAAGTTTTAGGTACAACAGGGACCACTGATAATTCTAAATCTCAGTTGAAGATCTTGAGTCAGATATTTTGATAAAGATCCATAATACTGTGATACAAAACGAGCTGAAAACATATTACAATGCTATATTCACGTGTAAAGCAATATCATATGTACTCGTACATGCTCAGTCATTTTGCAATAATATTTATCCTCAAAAGTGGAACAGTAATTTTAAAACAAGGTTCAACGTTCAACATTCAGATGTTTAACCACGTTCTAGAACAAGATTCAACATTCACAAATTAGTGGTGTCTCATTTGTATCTACTAATTAGTCCAATAATTCGTTTTGATTCCGAGAACGAAAGAGGGACGTTTAAAATTTCATTTTTTATGTTTTTGGTTTTGTTGTTGGCGGAGGAGGGGGAGAGAGGGTAAGAAAGGAAGGAAGGATGAGCAAAATAAATGACAAATTAATGCAGATATTTTTTAATTGGTAATAATCTTTTCAAATAATTCATATGCTACCTCAGAACTATATGACTAAATATCGAAGAATAACACTCTTTATTTGAACTGCAATATGGAATAAACTCATATAATCGCGTTCGAATGAGTAGATTCACAAATAGTTGTTAGAAATATTTCATAAGGTATATAGCATATGTAGATGTCAGACAAAAATTTAAATCAGAAGAGAATAAAATAGAGGATTATGAATGAGACAAAGTATTTACATATTATAATAAATGTATCGCGGTTAATAGGATTTACTGGTGTTTTTAAATTGAGGTAAAAGAAATTAGACATTCAGAGGTTTCACCTGAAGTTTTCAGGACCCACTCGGAAGACTTTCTCCTAATATAGCGAGAAAAGATACCTACTAGAGAAAAACAGAAACTCACTACGTGAAAATCCGTACAATTTCGTATACAAACCGTTCTTATCCGTACTTTATCGTAGCAACGCCTTGTTAAAACGTAGCGAATCGTGTAAATCCGTTCTTTTCACTGATCGTTTCAATAACTTCTCCGTAAATGAACCTTACCAAACCTTTGTGGACCGTACCAATACCGTAGTGACGCACGGATGGCAGAAAATTGGACGCTATCCGTAGCATTTTTGTCCGTACTGCATCCGGGACCGTCAGCCGTGAATGTGTGACCCTAGCATAAGGGAGTCGTGGCAATACCTAGAGCTACTACATGTAGTATGACAAATATGGATAATGACCATATCCCTGTATACAGCACAAAATCGATAATTCAGAAAATCAGAAACCGAAGGCATACAAAATCAGGACAAAACAGGAACCAAAGCAAACAAACAAAAACCTTCACCACATGAAAAGAAGCGAACTCCCGATATGGGAGTGAGATCAGGTGCCCAGGAAGAGTAAGCATCTCCTGCTTGCATGCAACACGGGCCGCTTCAATTCGGTAGAACTGTCACATCCGGTAACTTCCATTTCGGAAGACATAGAGTACAATCTTGGCTTGGATGGTTCAAATGGTCTATGACAGAATATCACCCACCATTCTGGAGAGTGGGACATCATAGTGTATGACGAGTTCCCCATATCGACCGTAGAACTTCCTCAGTGACGATGTTAGTCGGTCACAAACATATCCCTGACTGAGAAGCTTATCTGAAAGACGCCTAGCTCTCAGAACAAAATCCGTATATTTCGTACTTGCTCTGGCATAGCGTATCAACTGAGATATGAACACGCCATCAGCAGGCGATGAAGGGATGTTGCTACTCAGAAAAGGAAAGTTTGTAATGCTGAAATTGAAGTCGTCACGTTTGTCATAGAGTGAGGTGTTCATGTGACCATCAGTGTCGTAGGACAGCATTATGTCCAAATAGGATGCTGAATTATTTGTCTCTGTAGTTTTTTTTACTTCAAGCTCTGAAGGATAGATTCTGCTCAGGTAATCTGCGAATTTCGGATTATTGATGGACAAAACATCGTCTATGTATCTATAAGTGAAGTTGAAGTCAGAAGCTAAGTATCTTTTCCCTTCAGAGACCAAAGATTGAATGAATTCAGCTTCGTACGAGTAATGGAAAATGTCGGCAAGGAGTGGGGCACAATTGGTCCCCATTGGAATTCCGACAATTTGCTGAAAGACCTTTCCTCCAAACACCACAAAAATGTTGTCGATCAAAAAGTTTAACATCTGAATAATATCTGTTTCAGTGTACTTATTTTCAGAATCGGACTTTTCTTTTACAAAATAGGTTTTGTCATAGTTCACAACAATAAATTTGTATTTGCGATTACCGTTCTTACTTGTAAACGCATTACTTATAATTTTTGCGAGTCTTTCTTTCAATTTAGAATGTGGAATTGTAGTGTAAAGTGTCGAAAAATCAAAGGCTTTGATCGAATGAACTTTACTAAAATGAGTGGATTTCAGATGTTCTAAAAGTTCCTTCGAATTCTTTAAAATCCACATCTAGTTGATACCACTGCGAGAATATACTGTCGAACAATATTTTTGAAGCCCAGATTTGATTTCAGATAAAACTTTGGTGAGTAAGATCGATACAGATTTGGTAGAACATTTTAAGGAACCAGCGATGAAACGTTGTTTGTACGGATTCTTATGCATTTTAGGTATGCAGTATAAGTATGGTAAATCTAAATCTAAATTGTTAGTTTGGAAGCCAAAGGAAGAAAGAGCTGATTTGTGGTTATCTATTATTTCAGAGGCAGAAAGGTTTGTTGGGGTGTAAGTGGGATTTCCAGGTGTCGAATTTAAACCCAACTCTTTAACTAGACTTTCGAAATAGAACTTTTTGCAAGTAAATGTGTAATTATTTGAGGCTTTGTCCGCTGATGTGATGACATAATGTTCTTGGAGGTAGGTAAGCTCTGTGATAACATCAGGGTCTTTAAATATAGACTCGAATCTGGTGCTCACGGTTGATTTTAATCGGTTAATTTTAGATAAAAGTAAGCCTATGATGGATTTTATTCATTCGGATAGTGTGTCGAGCTGTACATCCTCTTTCTTTGCCCAACGTCTTGCATATTCCTCACAAGAGTCCATGATAATTTTGAAATTTTGGTTCCATGTAAAGGACATACTTTCTCTGTATTTGGGACCCTTTTTTAACAAATCTCTCAACTTGTCGTTCTTGACTATACTAAGGTCACCTGTAATAACGTGTCCACAAGGAGAATAGTTAAAATCCGATGAAGAACATTCGCAAGGAAGTGGATGTAGTGAGGGATTACTTAAATCAATGCACTGCAAGAATCGTTTGTAATTGTAAATTTTAGATGCAACTGTTGGTGTGTAGCTATAGGAAATACAAGGAGTTTCTTGTCTTTTGAAATATGGTGGGATTTTTTCTGTGACAGTTTTGTGATTCAAAATTTGACCAAGATTCAATTTATCAATACCTTTGTTTGCAAATTTTACTTTAATGAAAGGACGGTTTGTTTTCTCCTCTGATTTATCTGATCTAACTGCTTGAAATAAACGAAAGGTAGAAATGTCCAAGATGACTCCTTGTAGTCTGTATTCTGGGGAACGTGTATCGGTATAAGTGAGGTCCTTCGTATATTCGTAGATTTCGTGTAACTTCCGTAACTTTCGTGTAACTTTCTATCGCAAAAAAATGGCCCCGGATTGCTACGGACTCGCTATGGGTTGCTACGACTCCCCCACGGATTGCTAAAATTAGGCTACGACTCCTCTTCGACAATTTCTTCCTTAGTGGGGTCGAAGAAATTTTTAACATGTTCAGGAACGTTCTTGGCATTCACGAATTGCTACGGATAGGTACGAATTGCTACGTAACGACTGGCCATGACCCTCGCCGACTCGAGCTACGGATTTCTAGGAATGGGTACTTCATCTCGTTCCATGGCTCCCTATGGCTCGATCCGTGAAAGTATGAAAGGGGCGTTTCCTTCGGCGAGTAGCATTTATCCTAAACTATCGAACAACAATCGCAGGTAACATATTTAAATTCTATAGTCAACCATACATAAAAGCGAAATAATCTACATATTTTCATTTTTTAAAGATCGAATTTATGGAGTAATATAAATATCTCAATACAATGCTTGGGCATGCGTGTACAATAAATAATATCATATTCAAGGTTAAAGAGGCAGGAGATTAAATGCTAAGTTATCAGTCGAACGCGATATGATGGGGATTTCCCTTGGATGTCATCTAAAAGTATCTATCTTATCACCTGCTATATATAACGTACCAATATCATAATATTTAATAGATATTAGATAACATTTTATTTTTACATCATATAAACATTTCACAACCTATAAGCGTTATTTACTTCCAAAACGTTACCTTGAGCCATTTCTTGTTTTTATTCTGTTTTGCGTCCTTTTGAAATGACAAATATGGATAATGACCATATCCCTGTTTACAGCACAAAATCGATAATTCAGAAAATCAGAAACCGAGGCATACGAAATCAGGATAAAACAGGAACAAAAGCAAACAAACAAAAACCTCCACCATATGAAAAGAAGCGAACTCCCGATATGAGAGTGAGACCAGGTGCCCAGGAAGAGTAAGACTCTCCTGCTTGCATGCAACACCCGCCGCCTCAATTCGGTAGAACTGTCACATTCGGTAACTTCCATTTCGGAAGACATAGAGTACAATCTTGGAATGGATGGTTCAAATGGTCTACGACAGAATATCACCCGTCATTCTGGAGAGTGGGACATCATAGTGTATGACGAGTTCCCCATATCGACCGTAGAACTTCCTCAGTGACGATGATAGTCGGAAATTGAGAAACCTACCAGCCAGCCAGGAAGAAAAACAAACAAGCATATAAAACAAATTGCAATTCCATATTATGTGACTGTGTGAAATCTGACAGAAACTTGTTTCATTTGATCATCTTGACATACAGGTATTTTAGTCAACAAAAGAATGATAGACAATGAGTCATTGCAGTTCTTTTTTTCATTTTTACATGAAATATAAAAATTTATACATTTTTCTTTAATTTCTGCAGAAAACACATTTAATTTGCTAAAAATCTTTTTATTTCAATTTTGTTTAGTTTTATGACTTTTGGCTCAAAACCTACCAGCACGAGGACGCAAAACAGAAAATAACAAAGAAATGGCCTTATGCATTTTAACAAACATTCTTGAAGATGCGGTATCAGTGACTGACAGTCCAACACAATTGACGAAACAAGGGTCCAAAAACACAATTGAAAGTAATCGAATTGTGTAAAAAAAAATGCCACTCTACATCTAAAAATTTGTCTAGAAGACCTTCCCCACAGACCCTGTTATATACATGTACCTATTATAAATTATGTTCATTTAGAATTGTATTGTAAAAAAATCTTTTATCTCTCTGTTTAGAATTGAATTGAATACTTGCATAAAAATAAAGTACATGTATTAATATTTAGAGTTTTAAGTAAAAAAATAAATAATTTCTATTAATAAAACACAAACATTCTAAATATGCACATCACTTTGTTAAAAAAAATTCCTTGCTCCAACTTTGCAAGAAAAAAATTATTTTGCCCCGGTCCGAGGCGAAAAAAATAATCTTGCTCTGACAAAAAACCCAAGTCCCCCCCCCCCAGAATATCAAATGGACCGTGCCTAAGTAAATTTTTGGCTCGCTTCGCTCGCCGCAGTTTTCAGTCTCTAAATTTTTTTTGGATCACTTCACTTGCCATAGTTTTAAATCAAACATTATTTACTAATGGCAAAGTTCATATATTGGAAAATATCAAAAGTATTATCAATATTTATGTATTACTATTGATACATGTTGCATGTAATCCCATAGTGTCTCATTTTATGTTCTTATAAGCTTGGAAGGAGAACTTCACGTGTTCACCAATTTACAATTCTACATTTAAAAATTTGTCTAGAAGACCTTCCCCACAGACCCTGTTATATACATGTACCTATTATAAATTATGTTCATTTAGAATTGTATTGTAAAAGTCTTTTATCTCTCTGTTTAGAATTGAATTGAATACTTGCATAAAAATAAAGTACATGTATTAATATTTAGAGTTTTGAGTAAAAAAATAAATAATTTCTATTAATAAAACACAAACATTCTAAATATGCACATCACTTTGTTAAAAATATTCCTTGCTCCAACTTCGCAAGAAAAAAATTATTTTGCCCCGGTCCGAGGCGAAAAAAATAATCTTGCTCTGACAAAAAAACCCAAGTTCCCCCCCCCCCCCCCCAGAATATTAAATGGACCGTGCCTAAGTAGCGTCACCCTGAATAAATCCCATAAAGAAATAGATATACACTGTAAATGATCCATCATCCGCAAAAAATGATAATTCCTTTTAAAATCTGCCATAACAAAATAGGAACACAGCGAACACTGAAATGATATAACAATCACCTTTAACATCTTATATGTTTTAAAAATATTAAAATTTCATACTAAAGAGGAGAGAAAATATTAATTCTCGCACATGGGATAGAATGATTACCCTTTTTAGCAGTGCTGAAAAATTCTATCCTGTACCCCTTATCTGGCACTGTTGATTGTTCCCTTGTGACATCACAGACAAACTGACGTTGTACGGTACGTTATTTTACATGCACATACATTAATCATGACGCTCAGTCACTCGCGAACAAGAATAATCAAGCACCACATTTGAGTTCCTGATTAACGAATATCAGTCACGGATGGGATGGATCAACGTAAAGAGGCAAAGGTGAGTCTCAAATGGAGATGAGATCTGGTGCCCGGTGAGTAAGCATCTCCTGTTAACCAGCATCACCCGTACCTTAGGCCGTGCAGAAAAAAAGTCTTATCCGCGAAATTATTAAATTCGGTGTTTTAGATGGTATTTACCAAAAAATATCTTCCAATATTGAGGATTACGAGATGGACAACGAGATGTTATAACGGACAACGAGCTGTTATAACGGACAACGTGATGGACGACGAGATGATAAAACAGACATCGAGATGGACAACGAGATGTAAGAACGGACAACGAGATGGACAGCGAAATGTTAGAACGGACAACGAGATGTTAGAATGGACAACGAGATGGAAAACGAGATGTTATAACGGACAATGAGATGAACAAAGAGATGTTAGAACGGACAACGAGATGAACAACGTGATGTTAGAACGGACAACGAGATGTTCGAACGAACAACGAGATGGACAACGAGATGTTAGAACGGAAAACGAGTTGAACAACGAGATGTTAGAACGGGGACAACGAGTTGAACAACGAGATGTTAGAACGGACAACGAGATGTTAGAACAGACAACGAGATGTTAGAACAGACATCGAGATCTTAGAACGGACAACAAGATGTTATAACGGACAATGAGATGAACAACGAGATGTAAGAACGGACAACGAGATGAACAACGTGATGTTAGAACGGACAACGAGATGTTCGAACGAACAACGAGATGGACAACGAGATGTTAGAACGGACAACGAGTTGAACAACGAGATGTTAGAACGGGGACAACGAGATGTTAGAACGGACAACGAGTTGAACAACGAGATGTTAGAACGGACAACGAGATGAACAACGAGATGTTAGAACGGACAATGAGATGAACAACGAGATGTTATAAGGGACAACGAGATGTTATAACGGACAACGAAATGTAATAACTGAAAATGAGATGAACAACGAGATGTTATAACGGAAAAGGAGATGGACATTGAGATGTTATAACGGACAACGAGATGGACAACAAGATGTTATAACGGACAACGAGATGTTAGAACGGACAACGAGATGAACAACGATATGTTAGAACGGACAACGAGATGTTAGAACGGACAACGAGATGGTCAACGAGATATTAGAATGAACAACGAGATGTTAGATCAGACAACGAGATGTTATTACGGACAACGAGATGGACAACGAGATATTTTAATGGACAACGAGATGTTAGAACGGACAACAAGATGAACAACGAGATGTTTGAACGTACAACAAGATGGACAACGAGATGTTATAACGGACAACGAAATGGACAACGAGATGTTAGAACGGAGAACGAGATGAGCAACGATGTTATAATGGACAACGAGATGGACAACGAGATGTTGTAATGGACAGCGAGATGAACAACGATATGTTATAACGGACAAATGGACGGAAATATTAGAACGGATAACGAGATGAACAACAAGATGTTATAACGCACAACGAGGTGTTAAAACGGACAACGAGATGTTAGAAAGGACAACGAGATGGACAACGAGATGTTATAACGCACAACGAGATGTTATAACGCACAACGAGATGGACAACGAGATATTAGAACGGACAACGAAATGAACAACGAGATGTTAGAACGGACAATGAGATCGACACCGAGTCGTTATAACGGACAACGAGATGAACAACGATATGTTATAACTGAAAAATGGACGGAGATATTAGAACGGATAACGAGATGAACAACGAGATATTAGAACAAACAACGAGATCGACAACGAGATGTTCGAACGGACAATGATATGGACAACGAAACGTTATAACGGAAAACAAGATGAACAACGAGATGTTATAACGGACGAGATGGACAACGAGATCTTAGAACGGACAACGAGATGCTAGAACAGAAAACGAGGTGTTAAAACGGACAACGAGATGTTAGAACGGACAACGAGATGGACAACGAGATGTTATAACGCACAACGAGATGTAATAACGGACAACGAGATGGACAACGAGATATTAGAACGGACAACGAAATGAACAACGAGATGTTAGAACGGACGATGAGATCGACACGGAGTCGTTATAACGGACAACGAGATCGACACCGTTATATTAGAACGGACAACGAGATGTTATACATGTAACGTTTAATATTTTCATTGTATTGTCCACTTTTTGTAACAGTGATAAAACCACTTGGTCACAAATGCACCTTTTGATCAATAGTTTGTCTGTTAGTCTCCTTTCCCTCAGAAAAAAGGCGTCGTAGTTGGAGCTTGCTCTGGAATAACGTGTTAATTGCGATATGAATACACCATAGGCACCACAGGCGTAGGAAGACATTGATGACAGGCACCACAGGCGTAGGAAGACATTGATGCATCCTGAAATGTGCTACCTGTATATTTAAGAAATAAAAACTGACAAGCCGGGCTCTATTGTCTCATAATGCCCGAGCGTCCTCAGCCAATCACATTTATTACCGAGCCACGTCAGCGGCGAGGTGATAAATGTGATTTGCTGAGAACGAGGGCATTATGAGACAATAGAGCCCGGCTTGTCATTTTTTTTTATTTCTATTCTAATGATGACCAAACTTAGATCAATGAAACACAGGCGACAAAATCGATTCTTGGTAAAAACCAGTTCCTGCTGGTTTATCTGCTTTCAGAAAATGGGTAGGCGTATCTTATCGCTAAAGGGCATATATTAGAGAAAAGAGCCCGGCTCGCGTCTGTTGTCTTAATAGGGAAAAAGAATCAAGTCATATTAGAATATAGAATATCAGCATTTTAAATAAAGTTTGATATCTTTAAAATTCGAAACCATTAATTCATTTCATAATACTAAAACAACAATGCTTAAAGAATCACATACTCATATATCTAAGAGGAGATATAATCATTATGTTAACAGAATTATTTTTGTATACAAGAGAAACACACAGTGCTTAGAAAACTGAACTCGTCGAACTAAAATTCAAGGATATGACAATTACGGACAAAACTATATCCATATTAATACTAATTCTCTGTAAGGACCAAAAGATTTCCGTAGGACCGTGGCACGGCATGTCACCGATTTTAAACATTTTTGGTAAAGGACATAGGTCTGGCCCACCATGATGAAATTTGGATTCATTTTTGCAATTTCAGTTTCCGTTGCCATGGCAACCATGTCTGAACAAAGCATTTTCAAAAGACTCGTTTCCAGGGAAACGGGTATAGCAGTCAAATGTAAATATCTCTATAAGATCATTGTATCCTCTTATTTGTAAATGTGTAAAAGCAAATGCGATCTATCAATCTATTACTCATCATATACATGTAAGTGGTCTAGGAGAGGGTTAAAACAAGCTCAGAAAGAGGCATTCTTTTTACTTGAAAAGTGCCTATTTTTACCTCAATTTGCTTAGTTTACAGCATGCAATATTCGATCAGCAGGCTTACCTGGAGTTCGGCTGCATTCAATCTAAAAAATATCACCCTTGGACAAATGAAAAAAATAGAGAGGGGAAATTGCTCATTTTAACAGAAAAGAACATCAAATATGATTACTATGGTAACATTTCGTTCTATATTACTATACATGGAGTATTTTTTGCTACATGTCTAATTGTTTTGAATTAACCATGCAAAATAAACTTAATGAGTGTCACCCCTCCTAGGCGCCTGGTCCTTATTCCTCCCGGGCACCTGGTCCCACCTCTAGCTTGCTAGGGGAACGTCAATGCTGAATATTGTGCTCTGTTGTGAGTGCTGCTGAGATTATCGTCAGGATCTTCTTTAACTCAGTAATAGACATTTTAATAAGATTTGACCTTGAAAACATTTCAAGGTCACTGTTTAGTAAATGACCCAATTTTACAAAAATAATGTGATTTTTATGAAAATAGAAAGCCATATTTCAGAAATCTGATGATATCATATCAAAATTGTTTTATACGATATAACATTTGATATATCTCTTATGCATAGGGATAAGTTGCACAGAAACTTTTATCTCTGAAATACTCAATCCCATGCATTTGAAGGAAAAAGGTGTAAAATATATCAATTTCTTACTTTTAGATCAATTATTTTTTCTACAAGAAAATTGACAGTAATTATAAGTTTTTACAACTTTTTAAACGTCTACCCAAATCACCATTACCATTAAAACGCAAATGGAAAATTGATACACACAAAATTGGAAACTTGCTGATTTCAGTGAAATTTTGGCATTGAATTTGAAATGACCTTGACCTTGAAGTCAATGACCTTGAAAAAAATCTAAGGTTATAAGAAAAAAAGAGAGTATCTTTACTGCCAATTCACAGAAATTCACTATTGTAAATCATACATTGTAGCATAATCAAGTACAGACCCCTATAAAAGAGTAATATGGGTGGGGATTCACATCAAAAGTTGCCATAGCTACAATCTTTAATGACAAATTTGAGGAAATGGTTAATTTCCCCATCGAGTTCTTTTTTCTAATTTTGTAAATCAGATTATATTGATTTCATTAAATCAAAACAACACATGTATTAAGCCTGCCTTCAGAGCTATTTGTAATTAAAAATGCTCAAAATTTCACTAAAAACGGCGAAAAATAAGCCTGGTTTTAATGCCTGTTTTGACTTTTTTTATTTTATTTGCTGTTGTGAATGTATGTGTTTTAGAAGAAATATCTTTAAAATGAATACATTCTCTTGAAATAGAACTTTAAAAGAGTCACATATGTCAAAGTTGTTAAAGTGGTTGTCATGGCAACACATTGTCCAAATAAAGCTTACTCCATGGTCCTGTGAGGGCTAAAAATAGACTGACTTCGTTTCTATGGCAACGGTCAATTACATTGTCCGAAAAAGGGCATTTACCTTGTCAATGTATCAAAGGTATCATTTGTAGTAAAATCCATGACAAGCCGTGGCCAGCCAATTTTGGTCCTTACAGAGAATTGGCATTATTTGTTAAAGAAGATCCTGACGATAATCTCAACAGCACTCACATACAGCAGAGCACAAAATTGAGCATTGACGCGTCCCTAGCAAGCTAGAGGTTGGACCAGGTGCCCGGGAGGAGTAAACATCCTCTGTTTGGCTAGCTGCATCCGCCGTCGATATTCACGCACGAAAATGAAAACAATATCTAAATACATGCACTGTCTGAGGTTATGTCAATATAGAAAGTGCTATGGCGACCGTCAGGGGAAAATATTAAAAACACTTATAGTCAAACCCCTCACGGGGAACTTTTTTACGAGCTCCACACGGCAAATGAGTTAAAGAAGATCCTGACAATAATCTCAACAGCACTCACAATAGAACACCAAATTGAGCATCGACGGACCCCTAGCAAGCAAGAGGTTGGACCAGGTGCCCGTGAAGAGTATGCATCCCATGTACCAAATCGTTAAAATCATCTTACCCAGATATATTGAAATTATAACATCCCACAATTATAACCTTATACATATAAAGAAACTGTCGTCATTTAAGGTGGGTCCCTACTCATAGATGAACAGATGAAATTTGAATTTTAGGGTTTTTTTCCCAAACACAATGGTCCAAATTGGAAAGAAAACACAGAAATTTAAGAAATGACTGTCTTACTTTTGGTGTTCATGGGTGTGTAATTCTGGTTGGGCACGTGCAAATTCCGTGAATCGCGAAGCAAAATTTCATAAAATTATTTATGTAGATGAAGAAAAAAGCACATACAGGTACACGATTTTATAAATGATCAAGATATGGCTCCAATCATTAGGGTACTTTATTATAATTTCATCGCATTTTCAACTTAGAATATATATAGTATATACCACTTTTTGCATATAATAACGGATTACAGCTCTTCATTTTGAATTATTTCATACTACAATGTAAATAGATAATGAAAAAATCACATACATACATACAGCTCTATAAATGATCAAGATATCGCTCCAAACATATGGGTACCCCATTATAATTCCATCGCTTTTTAAACTAAGAATATACCGGTATACTATATCAATCTTTTGCGCAAAATACCTAATGGAAGTTCTTCATATTGCATCATTTCATAAGATAATGTCTATAGATAAAGAATAAATCACATACAGGTATACGGTTTTAAAAATTATCAAGATATTGCTCTAAACTCACTGCGTAGAAGGAAAAACCTATAACGGTTCGAGTAGGGACTCACCTTAATGTCACTATCTACTCGCTTCACATTTCACTTAACATTAATTTAGAGTTATCATTGTAGATATGCTGTACATAATGACTGTCATGTACGTAGTATAACAATGTAAATTGAGACTCCTATGCATGAAGATAGGGAAAAATGTCATCCGGTAGCGATCTTAAACTGTACTATCTAGCAATCGTGTGCTTTCTCGTTCGACGTTGTTCCTTGACGTGTTTCTTCTACATATAGGGCATATATCCCTTATTCTCATTAGAACTGCCCGTTGGGTCATAATGTAAATCCATGGATCGACTATGGAATTAGCAATAGAAAGTCTTAACACAAGAAGTTCAGTTTTACTGTTCCCTTTAACTGTTCTGGTGGCATGTTGTAAAATGTTGACCTGAAAACATTGTATAAGAATAGGATAATAAGATCTCAATGCCAAACTTTTTTTATTCTAAATCGGGAAGTGTTTTTTTAGGTCTTCAACGCAATTAAGCACGGAAACATTAAAACACACCTTTTCGGTTCCTTCGACTCTACTACATGCAAAATAGAGAATATGGTAGGGCTTCTATTTGCATTTGGCTCAGGTCAAGGAGCAAGCAGTTTAAGTACTTTTTGGGTAAGGCAAAGGAACCACAATTATCAATATTGTAATATTTATTCTATAACTGTAAAACTAGAGGAACACTGTACATTTTTTGGGGGGATTCAGGGACTAACAGTCCACAATAAGAGATACACGTACCAACCAAGGGGTCGATATCATCAATGAAGTATGAGTTCTACTGTACACATTTCAGTTCACCATTTCCGCAATTCGACAAGTGATGTTCTAGGCCCAACTTTGGTGAATCAAAATACTTAAACCTATGCCCAAGAACCAGCAAAGACAGCGCTATTTTTAAGACAAAGGAGCAAAATGTTTGTGTACAGCAGTGTTTTCGTGGTTTTCTATTCGCTATTTTCGAAAAACAGAGTTACTTCCCATTTGAGACGGTATCTGACGTAGACTGATTATGACGTCATCAAAGTCTATGGAAACAGTCCTAATAGTCTGGGAAATGACGGTGTAAAATCGACGTTACCATACCATTTTAATGACGTCACAATGGTTTTACGTCAGATACCGTCTGTAAGGGGAAATAACTCAGTATTCCGCAAAGACTCAATATATCAAAATAACTATTGACCCGGTTGGTACATGTAATCAGTAAATGTTGTTTCAATATAGTTATTTTTAAATACAGGCGATGAGGCAGAAAACTTTAAGATATTGAAGGAAGGATGGACAGACAGACAAACATACTATTTCTGAATCAATAAAAAGTAAAAGCAGAAATCTTACCATAAGAGGTGTCCAAAGGGTAGAAAACACAAGAAACACGGTAAACAGAAACACAAGAATGGAGAAGTCACCACTGCCGGCTACTTGATGAGCTTGAAACAACATTCCTCCGCGACTCCTGTGTAACAGTAGGGCACTTATAGTGACGATATTTGCTAAAGCCGCAACTGCAAAGATTGCGATACCAAGAAGAGAGTAGATGAAACAGTAAATTCTCAGTGCTAAATCATCTTCAATCTTTCGAACCGCAAAGGCCAAAAAGCACCAAGATCCGGGATAAAATGTGTCATTGTGACCCAATTCGTGAGTGATAGGCATCATTGCAATGATTCCTGAAAATACCCATATCGAAAGTAGAATGCCCGTGTACTTTCTCTTTGTTCTTGTATCAGAGGTATTGTTTTTGCTGTTGTAGACATCCGTAAAGAAAATAGTATGGAAGCGGTTTATTGACATCGTGCAGATGATTAGCCCTGTAGAAAGGAGGCCCCACATCCACATAAACGACATATAGTCACACAACCCTGGTACAGACTTTATGGACCATTCAAAATCGGAGGCATACCTCTTCATTACAAATGGGTATACGAATGCAATTCCGGAAAAATCCGTGACCGCAAGTCCGCAGTAAAGAATGTAAAATGGCGACCAGCGATGATCATTTCTTGATCTAATAAGAAGTAAGAGTGCAATGAAATTGCCAATAGCGCCGAAGATAAATTCAAGTCCAGCTGGGACCCATGATGTTGATACCGGAAGAGTATAATCAGAGATATTCATAAAGTTTTCAAGCTTGGCCAAATCCATTGTAGCCTAATCAATTTTTTAGAAGTACTGACGAAAAAATCAGTGATTCATAACGCATCAATGACATATAAATCTGAAAGATTAAAATATGGCATGTGCATTTAGTCAATATTTAGATATTACAAATGTTGATAGAGATAACCTTTTGGTAGCGTTATCTGGATATCAGATGATCAAATTATATAAATTCCCCTTTCTATCCCGGTACATTTTCACTGTACAAAATATAGTAGATTTGCTGTGATAAGAAATGAATTGAGAGGAAGCGATGAGTACATGTAGAGAGGTTTTGTCAATTTTTTGTTTATTAGATATAAGGTACTTACAACAAAAGGAATAAATCTTACAGCTTTTAAGGATTGTTTGAAAATATATGTATTGTATGATTTAAACTGCATGTTCAACTGAAGGTTACAGAAACCCTCATCTGCACAATTGTCCTATACTTATACAGTAAATTGTTATCACAGGATTTGAGTTTCCAAATTAGTGAAGTCAATGAATGAAAATAAAACACAAATTGTAACTTTTTGTCTTCTTTATCGTAGTTATAGATGAAGTTTTGAATTATAATTCCATAGATGTAAGCATACAATTAAACAAACAATATGGTCTTATTAGTAATGAAACAGGCATACAAGAGAAATTCCAAAATATGGTATAATAATAGATTTATTCATTGAATTATCAAACATGCATGTACAAAATTTACACTTTTTAAAGAAAAGGACAGAAACTTATGCTTCAGCAAGAAAACAGCATGCTGCTCATGGATCCCTACAATCTGTGTATCAGAAATGCAATTTTGGACAGAGAGTCATCATCAGTGGTACTTCACGCAAAATATAAAAAATAACAATCAGGCGTGGTGTCTCCTTCAATTTTTTTGTCTGAAATGTGCGGCTCAAGATTCACTTTATGGTTTACTCACATGAAAAAAAGGGAAATTTACAGCACTCGGTTGCAACACCCACAACAAATTTACACATCAAGAGACACAAAAGAAACAGGGAACACCAACAAGAGCCCCAGGGGCAAAACGCTCATCTGATACCCATGCAATCTCTTAGCCTACTAATAATGCATTATGTTAGTGTCAGTGCCAGAATCTGAACCAACAACCCTGGGACTATATACACATAAACCATTTTTTTTATTCAACAAAAATCAGAAAATATAAAATTTAGGCATAAAATATATATCGCAGCAATAAGAGACTAAAATATATGAAATACACAGTGAAAAAGAGAAGAAAACAAATTTTTGGTCAAAAATTAAATTAAAGGTATTCAGATGATTTAAAAGTGCATAAAAAGGTGACAAATTTGAAAAGAAATGAAAAAGGAAGAAACAAAATTTGGGGTGCAGGTGCCAGGACTTGAACCCACAACCCTTGGGTTCATGTGCAAAGCAACATATCGGTTCATATATCTTAAAAAAATTGTTAAAAAAACAAAAAAAGAAGATCATAGCATGAAATTATATCAAAGCAAAAAGTAACTTAAATATGACAAACATGCACTAAATGAGGACACAAAAGCACACATTTAAAGAGTTATTCAAAGAAACAATTCAAAAATGAGCATTTCTGACAAAGTCCAAAGAACCGTCAAAAATTTGACTTCGGACTGGAACCGAAAACAACTTGTTAAAACATCCTGCTAGATTATCCAGATGGTTTCGGTTTGTCGATATGTGCTTCGGTTCTGAAAAAGAAGTTTGTAAAAGGAGGGTATCCTTTGGTGGCGCCACCTTTTGACGAATCCGGACGAAAACTACAACACTTGTAGGGGACTATGAGTATTTCATTTCTACCAAAAGAAGGGAGGAGATCTCCAACAAGACCCCGTTGCAGCATCAACAGCAAAACACCCGATGCAAAAATACCAAGTTTCATCAAAATCCCTTCAGTGGTTCTTGAGATGACAATTTGAAAAGTTTACAACGGACAGACGGATGACGGACGCCACGCTATGACAACATCTCACTTGAGCTTCGCTCATGTGAGCAAAAAAAACAACACAGAAATACAAAACACAAAAGACCAAACATTCAACAATCGAGAACAAGATCGACTTAGGACGGCCATCTGCTACGCCAGCAGCGAATGGTATAATTAGCCGGATTACGTGCGCACAAACGTCCCACCTTTAGTGCTGTAAAATAACCCCCTAACTACAAGATACCCAAACAAACAAGACAGCATGACGAAACAACATACAGATTGATATGTAAATGGCTATCAAAATTGAGGGCGCACGAAATACAGTCCGCGCTCTGCTTTCTCTAGCGAGCTGTTGCATGTTATCACCCAAGGAGTCCGACCGACATAACAAGAAGAAAAGTGGTTGGGCTCTGTCTCTTCTCAAGAGGTTTGGACAAGGCCATGGAGTCCTGTCATCACAGTAAGTCAAAGCGCAATTCAGTAATACTGAAATAACTTTTGGCTGTGTCTTTTGTTGGAAGCATGACCTGATGAAGGTTTGATATCCGAGACGTCTGATATGTCTGGTGCATAAAATTCGTTAGACATTTTCTTAAAGCTGGTTAAAAGTTTGAACTTTTCCGTATTATAAGAATGCGCTAATACAAGACAGTAGATTGGTCAAGTACCCAACCTAGTCGCCATCTGGTGACAGCAGGATCATATCCACGGTATAATAGGTAATTGATGCTTTCGACGCAATTCCGATGGTAATTATGTCCATATAATCCTTTCGTCTTTTGTTTGCACATGTAATGTCACAATAAAAGACAATTTGTGAAATACCCAGTAATGTATGGGCCCGACTTTCAAAAGAAGCTGACAATAATTTTTGTAAGATTTCCAAAAAAAATGAAATTAAACAAAGGAGAAGATCTCCAACAACATCAAATTGCAGCACCCACAGCAAAATCCCAAACACCCAATGCAAAAACACAATGCAGACAAGCACAAGAAGAGACGCAAGGAACGTCGACGCACAACACAGACACATCAAACACAAAGGACTTCACATAAACCAACGAGACCAATGGGCAACCGGTGCCGACTTAAGACGGCCATCTGCCACGGACATGACAGAAGATGTGGCTATCCTGGTTTCCGATTACCAAGAGGTCTCGAAGAACGTACAATTGTGTAAAACAACCTCCTTACTGTCAGTTGACCACACACAAACAAGACCGCAAAACGCAGAGGCCAAAGCAACACATATGAATGGATATCAAAAGAGGGCGTACGTAATACAATCCGTGTTCTGCCGACACAAGCTCACGTATGTTATCACCCGAAGAGTCCGACTGATATTCAGGTCGGGGCCCTGTCTTCTCTAAAGAGGTTTGTACAGGGCCCGACAAGGAGTCCCGTCGTCACAGTAAATGTGTATCAATTGAAATAAAATTCTAATCTTCTCAAAATTAATTGAGTATCTTAGCCCTATAAGAGAGAGAGAGAGAGAGAGAGAGAGAGAGAGAGAGAGAGAGAGAGAGAGAGAGATAGAGAAAAGAATGACAAACATTTTCATTCCCGAGGAACCTACATGAAGCTTGCATTTTTCTCTATTCTTTTTCATATTTTTTTTTATTTATTTATTTTTGCGGCATCTACACGTATCTATCTATTTATGTAAATGTACATGTAGTTTTGACATTCGTACATGTCGTACAAGATTTTTAAAAATGAAGCAACTTTGGTAGAACAACAAGACGAAGGATCTCTTTATCTCTTGATAAGTATGCTTTAAAATAATTTTTCTAAAGTAAGTTGTGGCATATTTCTAGTTTTATTATACTAAGTTCTGGGATTAGAAGAGGGAGGGTCTCGGGATGATAGAAAAGGTAGATAGATAAAGGACTCACGCCGTCTTCCGCATTGATCACCTGCACATATTCTCTTCTATGAATATTTTGTGCTATATCGCAGATAAGTAAAATTAAAACAAAATAATCCCATTTTCACCAGGGCGTTAATGGGAAGTGTGTTTATGGAATCCTTCGGATTAATTTATGTTACGACGTACATTGTACGTACATGTACGTGATCTTTTGTACTTTTGATTATTTGACAGTCGCTCGTTATGCTCACTTATTACAGCTACTAATCAATAGGCCACGTGATATAAATTCTAGCTAAGTCATTATAACACATACCTTTTGTAAATGAAAGAAGAGCACTTTCAAGATGTAATACATGTTTCAACATTTTAGGTAAGTTGCGTGGTCAGTAACGCAACATCGTCAACTTGCACTATCAAATATAATTATTCTTGTGAATTAATTTGTGTCTTTTTTCAAAAAGAAATTTGAAGTATAAACTTACTCAATTCTTTCGCAACAAAATCTTCCGCTCCATAAAGCGTGAAATAATATAGGACAAACAGAATTACCAGAGCGAGGGAACGAAATACTTTATGCTTCTACGCATGTAATGTGTACACATGTCATGTTTGTAGATATCAAAATGGAAGAATAATATTTCGTGGGAGCGAAATATTATTTCGAAGGGACGAAATAATATTTCGTGGGAACAAAATATTATTTCGAGGAAACAAAATACTTTATGCTTCCACACATGCGTACATGTGTCAAGTTTGAAGATATCAAAATGGAAGACGTCAAAATTAGAAAGTATGCTTTAAAGGAATTATTTGAAATAGGGGTTGTTTTTCAAAATTATTTCGTTCCCACGAAATATTTCTATTTTTAACACGGCCCTTTACGGCCACAGTACAAAGCACTTTTAATTCAAGCTCAATGAGTTATAAATCAGGAGATGGTACTTAATCGCGACAAATTACGCACCTTAGATAAGAATTTTATCTTTCATGATGTGATTACTTTTTTCTTACTATTGATAATGTCAGACGTCATGTGAAGGATTTATTTGGTTATAATTGGTTTATCATGACTTGAAGGAAGGGGGAGGGGGTTCTGTTGCACCATTCAAATATGTCAAAATTAATTTGAAGCAGTATCTTTAAGGTTATTGTTATCGATATGTACCATATAATACAAAGTACATAGATAGATTAGGATCTCTTGATTACGGAGTGCTTATATTTAACATTCTCATACATTTTTCGTTTTTGCCAAACAGGGAATGCTTACTTCTCCCGGGCATCTTGTCCCGCCTCTAGCTTGCTATGGGTCCTTCGATGCTCAATTTTGTGCTTTATTGTGAGTACTGTCGAGATTATCGTCAGGATCTTCTTTAACTCATATTTGTCACACTAATAATCTTAGCCGTCTGGAGCTCTGGAACAGATCCCCGCGAGGGTTAGACAGTAAATGTTTTGAATATTTTCTATGACATGGTCGCCATAGCAAGGCCTATATAGATATAATCTTAGTCAGTTCATGTATTTTAGATATTATTTTCATTTTCGATATCGACGGCGGGTGCGGCAATCCAAACAGGGGACGTTTACTCCTCCCGGGCACTTTGTCCAACCTCTAGCTTGCTAGGTGTCCGTGGATGCTCAATTTTGTCCTCCGTCATATATATCAGTTTTCAAACGTGAGTTAAGTAGTCTATTTCGTGTTTGAATAGCGCTAGCGAAATTTCGCATCCTCTGCAACATATCAAGCACAGATTTGTGATTCAAATCATTGTCACGGACTTCAGACTCCCAAGCCCCGTTATTTCTAACGGCTGATTGTGCAACACTATCACTTGTTTGATATTCAGATAACAATGCATTTTCCCATTCGTCTTGATCACATGATTCGGTTTGCAGGTTATCGACAATATTAATGTAAATAACACCCTCGGAACGAAGCGATGCAAGCTATGCTAACGGAATACCATCGTCATTGACGGAATCGCCGTCATCATTACCATCAGAGTCAATTGTATTTGCAGAAAACCATGCTTTTGGCAGCAACTATCTATGGTACTCCCCTTTGTCTCCTTTCTAGATTTTGATATCCAATAAACAGCATTTAATGCGGTTATGCCCTTGCACAACTCGTAAGCCCAATAAGGCGAATAAATGTTTTATCATACGTTTTCTATAGCGTACCTTGAATTCTCGTATGATTCCAATATCCAGGGGCTGTCATTTTGAGGTAGTATTAGCCGGTAGAAATTTTAAGGCCACGTGGCTAAGGGTTAAATGTCCGTGTGAAGTCGCATTATCGATGAACAGCACTATTTTACGATTTTTTTCTTTTCATGCCCTGGAGCCATTCCAAAAAAGTGCATCTGTCATCCCTGCTTTTTATTCGCATTCCATGTAGTTGTGAAAGTGTTTTGATCCAAATGTTTAAAACATCAGGGATTCTGCGCTTTTCCATTGAAAATGGTATACGTTTCTCTCTTTTAGCGCTACAACACAGCGAAACCGCAGGTCGCTCCTTTGCGAGTTTCCCCTTGCATTCCTTACCTTTACTGGCCAAAGGTTTATCGGCAGCTTACGGAAGAATAATCCCGTTTCATCTGCACTGAATATATTCTCATGAAATTTTTGGCGACGATAGATGGGAGATTCGATTTATAGTTTTCATGTCAACGTCAGCACTTTCTCCATAGACTTTAAAGTGACCAATCGAGTACCGAGACGAAAGCTCTCCAACCAGCCATTACATGCCTAAAAAATATCCAGTCCAATCTCACTTGCGAATTTTAGCGCTTTTCCCTGTATCGAAGGTCCACTGATTGGAATATTTTTCGACAGAGCTTGTTTAAACCATCTAAATACCATTTCGTTCAAAGTAAAGAATTGTCCTGTACTGCAATGCGTTTTCGTCCTATTCCTGCATTGTCTTCCACAACTTTACGATATTCCTTCCTCCTTTTTTAGGATGTTCGATACAGTTGCCTGACCAATTTCATATTTTAAACTATGTTTTTTGAAGAAACTTTCGGAACTTTTTCAGCGTCATTAATAAGATTTAGTTGAACATAAAAAGTCTCCCTTCCTCCTATAATGTACCATTTAGCATGCTGGGGTTCTGAAGAAAACATCAAATAACGTACCTAAAAGTTATTCAGTCTTAAAGTCGAAAAGGCAATGCAAATTCGTGAGAATTCCAATCGAAACGGTTGCGAACCCCCGAATGAACAACATTCTGAGGTGAGACAAGGTGCCTAAGTCTCCTGATAGCATGCAACAACCGTCGCAACAGCTCCACGGAAACCTGTCAAATTCGGTGATTTTCTCGATGTACATTTTGATGTACAGATCAGGTAAGTAAGTCTTGTTTGGTGATGACGACAGCAATTCAGTCACAATGTAGAACGTCACATTCTGGAAGGGTGGATTTAAAATTACTCTAAATTCACCTTGATATCTGTATTGATTACTTTTACACTATAAACGTTTAAGTTTACAAGCCACTGTCCATTTCCTGGGGTTATAATTAAGAATTGAATTCATTTTTTGCCATTTTATTGGATGATGAGAATGTCAGTTGTTGTATCACGAATTGTGTAAAACCGCGTAGGAAAATAAACGATTGAGTACGTGACGTATGAACATAGTAAACTGGTACGAACTACTGTAGTTCCCTAACAACAAAAATGTTGGAGAGGAAAAAAGCAAGCCGGCATTTAATCTGGAAAGAACTATTTCCCCCTTCAGAACCTCAGCATGTTTTACCTATTTGTACTTTCAACTGTACTGTTATGACGTAAATTGTGACGCGTTGTTTATCGAAGGCAGCAGTCATGACAGTTGAAGGTAGAACATGATGACGCAATTTGTGTTAGGATTTATACGGACTCTCAGATAGCATTTCTTGTATCTGTAGATCTTATGTGTGAAAAAACACGTTGTAAAGACCTACAGGAATCGGAATATCAACTGTAAATTATTCATTTGGAATCAGAGCAATATCGGTGTGACAAGTTTGGTTAGTCGCAATTGCGTACGTAGCTTTTGCTCAGTACTTTCAAATCTATTCATCCTATATCCATATGTATTAGATTAATTTCGGTGATTTCAAACAAATAAAGGACAAGTTTTCCAATGATTTAAAATATCGGTTAAGAAAGAGTAAAACGTACGTAAAAATTGCACTGGAACTTAAGTTTGATATCGGTATTCGGAATAGGTGGTATTCGGATTAGACAGGTTATTTTGGAAAAAGATAGAAAATTCTTTGGAACCGAAAAAATTCATCGGATTAGCCAGGTTATCGGAGTAGAAAGGTTTCACTGTATTTGATTTTAAATATGTACTTAAAAAATCATGCTCTTTGCTATTTCTAACAAATGTATCTAACCTTTATAAAATTATACTCTAAAATCATAAAATAGTTGGTAGATTGGAAACACCACATTTAATTTTTACATTGTAATGTTTTGTGTCCGTTATTGAAATGTGTGTACAAAGTTGTGTTGTATATTGATATTGGAATATTGGAGAGTATCGATATTTTGAGATTTTCAATAGGTATCGATACACAAATGCTGATTATCGATACTTTCAATACATTTGAAAAATAAAAATAAAATCCTAAGCGTTTAAATTCGTTCTTGGTTCTTATTTTCATATTTCTTCTGAATCTTTTTTTAAACTTCTTCTGCATCTTCTCTTGCCACATCATTTTGACATACGAGATCAAATAAAGCTTCCATTTTGTTTATATGAAATGTCAGTTGTCGTATTACAAATTGTGTAATACAGCGTAGCGTACGCTACGCAGTTTGACACAATTTTCGATACGACAACTGATACATCAATTTTTTTACAACTTCCTGGGCACCTGGTCTCACTTTCATATTGGGAGTTTGTGAGTTCGCTTCTTTTAATATGGTTGATGTTTTTCTTTTCTTGCTTTGATTCTTGTTATATCCTCATTTTGCATGAATTCGGTCTTTAATTTTCTAAAATATCGATTTTGTACTATGTATTGGGATATTGTCATTATCCTTATTTGTCATTCAATTCTTAATTAAATGAACAATTGGCGACCTATAAGATTGGGCCCCTGTTGAAACAGAACCGTCTTGATCATTAGCAAACATAATACAACATGTATTTAAGACAAGATACTACCGAAGCACTATATCAAAAATGAATGTTGCTCATACAGAAAAAAAAATCATCATATTAGTTAGAAACACAGAGTATCGGGTACTTTAGATGAGGCATGCCTTATAGACTAAGTTTCAGTCTTGGAAATTGATATAAACAAGACAGCAAAATGCATGGAACGAAAGGAGGGGATCTCCAAAAAGACTAGGATGCAGTGTCCAAACAAAACATCACACACCCCTATGAGTGGCAAATATGGATAATGACCATATCCCTATATACAGCACAAAATCGATTATTCAGAAAATCATAAACCGAAGGCATACGAAATCAGGATAAAACAGGAACTAACGCAAACAGACAAAAACCTCCACATATGAAAAGAAGCGAACTCCAGGAATGGGATTGAGACCAGGTGCCCAGGAAAAGTCAGCATCTTCTACTTGCATGCAACACATGTTGCTTCATTTCGGTAGGATTGTCACATCCTCTTACTTCCATTTCGGAAGATAAACAGTATTATCTTTAGTTGGACGGTACAAATGGGTAGACAAGCAAGAGATACAAAAGAGATAAGGAACATATGCGACGTAGGATGGCCATCTACTGTGAAAATAAGGGAGGAGATCTCCAACAAGACCCCGTTGCAGCATCAACAGCAGAACACCAAAACACCCGATGCAAAAACACAAAAGACGAGTACAGCACGAGACGGAAAAGAGACACACGACATGTGATATGAAAAGTACAAAATGGTTTGATTATCTGGATTGTGTGCCCTTTCACTTGTCCTGTAACTCAGTAGTTTCGGGGAGAATGCTGTGTATGAATGCCTCATTACTGTAAGATTACCACACATCAAGACAAAGAATCTCAATAATACACTGAAAAATTGTAAATGGGTTCCTTTTTAAATAGTCCGTTCTCGGAAAGCCTGAACGAGTTATCAATACAATCAAACGAAGAGTCTCACTGACGTTGAGATGGCATGTGATTTATGCCATGTCTTCTCTACGTGGTTCTGATATGACCCTTCATGGAGTCCCGTCATCGCAAGATGCAACCAGTCAAAGAGCTTATTGTTCTCTTTTCTTGAATGACTCAAGCAAGGTTTTGTTTGTGTGAACTATATTATACTACATATAAAGCAATAAATGTGATGTTATATTATTTCAATTATTTCGTATAATGTTTATGTATAATAGTACAACGGTGGGTGTAGTCAAATTTTGACGTTTTCATGATTTTGCAGACTTTTCAGACATGTTCATTTACATCTAAAAACTACTTCTTTCAAAAGAGTAGTTTAAATTTGAATATTTGTATACGCTTTATTATAAATAATACCCGGATCAATAAACCGTCGAGACCAACCAAGAATAGGTAAAACGCAGCAATAGAAATAACAGCTATAATATAACAGGCAACAACGAAATATGCTAGTAAGGGTTATTCTACTGTTTCCGAGGGCGTAGCCCGAGGAGCGGTTGAAGACCCACTTGTTGCACGGCAATTGTTAGGCCATCAAACAATTATCGCCGATGATTGACTAATTATAAGTCGCCATTCTAAGTAGGAGAAAACTACTCATGGTCAATAAATGGATGAGAATTTCATGCATTTTAAAAGTTGATTTCAAAGAGAATAACGGAAAGGAATTTGAGAGAATTTTGTCCAGTCTAAGACTTAAATGAGAGAAAAAAATTAACAAAAAAAAAATACAAAAAAAGAAAGAACAAAAAGGAAATTGATATTTGAATTTTTCAAAGTAAATAGACTACATAGGATGCGGATTTTAGGAGTTGCGGTTTATTATTCCCCTGTACAAGTTTTCCAACAAATATTCAAAACCAAGAGGAATATTCCGCCATTATAAGATCTTTATTTCTGTTCAAAACTATTCAACTCTTCAAGGGTACCAGTCAGTTAATCATGAGTCGAAATCGTATGAGTTGCATTACTCAATCAAAATCTTACGAGTTTTATCTGGTTTCGTTTGTAGTCGATCCTATGCAGACTGAAACATTTTAAAACGCATGGATCTAGAGTGGACATAGAGTCAGGTATAAACCCCCCCGGCCATCCCCCACTGGAATTTGCCAAAATAAATTATTGAGTCCTGTTTTTCCCTATTTTCTTTCAAAATCAAAGGCTGGACCTCTTTCACTAACACCAGCCGCCTCCTTGAAAAAATCTAGATCCGCCCGTGACATTTAAAATTTAGTAGTTCAAACTTTCAATCGCGGGATTATTTTCTTATGAAAACAATTTCAGTTATTGTTTTTATGAACATTCGTTTCCTTTTTTTGTCATGTTGGTTGTATTAATTTCAAAAAACGGGAGGCAACGGATGTTAGGGCAGTTAAGGAAGTTAACGGCTCAGTTGATCATTCAATGATTAGTTCAATCATTAATTCAATCATTGCTTCACAATGAAAAATATTGCACCGTCTGGAAAGGTGTAAATTAACGTCTACGACGTAGACCGTGCAACAAGTCATACTTATTTCATGATGAGGTTTACGTAAGGGACCGGTCAATATTAATCACCGGGATGGGACCGGTATCGTATAGAGAACCTTCCCCCATAGAGACTCTTCCCCCCGTAAGGTTTTCTATATAGAGAACCTTCCCCCCGGAAGGTTTTCTATATAGAGAAAAATCCCCCACGGAAGGTTTTCTATATAGAAAATCATCCCCCAGGGGGAAGGTTCTCTATATAGAAAACGTTCCTCCATCCGCAATTTTTAAAACTTGTGAAAATAAAATGCATGTCCCATGATTTAGAAACTGAAAAAGAGGTATTTCCTTATCTTTAGACATTAAAAAAAGTAAGTGTCTAATGAAATTTTAATCATACAGAAATGTTTTGTGTTTCTTTATCTTCTGAATATTCATTTTAAATCCAAGATCGAATATTCATTGGCTTGAGCACATGAATAGTCATACACACAATAGGTAATAAATTCAGAGCAAGACACTGGGAATCTCAGGTTTAATAAGCTAGGATATTTCACTATCTAAGAATTGATATGTAAAACATGCATCAAAGATATTTTCATAAATTTTGAAACTGAAAAAAGTCATAGTTTGCATTCTAGTACATATATTATCTGTACATATCCATTGTATCACAATGAAGCATCTTACAATAGATGCAGAATCAGCCTTAAAATACCCGATCTCACTCCTTCGCAGGGGGTTCACTTCACTTCATATGGTAGATTTGTTTTATTTCTGTTCCTTTGCCTTAGTTCTGGTTTTATCCTTGTTTTGTATGCCCTGGTTAAAATGATTTTTCGATTAACGATTTTGTACTTCTTAATAAGAAATAGTTTTGTCCATATTTTCATAAAGAAGATGTACATTTTGAGTAGAGTTTGTATGAAATAAGGAAAATGTCTTCTAGCATTATCATAGTTTGTATAGTTTGAATATTTAACTTTTCAAGCTTGTTGTAAAAATCATTTCCATAGCGTCTACATAATATGCTGCCAAGTAGAATAAAAAGAAATCAAATGCTAGTGAACTTGCAAAATTGAAACATTTTTTTCATTTCTTTTGGATGATTCTTACATACAATTTTTCGTATCTTGCAATATTTAATTCATCTTTGGGCAAAATCTGTACGCCTGACTATTCACAGGTTTTTTTTTTCAGTTGCCTTTTGTTGTTACAATTTTTGTTACTGTTTGAATACAGTTCAACGGAAGCCCAATTGCTTCACAGAAAAATATTCATTGCGTATATACGATATACGCAATAGCATTGCTTATATACTAACTTTGCGTACATAGTCAATTTTTTTTCTGTGAAGCAAATATGCTTTCGAACCGTAAGATTAAATTTTGTTAGAAATTAAATTCATTTTTAAATAAAACAAATATTTCTCTTTTTGACATATTAATTTAATTTGTTTTACATGTATAAAAGTAATATACATTGACCTCATTTCCGATGGATGAATGGGTTTTAAAAACTATATGTTCCATGAACATTAGTTTAAAAATGATCATTGCCATATTGCGCCGGCCTATCCCTGTGCTGTGATAAATATTGAATGGTCCTTTGGTATGATGCAATCATGCATGACGTTTATAAATAAAGCGATCATTTCCATTTGAATTTTATATTTCAATGTTCCGAGATTGATTCGAAACTTCTCGCGCTTACTTATTCCGGTGTAATGTAAGTCATACCCAAATCAAAATTTCAGAATCTCAATCCATTGACATACAAAAGCTGACAAATGCAACAAAGAAAAGAAGTAGACCCCAAACATGAAAAATGCAACATACATATACCAGCTCTCACGAGAAAGATACAGCGAACAAACATACCTGTTTTTCCGGATATGAATCAGACATTTCCATCGGACAGTTCAATCGGAAAATATCTCAGAATTGTTTGTTTTGTAGTTTATCATAAAACATAGCATTACTAAAGACATTTACATATTCAAATGTGTGCTACCATCTCTTGCCTTTTGCTGTCGTTTTTTTTTGTGTGTGTGTGTTATTATTTTACAGCGAGGAGACTATTAAACACAAACATTGCTTCCTCATTAAGACCACTTGGTAATTAGGAATAAGATGATTGTGCACACATAATCCGGATACCCACAATATTTACTACCCATTGATTTCTTAAGTTTATGTTAATGAGTAATCTTGGTGTTAAGTATTTATGATGTCTTTGATGTTAGTCAACATTTCCATCTGTGTATCAAGCTTACCGCTCCAAACAAGAAAGAAACTGGAAGTCTTTCAAATTGTATAATGTATATGATTTATCACTGACTCAAGCACGCAAAAGTACATTATTACTTATTAATTTTCCATTTTAGTTATCTTATTTCTTTTCTTTTTGTTTTGTTTTGAGGTTTTTTTTTGTAAGCTAAAGTGAACTTTTCGTTGACACCACTTGGATATGTAGGCTAATATTATACTTCCAGAGATTATCATTTGTTTTCATTCCCAGTGGCGTCGTTCATCCATTTACATGTAATTGCATATGAATATATAAAGGTACCCCATGTTTAATAGACTAAGTGCAGTTTTACCTGGCATTACATTTGTATAGACCGTGTTTTTCAAAAGGCGATAATGCTCATAGCTCAGAACTAAAACAAATTTGACTGGAAAGACGCACGTTATAAGACCGTGCTATGCTATCTGAGGCAAGGTTATGTATTCAATTTTCTCATTCACTTGAGTCGTGAGACAAAAGAAAAAACGTAGACATAGCAGTTTGAGATTTCCTCGTCTCACACTCCACGTTTTCCGTGTTTTCGAAAGGTGATAATACAACAGCTCAGAAATAATAATGATTTTTTGGCTGGATAAACAAAGGGGAACCACTCACAAAACATTTGCACATTCTCTTTTCTCTATATAACATGCACAAAATACAACTCAGGGCATCATGAACTTTCAGAAAATTATAGTTTAAAGTATCTTTACCTGGCATGACTTAACTATACTCGTAAAAAAGTTCCCCGCGAGGGGTTTGACAGTGTTTTGAATATACTTCCCTGACATTGTCGCCATAGCACTTTCTATATAGACATAACGTCAGACAGTGCATGAATTATATATATTTTCATTTCCATGCTTCATAAACATCGACGGCGGGTGCGGCTAGCCAACAGGGGATGCTTACTCCTCCCGGGCACCTGGTCCCACCTCTAGCTTGCTAGGGGTCCGTCGATGTTTAATTTTGTGCTCTATTGTGAGTGCTGTTGAGATTATCGTCAGGATCTTCTTTAACTCATTTGTGTCACACTTATGCCCTTTGCCGTGTGGAGCTCGTAAAAAAGTTCCCCGCGAGGGGTTTGACAGTAAGTGTTTTGAATATACTTCCCTGACATTGTCGCCATAGCACTTTCTATATAGACATAACGTCAGACAGTGCATGAATTATATATATTTTCATTTCCATGCTTCATAAACATCGACGGCGGGTGCGGCTAGCCAACAGGGGATGCTTACTCCTCCCGGGCACCTGGTCCCACCTCTAGCTTGCTAGGGGTCCGTCGATGTTTAATTTTGTGCTCTATTGTGAGTGCTGTTGAGATTATCGTCAGGATCTTCTTTAACTCATTTACTATGCAGAATTGATGATTAAATCACGGGTACCTTAAAAGTATGAATATCATTAAAATTCGTTACCGAAAGGATTTATTTGTTTTTTATTGAACATAAGGTATATGAAGTTTTTAAACTAACTAAAAGCAGTGTACGTTATTAAATGAAAAAAGAAGCACAGTCTTTACTAGGTTGCAGTACCAACAAAATTCAAAACACCAAAATTTGAAAATACAGAAGACAAGTAAGTATAACAAAGAGATGAAGAAGATCAACAGCACTCACAATAGAGCAAGAAATTGAGCATCGAAGGGCCCTAGCAAGCTAGGAAACAAGAGACAAGAAAGGGACAATGAAAAACAGGCACTAAGAGAAAGGAAGGGATCATCAAGCAGTCTCGGTCACAAACAAAAATGTACAACACCCACAGCAAAACACCACATACGGGTACAGAGAGTAGACAAGTGACGTAAAAGAGACAAGGAACACCAAATACGACAGGGAAATATACGATTGCCAATTGATCTCGTTGGTTTATGTGAAATACTTCACATAAACCAACGAGATCAATTGGCAATCGTTGTCGATTAAGGACGGTCATCTTCCACGTAATTAACAAATAATATGATAAAATCTGGATTACGTACGCACAACCTCCTATTGATACGACGGACCAGTGGTCTTTAAGAACGCATAGTATCCTCCTCATTTTGACTTGACGGTTCAATCAAGATAGCAATACGCATGGGCAAAAAACAATAGTTAGATGAATATGAAAATGTATATCAAATGTATATCAAAGACCACCGCAATAAGACCGAGCTATGCTAGCTTTGGCAAGGCTATATATGCAGTCATCTGAGGAGGCAGAAGATTTTGAGAGAGGACAGATGGTGAATACACTGTCTTCTCTGACGATGTTTTGCAAATAGATATATACCATTTTCAAGTAACAACAATGTACATATAAAGCATACAAAGAATAATTCACTAAAACTTTATCGGGGTTAAGGTAAAGAAGGTAAAAGTATTTTCTGAATTTTTACGGTCTCGGCCATTTGTGATCCTCGCCTGTCTTAAATCAAAATTACCGTTATACACCTCACCACTGATTACATGTAGTATATTTATTTTTATCATCATAATTTTGTTCAACATTTACATTAATATCGACATATTCACAAAGTCACATATGACGAATAAAATGCGTTGGAGTAAACAAAACCATGAATCTATCTAAGGTATGATACAACAAGAGCAATCCTAGTAATTTGTTATGTTATGACTGTTATAAGTATCCGATATACATTTTTGCATGTCTGGTAAGGTACCATAAACTATATATTTTTTAGAGGTTATAGTGCCCACTGCTCAGAAATATTAATTTTAGGGTCAGATAAACAAAGGGAATAACTTCTGAGGCATTTTAAATTGTCGATTTTCTCTTTATAATATATGCAAAATAATAAAGTTGTGCAAGAGTTTTTCCCTTGATTTTTAAGACTCGGGAGTCTTATATCTGTACTCAGGGCATCATTACCATTCAGAAAATATGTAGCTTATAGTACCTTACTATAAAATTTACCATAGTTTACAATGAAAATGTTTAAAACGCTATGTAAAAATGACTCTAATGTACAACGGATACCATAAGGCACGGTCCATTTGATATTCTGGGGGGGGGGGGGGGGGGGGGCTTGGGTTTTTTTCGAAAAAGATAATTTTGCTCTGAATTTTGATGAAAAAAATAAATTTGCTTTTGGTGTGACAGAAAAAAATAATCTTGCTCTTACAAGTAATCTGAATTTGAAGAATAACCATAAAATTCGCTTAAAATTCCTAAAAAAATTTTGGATCGCTTCGCTCGCCTCAGTTCTTACGTCTTTCTATGAAAAAACTTTGGCTTGCTTCGCTCGCCATTGTTTTCTTCTGTAATGGCAAGTTCATATTTGAAAAATATCAAAAGAATGCATGTGACTGATACAATTAAAATGCTTAAATACATTATCAATATAATTTATTACATGTACTATTAATAGATATATACATGTAACACCATAGTGTCTAATTTTATATACAACCTTGGAAGAAGAATTTAAATAAGTTTTTCACTAGTTTTCATTTCTACATGTAAAAACTTGCATCAGGCCCTCTTATATATTACATGACCTTATATACATTTTGTTTACTAAAAATTATATATCACATATTGTAAAAATCTTTCATCTCTCTCATTTTAGAAGTGAATACAAGTTTTACATAAAAATAATGTTTGGAGTAATTTAAGTAAAAATAAAGAATTTCTATTGAAAAAAACACAAACATTCTTAATATTCACATCAATTGATATGAAAAACATTTCCTTGCTTCAACTTTGCAAGAAAAAAATAATTTTGCCCCGGTCCGGGGCGAAAAAAATAATCTTGCTCCGACAAAAAAACCAAGCCCCCCACAGAATATCAAATGGACCGTGCCTAAGTTGTGAATACTTTGCATACATTTTGAATAAAACAGAAACACTCAAATACACAACTTTCCGGTCCCATGGTATCTATTAGGGTTGAAACGATACGCCAAAAGTGTATCGCGATGTACTGCAATATTTAATTTGCTATATTGCGATCACTTTTATCATTTTTTTCTGTAGAACCAGGTTCCTTTTAGACTTTTTGCATATACTATTCGTATAATCTGAATGAAATTTACATTGTCAATGTCATTTGTTTGAAAGAAACATACGTAAGTATTTGAATCCTTTGGTTGTATAAATGTCCTTATCCAATTCGATTGTCAGCGATGTTTGCAAATTGATAACAACGTCAATCAATGATTTATTCGTATAATCTATAGGAGTGCGACTGGCAAGTAAGCTACTTCTTCGGGGTTATATTAACAACGGTTGAAATCATCTTTGATAAACGTCAAAGAAGTACCTAACCGTTATTCAGTCTCAAAGTCGAGAAAGCAAAGTAAATTCGAGAGAATTCCCATCGAAATGGTTGCGAACCCCGGAATGAACATCATTCCGAAGTGAGACCAGGTGCCCGGGGAGAGTCAGCGTCTCCTGATTGCATGCAACACCCATCGCAACAGCTCCATGGAATATATATATTTTATAATATCCCCGTAGCGACCGAACTTCCGCAATGATGATTTCAGATTTGAGAAAGTTCTTCGGTCGCTACGGGGATATAATAACAGAATATCAGATCCCCCTTTCTAGAATGATCAGTGACATTCTGGATTGCAGTTGAATGGCTGTCACTATCACCAATCAAGAAATATTTATCTGATATGTACAACAATATGTACGTCGTTACAATTGACAAGGTTGCATGGAGATGTTGCGACGGGTGCTGCATGCTATCAGGAGAAGCTGGCTCTCCCCGGGCACCTGGTCTCACTTCGGAATGTTATTCATTTCTAGGTTTGCAACCGTTCCAATGGAAAGGCTTATGATTTGACCTTACAGTCTCGACTTTCGGACTGGATAATTGATATGTACTGCTTTCATGTTCATTGCAAAACACGTTTTGTATCAATTCATGAAACGAATTCATCAAATATCGCAATATATTGGTACACCCCTAGTACATGTATCTATCAGGGTTTAGAAAAGGATCATGATTAAGGCAGATTATAAAATTCAATCTATACTATGCATTCCGCGGGTTCATCGACTGACTTGCATGAACGCAATTCACTATTTTTTCAGGATTTTTTTCTACGAACCATTGTTTTTGGACCCACCAATGCCTGTGGAATACTCCTGGTTATTTCATAGAATTTACTACTTAGAATACCGGCAAGAAATAACTCAAAACATCATCAAACGATACATAGTAAAAAGGAATTACTGAATGCTGTTAGTGCTGTTGATAATACGGAAGACGTTTAACATTTGAACTACTTGGTGAGTGTCACTGCTAGTGGAGTAAGAGTCCCTGAGGGCACATGTAGCCAAGTTCGATCAACTTCGGTTGATTGTCTGTCTCTTCAACGCATTTGAAATTTTCTGTTACAAAATTTATTGAAATTTCTAAGACAAGGGTCCTGTAGCATCTCATCTCACCCATTCTGTTACGTCTTTTGGTACATTTTTGGACATAATTATTTACATACTTTTTGACCATTTTACGTTGTTTAGACTGAGGATCACTGACGAGGGTTTAGTACCCGAAACGTGCATGTCTGGTCCATGCAGTAAACTTATCAGGTCTTAAATGATGCTATTGAATTTGAAGACGTTTAACATTCATGATCAAAATATAGTATGGGAAGGATGGTGCTCATATGTTATCCTTCTTTAATATTGATATTATTATTTGGATGAGATGACAAGTTTCCGAAATAGCAAAATAATGTGAACATTGTATGATGTGAAATTAATATAGGGCCAAAAGAAAGCCTCTTTCAGGCGACAGAGCTGGAAAGAAATAATTATTACCTTCAATTTGGTTATTGTCAGTTTGCTTTTATACTCACTTTTGAGAGAATCATTATTAATGAAAATTGAGGTTCATCAGGTATAAGTATGTCCTAAGCTGGTTTAATGACTGTATTCAACATCATTGAAAAACATCTCCTTCAATATTTTTACCTTGATGTCCCATACATTGAATCCCAGAATCTCTTATTAGACTGTTTAATTTTGTTTAAATCTACATCTGCATTTCAGATAAAAGGTTTTATACATTGTGTATTCAGTCAAAGGGGATTCTGATAAAGCAACCCTCAACATTTGGAATGTAATCATACACTTGTATATCTACTAATTAGAGATTTTTTCCATAGTTAATGGTTTTGAATAGTTAAGTGTTTTTAATATACTTCCCTGACATTGCCATAGCACTTTCGATATAGATATAACGTCAGACAGTGCATGAGTTTTATATATATTCATTTCCATGCTTCATAAACATCGGCGGCGGGTGCGGGTAGCCAATAGGGGATGCTTACTCCTCCCGGGCACCTTGTCCCACCTCTAGCTCACTAGGGGTCTGTTGATGTTTAATTGTGTGCCCTGTTGTGAGTGCTGTTGAGATTATCGTCAGGATCCTCTTGAACTCATTTGTCTACCTTATGCTGTAATTATAATTCGTCTAATGATACAGTTTGAATGTCGTTTGTATTGATTTCTATCAGAACTAGACATTAAAGTATTACAACGTCGCAATAATTTGCATTCATTTAGCGCCATCTACAGTGAACTTCATTTTACATGTACAAAGAGGCTCTGATATATCATTCATATATATTTGTAGACTAAGTGTGATTCTTGATTTTTAACGGTGTGTTGTGATTGCTTTTTCCTGTTTTCGTCTATTTAATCTGTTTCCCATTTCTTGTCCTATGTGAACGGCTATAATCACTGTAAGGCTACAGTTTTGGTATCGCCTCCATTCTCGTTACATACTATTATCATGAAAAGTAAACGAAAAAATGGAAAAGACATAAAGGAATATATTATTCCAAAAAAAAGCCGTTATAAAAGCGGAACACACCAAACAAGAAAAGAAAAGGTTATTGTAGCACGTAAAGTCACAACTGAAAAAAAAATCTGAAAAAAAACGAATAAAATCATAAAGCATTTGACACACGAAAAACAAATGCATGACGAAAATTCAAATACATAAGGTTCGTTGTAGGTGAATCTACTAAAATCAAATGGGCCATATCCGCACGGATTAAAAATCTCATATTCTAAAGTAAACACGTTATAACACATGTAGCCAAGTTCGATCAATTTCGGTTGATCGTTTCTTCAACGCATTCTTAAATTTCTGTTATCAAAATTTCTTGAAATTTCTAAAACGTGGGTCCTGTAGCATCATATCCCACCCATCCTGCTACGTCTTTCGGTACGCTTTTTCGACATAGTAACTTTCATACTTTTTTGGGCCTACTACATTGTTTAGATTTGAGGATCACTGACGAGGGTTAAGTACCCGAAACGTGCATGTCTGGTCCATGTTGCCAATTTATCTGTTCTTAAATGATTCTATTCAATTTGAAGACGTTTACATTTCATCTCTTTCCAAAATTGAAAGCAGCCATTTCTGGCACCCACTTTCAGACCAATGATGACGTCATACTTGCAGTGGATGACATTCTGACCAGTCAAAATAAGGCGTTCTTAAAGGATTAAACGTGCATGTCTGGTCGGTATTGCAAATTTATCTGTTTTAAATAATGCTATTGAATTAGAAGACATTTAACATTGAGGCCCTTAAACATCGGTGACAAAGTGTACAGATACTGAAAGGAAAATGTAGAAAAATAATGCAAAATATCTGATAAAATTCAAGTCGTTCACTACGAGACTAACAACATATTAATCAGCCGTCGTATTCTGTTGACAACAGTTGTGAATTTAAATATGAAATATAATAGAATTTATTTGCATGGCTTAGGATTTTTTCTAGAAACACAAATTGAAATTGTAAAAATAAAACCAGAGGGAGCTAGTTAAATGAATTTGGGCGGTTATTTGGATGGAAGCATCACTATTGAGAATTTGATGGTAAAACACGTTGAAAAATATCATCGTAATAAAAGGAGATTATCACCATCCCACTATTTTGAACATGTTATTTTGAACAGAGATTTTATTTGGATCTGCTACTGAATCAATCCTAATGTAAATTTCGAGCCGCGAGATCTCTGTAAAGTAAATGTACACATTTGAATTCTAAAAATAAAACCAGAGAGCGCTAGTGTGATAACTTTTGGCGACTTATTAAAACACTTTTGCAGGAAGCATCAATGATGAGAATTTTATATTTGAAACACGTGTCTGGTGCATGACAATTGGTTTTAAATTTTCTTCAAGAAAATATAGAGTTGGAACTCTTCCTTATTATGAAAAGTAACAATAAATAATCTGTGTTGTTCATATCAGATTGTTTTTGTGATCTGCGATTCAACATCAAAAAGAGAATAAAAGCACACCCATTGAAGTTTGGCTTATTCTTTCTTTCAAATGACATAAAGTACTTCTTTTTCTTGATCTTTTAAGAATTATTCTCTTCTTTCATTTGTGTGTGTTTGCTTCACAAATTTTCAGAATTCTTTAGGGATGTTTGCATAATAAATTCACGATCCCTTTGCTTTCACGCTATACAGGAACAGAATTGTGATTAACTTTAAGTACATTTCATGCTTTAATCTTCAAATTCAAGAACAATACACAAGGGCGATGGTATTCAAGAGGAAAAAAGTCGTTATTGATAAGATTAAACAAAGCTTGTGTTTGTCTAAAAAAAATCCAAGTACTTTTGAACTACTGATACTCTCGAAAAGTTGCATTTAGATCATTTGATCATTATAACAAGCATTTTCACATCATCGTTGATTTATATTTCACCTCATAATAAAACAATACAAATCATTAAATGAGCAATCAAGATAAATTGCTTTCGAAAACAGTAAACTATCACAAGAGCACTAACGATGAACAATCCTCAAATCGCTTCCTAATGTTTAAAAAATCCACATGTATCTTTACTTTGTTCAAATAGAATTAAGTATTTGTCCATAGAATAAATATTGCAATGAGTTAAAGAAGATCCTGACGACAATATCAACAGCACTCACAATAGAGCATAAATTGGAGCATTGAAGGACCCCTAGCAAGTTATATAGGTGGGATCAGGTGTCCGGGAGGAGTAAGCATCCCCTGTTTGGGTAGCCGCACCCGCCGTCGATGTTCACGCACAAAAATGAAACCAATATCTCAAATACATGCTCTGTCTGAGGCCATGTCTGTATAGGAAGTGCAATGGCGACCAAGTCAGGGAAAATATTCAAAACACTTATCGTCAAACCCCTCGCGGGGACCTTTTTTAAGAGTTCAACATGGCAAAGGGCATAAGTGTGACACATGGGTTTATGAAGATCCTGACGACAATCTCAACAGCACTTGCAATAGAGCATAAATTTAATTTGAGCAAAATTGCAATATACAACGAGAAAGATTCAAAGTCGTGCAAAAGTCATTCTCTTACTTTCTGTCGCATCCATATAAATATTAGGAGATAATACATGTAATATGTACCACAGGAATCCCCTTTAAATCTATTAAGGATTATCACATGTCCATGACAAATATGGATAACGACCATATCCCAATATACAGCACAAAATCGATAATTCAGATAATCATAAACTGAAGGCAACTTTTTGCATAAGGGTATGTGACATTTTTCTACATACTGTGTTTGCAAATACTGAAAGAAGTTATATGTACCTGAGAAGATAATTAATCAATAATTTGAGACATAATTTCTGCAAGTATTGTGCAAATGTTCAAATGGTAGTATTTGAAACCGTTTTACGATAAAACTTCATTATCGAAAGTTTTATCCCTGAGAGACCATGTGTATGTTAAACGATTCAGATGAAAAAAAATCTCCAACAAAAATGTTCTGCCAATTTGCATTTATTAGGTGCATAAATGACAATTTACATGTTGATGGCAATGTATATTCCATTGCGGTGAATATCGATAATGCAAAGGATTAATTTCAGTAATACTTCAATGATGATAAAATAAACCTCGATTTTCCACTTGTTAAATGTAAAGCCGAACATGTGTATTCATGAGTTTTTATTCATATAATTCTTTTCGTTTTGAAGAGACATTTTATTCTAAACGATTAAAAACAAATACATGTAGAAGTGCTTTACAATATCCCGCATAAAGATAGCATTGTGCCTATATTAATCCGTAGTATAAACCCACGCACTTTCAAGTACGTGCATTCTACATGGGAAAACATGCACAAAATTTTATGTCCGAGTAATGGAGTTACGGGATTTATTATTCGACATGCTGTTGTTGAATTCATATACAGGTATTTTGTATTGTTCAGACAGCCTTAGATTTGCGAAAACACAAACTCAACATAGAATTACGGGACTTTTTTTAAAGAATGAGCTTCAGAAAGCGAGTCAAAGAGAAATAAGGAAGAGATCACATAAAACATCAGGGATCAATGCAGTGACGGACATGGTATTGGCAGGAAATTCCAACTCCTTCCGGGTACCAGCTGACATAGTTAAAGGATGAGTCTGGACCAAGAGTCCCCAAGGGCACATGTAGCCATGTTCGATCAATTTCGGTTGGTCGTTTCTTCAAAAGCATTTGAAAATTTCTGTTTACAAAATTTCCTCAAGTTTCTTAAACCTGGGTCCTGTAGCATCATATCCCAGCCATTTTGCTACGTCTTTCGGTATATATAGGACATAATTTTCATAGATTTTGTCATATTTCATTGTTTAGATTGAGGCTCATCGACGAGAGTTAAATACCCGAAACGTGCATGTCTGGTCCATGCTGTAAATTTATCTGCTGCATGAATTTGAAGACATTAAACATTGTTCCCATAGTTTTCCAAATGTCATGGTTTTAATTTTCTTTACATATTTCGGAATATCGAATGTTCATAATGTGTGTGATAACTGTATATGATTTTCCAAATTTATAATATTGTCATACTTTTTAGACTAGGAAGGAACACGTCGGTTTCATGAATAAAAATGCCAACATAAAATCTGAACTTGGCATTCTAACCAAAGTTAAATTTGCTAAGTTTGTTTTAATAATGCGGAAGGGTTCCAACTCTTTACCTTCTTGCAGAAAATTTCAACCAATTTTCATGTATCAGACACGTGTTTCGAAAATAAAAAAAATTCTCATCAGTGATGCCTCCAGCAAAAGTGTTTTTATAAGCAGTTCAAATCAATTTAACTAGAGCCCTCTTGCGTTATTTTTAGAATTCGAATTTCTGCATTTACTTAACAGAGAGTGCGCGGCTCCAACATACCTGTCGATTCAGTAGCATATCCAAACAAAATCTATGTTCAAATTAGCATTGGAGGGATGGTGCTTAGATGTTAACCTCCTTGAATCTGATGATATTTTTCAATATTGTGTAACGTAGGCCACTGCGGTCACTCAGTAATATTTGTGTAATAGATGTAATGATATCCCTTTGGTAGCGTACACGGTAAAAATGTATTTACAATGTATATAAATCCAAAATCCAAATATTGTGGTGTAAATCCTCGGTGTGATGATAATCCTATGTGAAAAGACAATATCCAAATTCTAATAAAGCTTCTTAGTTTATTTACAAGTTTATGATACGATCAAAGTATTAAAAACGATGCGTACTCTCCAGACACTGTCTAGACACTGAGATGCTGGGCCACATGCGCGTCGCTAATTATAGCTACGCTGAGGTAACCCGGCGTGATCTGCCGTTTTCCAAGGCCAGGTGACGTGAGCTGCCTATATATTCGCAACTCAGTGTAAGTTGTCGATTACGCTGGCCAAATGGGCGTTGTATTTTACGTATATAGAGTACGTTTAAATCAATTATATATATTAATAAAGATAGATAATATACAGACATATAAGCATATTCAAACTTATCTACATTCCGGCTCATCCGGTATTTTTTTTTTTTTTTTATTTTTTTTGTTCATTGGGGTATGAACGTGTCTTTTGGACCAATCAAAATGCGTAGATTCTTGTTAACAAGCATTCACTTTTTTACATTTTTTCTCAAAATTATACTTAACTATTACCGGATAAGGAAAGGTTTTTAGGTTAATGTATATATTTCGAATTTAGCAAAATTTTAGCAAATTTATTAATAATTTTTTCAATTGACAAAATTTAATATTCTTTTTACATGTACCATCAAAGTGTACTGTAAATCAATACCGTTCAATTACTGTATCGTGGTACACCCATTAAGATATTATGTTGTGTAAATACAAAAGGAAAGTAATTTTAAATAGTTTTTGTAGTCATCTTGAATTAATATTAAAGATTTGAATCTTATTAAATGTTAGTTTCCATATTGCGGGACATTTTGATATTATATTGAATAAACATCAAAGAAGTTCCCAACCGTTATTCACTCTCAAAGTCAAGAAGGCGAAGCCAAATCGTTAGAATTCCAATCGAAACGGTTGCTAACCCCGGAATGAACAACATTCCGAAGTGAGACCAGGTGCCCGGGGAGAGTGAAGAAATTTAAACTTGTAAAAAGTGTTTTGGGGAAAAAAGTTTTTAGTCAACCCTTCCATGAACTCCGTCTGTATCGCGGAATTGTTACGAAAAAAACATAAGATTTATAGCTAATAGATTGTACAAAAACGTATCAATTCTGTTTAGAACATTTATTTGCTCTAAATCACAACACGAGCCTTTCATAAAGAGGTAAATTCTCAATGAAAAACGACATGTTCATTTGTGTCAATGCTGTTTGGATATTACTCTGAAAGGATGTCGTTCGCTTATTTTCAATTTACAATACTTAAGGAGGTATGAGTGTGAACCGCATTTTCAGGGAATAATAGAAATTGAAAATAATTGTCTACATATGAAAGAATATCCCTTCCTTCATCGATTGCAATATTTCATGAAAAAAAGAGTGTAGCCGTTTGTCCCCTATATACCGACAAAAAAGGGAGGTAACTCTGCACATCTTTTTCTTAAACAATGTCCCAAGTTTGGACTTTATTTTAAAAATCAACATAACACAGTACGAAGTAAATTTTCATTCATTGACGTAGCAAATGAAGTAAATTTATCATTTTCGGAAAAATATTTATGTTACCATGGTAGCCATGCTGGAGAAGGACATTTATTTCATCCCATTTTTGACAGTCAAAATTGTATGAAAAAATTTAAAACATTGATTTTCGAAGTTGTTGGCATAATAGAATTTTGATAAAATGTTTCTTTTATCATCTAGTGATACATGCTAGAGATAAAAAAAAATAATTTAAAGAAAAAAGAGTGTAGCCGTTTAAAAGATATTTAGCTTAGAATTTCTCTGACCAAGTCTCTGGATATGATAAATACGTTGTTTATGATTGAAAATGGAAATTTGTTATATATCTATACATTTTATCTGAGATTTCTTATAGTCTGGACTTCAGACTAAAAATTTGAGTTATATTCTGATCAATTTCTTATTCATTTTCCCAACACTTAGCGCTTTCAAGCACCGACAACGTAACGTGACGTAGCGCTCATCGTGACGCTCACTTTAGGTAATGCTCGGCGATATTGTATTCTGTTAATCTCAGTGAATGAGAAAAAATGAATGTGCTAGATTCCTATCTGTATGCTTCTTCTGTTTATCATTTCTCTCAAAATTGATTTTGCGGCATCTACACGTATCTTTTTATATATGTACATGTAGTTTTGACATTCTTACATATTGTACCAGATTTAAAAAAAATAAAGCAACTTTAGTAGAACAACGATATGAAGGATTTCTTAATCTCTTGATAAGTTTGCTTTGAAAGAATTTATCTAAAGTTAGCTGAGGCACATTTCTAGTTTCATTTTACTAAGTGCTGGGATTAGAAGGGGGAGGGGGAGGTGTCGGTATGATAGGAAAGGTAGTTAACGCACACCCTGTCTTCCGCATTGATTTCCTGCACATGCTCTCTTCAATGAATGTCGTAGATTATTAAAATTGAAACAGAATAATTCCCTTTTAAAAATCAACAGGGTGTACAATGGGAAGTGTGTATACGGAGTCCTTCGGATCCATTTATTTTACATCGTACATGTACATGATGTACGTGATCTTTGGTCCTTTTGATGATTTGACAGTCGGTTGTCATGCTCACTTTCTAATCAATAGGCCTCGTGATATAAATTCTGACTAAATCATTATAACACATACGTTTTGTAAATGAAAGAAAAGTACTTTCAAGATATATTAGTTTTACACGTTTTCAATATTTGGGGTAAATTGTGTGGTCAGTAACGCCGCATCGTCAACTTGAACTATAAAATATATTTTTTCTTTTGAATTTATTTGTGTCTTTTTTTAAGCAAGTATAAATTTGAAGTACATGTATTAAACTGTTACTCAATTCAATCGCAATCAAATTATTCCAATCCGTAAAGTTGTCATGGCGTAAAATAATATAAGACAAACTGAATTTACAGGACTTCTAAAGAACAAGCACAAAGCGCTTTCATGATAATTCGCGGAAAAATATTACAACGTCATAATTCAGTATGACGTCAAACAAACTCCCGTTGATGACATAAACTATATGCCAAGGGTAAAACGATGTCGTGATAGAAGCGTATTTTAGATGTAAAGAAGGATATATATTGCTCCTCATTCGAAATGCATTGCTCTTTAATCTAGAGGTATATTCAACCATTAGTTCAACAAGTTTTCATATTTTGTTTTCTTTACCACATCGATACGGTTTACGTTTGATTTGTTCACGCTCATACCCTCTTAAAAGACCAATTCTCTGTTCCCACCAAAATTCTGGCGCCACGGCATGTCATGGATTTTCATGATTTTCTGCATATTGGGTATTTTTCATGTCCTAATGGCAAAAATTAAGGTTTCGGTCAATGTGAGTTTCGGTTGCCATGGCAACAAGATCAGTATTTTTGTGCTACTTTAAAGACTGTGAAGTAACCTACTTTTTGATACTTCGTTGCCATGGATATAATTGTAGCAGATATTTCATTTCCGTACCTTTTGGACATCGTTACCTCCTTTCTTGCAAATTGCATTCAGTTTTATGATAGATATTACAGGACGCTTACTGTGCCCAGCAAAAATAAGTAAAATTCAAGTTAAAAATGAAGTTAAACTTAGGGGTAATTTTAATGTGATTTTTACCGTTTTCAGTGTCAATTATCACTAAAAGCAGACCTCTTCGAGACCTATGAGAGGTTATTATGAAAAGAAATGTCCCTCAGAAATATAATGAAAGAAAATCGAATTTGGGATCTTTGAGCTCTTCATCTCAATTTTGACGTCAAAAACCGTAACTATGGCAACTTTAAGTATTAAGGCTTGAATATAGTACCTTTTAAAATTGATTTAACTCCCAATAAATACTACTTATGTACGTGAAAATATAAAAATGAACTGATAAGACTCTCTTTTTTTTATTTTATATCATTGAAAATTTCCAAGGTCATTGACCTGAAATTCAAGGTCATTTATTATCTTCGACTAAAAAATTCGATATTTATATGATTTTTCACATTCTTGTCATAAATTTGTGGTACTTTCTTTTTGAATTTTCCAACAACTCATGTATATTTTGAAAAAATGATGGAAAAAGAAATTTCCTGACTTTGTTGACTCTTTGTATTTAAGTATAATATTTTTGTGAAGGCGAGAAAACTAAGATTTCTAAATTTCATGCTCTCTATTTTTGATATCCACACCTCAATTTCAGATGGTCAATGAGTTGATTGAACTATTAAAGTTCTCCCAAGAAATAATTATAATATCCATTATTTTGTTGCATATAGCCGTTTAATTTGTCTCAAAAGGCTTATTCTAATTTTGATCCTTTTTTTTCTACGAAAAATCACAATTTTGGTAAAATCAGCTCAATTACAATTCATTGACCTTGAAAATACAACGCATGACTTTGAACAAGTATCAAGGTCATTTCTGCATTGATTTGTCTGCAGTAGTTATATGAACGAGATTTTGTTTTCATATCATAAATGGACAGCTCAAAATGGACTCATAACATACCCATCATAATAAAACGTTGTCCTAAATGTTGCCATGGTTACCATATTAAATGCTGTTTCCAGCAAAAAAGATAGAAGATCCCAGCCAACTTTTCACATTTTTCTTGTAGTTAAGGTACAATGCATATTAAATATATAAAGAAAAAATCCAAAAACTTCTGCTTTTATGAAATTTTATACTGTAAAAATACACAAAAAAAGCAAAATAGGGGCTCTTTTGGGGCAAAAAAATGAAGACTTTAAAACCTAATTTAGGCACTCTTTTTGACTCCTTATACAAGAGGCATAGCGATAAAGTGTGAAAAACATTTCAGATATTCATAACAAAGAGGATTGAAAGAAAAAAATTGTGGTTATTGCAATTCATAAATGTACCCGTTTCCATTGCAACAAAGGTCACAAACAAGCTAAGTCTCATGACATTTCCTAATGCTTCTAACTTTAGCGATGGTTACCAAATTACCATGGCAACGACACTCTTTTTCTACTTATGAAAGACAATTTTCATCTTAGCACTCCATATTGAACTTCCAAACCAAAAATCGCTAGAATCTATGACATGCCGTGCCAACATGTCATTGAATTTTTTTGGTACACGTGTCATTGAATTGTTTTGGTTCTGACAGAGAATTGCGCTTAATAAATGTAATTTCTCTGTCATTTGCTGGTTTAAAAAGTTCTCCACGAGGGGTTTGAAAGTAAGGATTTTAAAAAGTTCTTTCTGACATGGTCGCCATAGCACTTTCTATATAGACAAAACCTCAGACAGTGCATGTTTTGAAGAACTTTTGTTTCATTTTCGTGCGTGAACATTGACGGCGGGTTCGGCTAGCCAAACAGGGGATGCTTACTATTCTAGGGCACCTGGTCCCGAATTTAGCTTGGTAGGGGTCCATCGATGCTCAATTTGGTGCTCTGTTGTACGTGCTGTTGACGTTGCCGTCAGTATCTTCTTTATCTCATTTGATTTCATTGATAAATAATTCTGAACTGAGGAATATATTCCCTGATGCATGTCTTTTCCTGAGACAAGTCTTAGATATCTTTTTTAATAAAGATCATACTTCAATTTTCGCTCTTCATATATTTAAACGTTTTCTTTACTTTCATTACTTTAATCATCAGCGGACATTGTTTGTTGTAATGCGCATTGACTTTATTTCAATAAAACATACCGGTACAAGTTTATTTTATTATTGACAATAAATCATCTTGAACGACGTTTAACATCTTACTGGTAGGAAAAATTATGTATATTTCATGAAGTAATCATCTTATCGTTCCTTTCATCTTCTTCTTCAAAGTAATTTCAAACTGGGAAGGCCACAGGTAAGTTGAAGATAAATGCATCTTTAAATTATTGCGATAACAATGCATGCTTGCAATGCAAATACGATAAAACATGTGAATAGCTGGCGTCATTAGCTGAAATAGGAAAATAGAATAAATACCCGAGGCATACAAACAGCATACAGTTAAAATATATATCTGCTACTCAGAATGAAGAACATGATTACGTGTATGATGATAATCAAACGAAAAATGTTTAAAGAAAGATTCATTACAAGTATTTTATTTCTTTTTTGGAGTATGGCCATTTTTCGTGGGTCGTATGGCAGGATGAAATTTACACAATTTACGATCGATTCAAACATGGAGAACATCATAGCAAAAAATAATTTTGGACAGAGAATTGACGGAATAAGAAGTCTTGTACAATGCGTTGGTATGTGTTTTTCGTCGGAAGATTGCACCTCGGTATTCTATAATAGTGAAGAGAAAAAATGCATTCATCAAATTGGAAGTTTCAATGAAAATTCACTGTTCGAAGAAGGAATCGGATGGATGTACTATGATATAAAACAAAACAAAAGTAAGTTTTTCTTTAAGTAACCCAAAAATTGTTTTAGTGAGCATTTTTCATTTTTTTGCTTTATCGGTGTATATTGGCAGTGGGGAATGGAAAAATTATGTAACACGCGAAGTAAGGCTTTCCTTAATGAGATAAAGAAGATCATGGCGACAATCTCAACAACACTCACAGTAATGCACCAAGTTGACGGACCTCTAGCAAGCCAGAGGTGGGACCAAATGCTCGGGAGGAGCAAGCATCTCCTGTTTGGCAAGCCACACCCGCCTTCGATGTTCACGCACAAACTTGCACTGTCTGAGTTTATGTCTATACAGAAAATGCTATTAATTGCAACTTATAATAATGTCGAAGGGTTCCAACTCTATACCTTCTTGAAAAAAAAAATCCAAACCATTTTCCATGCACCAGACACGTGTTTCGAATAGTAAATTCTCATCAGTGATGCTTTCAGCGGAGCCACCAAAAATAATTACAGTAGCGCCCTCTTTAATTGTCTAAGTCTACAACGCACTCTCTGTAACCCTATGATTTTTTTGTGTGTGTTTGTTGTGTTTTTGTGTGTGTTTGTTGTGTTTTTGTGTGTTTGTTGTGTTTTTGTGTGTGTTTGTTGTGTTTTTGTTGCTTCATCAATGTGCTGTACCTGAATATCACGTTGATTAAGATGTGTTTTCTGATGTTGAATTTTTGTTTGTGAGTGTTCCTATAATGTAAGCGGAAAATGGTGTCGCTAATGGTGTCGCTAGTGTTCTTTTTTGTATCTTTTGAAGTAAGATCCTAGTTTTGTAGCGACTTATTAAAATGAAATGTTGTGTGATATTGACAATTAATCAATACGAGAAAAATTGATGTTTTATTCAACGATCGAGGGTTTCAACATTTCTTTATCTGTATCACGGGATAGCATTTGTACGAATAACTTGTTATAATCTATGTTTTTGTGTGTGTGTTTGGGGGTACTCTATTAATCCTTTGATAATATCTAATGAACACTTGGTCTGGAAAACCACGCTATCAATATATTACGATCATTATCGTTGGCGCGCTTTAATATTGGTTTCAATCTATCAATCCTTGAAATTTTTGTCATTAATATTTGGCTCTGCTCAAGTTTGTTTGTTCTATTGGTGTGCGGTTTTTTGTTGTTTTTTTTTTTTTTTTTTTTTTTTTTGGTTTGTTTGTTTGTTTGTTTTTTTTTTTTTTGTTTGTTTGTTTTTTTTTTTTTTGTTTTTTTTTTTTTATTTACGTGTCCGGCTGTTTGCTAGTGAGGGATCTATAATTATTGCGTTCTTCGAGACCACTTACAAGTGTTGTGAGACCCTTAATCGTATAAATGCACAATTTGCTTCTAATGTGACAGATGGTTGTCCTAAATTAGAATCGTCGCCCTTTGGACCTACGCAGGATTATGGATAGTATCTTCTTGTCACTGTTTTGACAATGCCGAAGGGTTCCAACTTTATACCTTCTTGAAGAAAATTTCATACCTATTTTCATGCACCAGACACGTGTTTCGACAGGATTATCGTCCTGATCTTCTTTTTCTCATTTTGTGTCTCTATTATTGTATTTTCTTTGTTCTATTTTAATTTGCTATTATGTGTTGCCTTGTGTTTCAGTTACTTAAGTATCCTTTTTTTTTGGCAGTGTATTCTTTCTTTTTTCACTTGTCCAATTTGACTGTAAGGGTGCTTATTGTGCTCGATTGCTTGTTTGTATATACGAGGGCTGAATGATATGTTGTGGGCCTAGGTTTTCTTGGATGCAGAAGGTATTCTGTTGATAGATTATCTCCAAAAAGAACAAACAATCAATAGCACATACTATGCTTCACTTCTGACACAGATACGTGAAAATATTAAACTTTAGCGCCGCGGAAAGCTCACTAGCAAAGGGCATGTCTTTCCATCCAAACAATGCCCCTGCTCACAAGTCTGTCACTGCCATGGCTGTCATTCATGATTGTGGCTTTAATTTGATTGAACATTCACAGTATTCACCTGATCTTGCTCCATCAGACTTTCATCTATTCCAAACCGAACGCAGCTACATTTTTGTATTTCTGGCACACTCTTTAAATCTTATGATGATGTCATACTTACAGTGAATTGCTTTCTGACCAGTCAAGATAAGTAGTTCTTTAAAAGTACCCAATTAGATTGAGGATCACTGACGATGGTTGCGTCTCTTTCTGTGTGTGTCTATTCTGTGTTTTTGCATTTGGGTGTTTTTGCCGTGTGGAGCTCGTAAAAAAGTTCCCCGCGAGGGATTCGACAGTAAGTGTATTGAATATTGTTCCCTGACATGGTCGCCATAGCACTTTCTATATAGACTTACCTCAGACAGTGCATGTCTTTCAGATATTGTTTTCATTTTCTTGCATGAACATCGACGGCAGGTGCGGCTAGTCAAAAGGAAATGCTTACTCCTCTCGGGTACCTGGTCCAACCTCTGACTTGCTAGGGGTCCGTCGATGCTCAATTTTGGTGCTCTGTTGTGAGTGCTGTTGAGATTATCGTCAGGATCTTCTTTAACTCTTTTGTAGTTTTGCTGTGGGTGCTGCAGCCGAGTGTTGTTGGAGATCCCCTCCTTTCTTGTGATTATCATTGTTGTTTTCGTCAATTAAGGAATCATTGTAATATTTTTTTGGTTGATCGAGGTATCAGCACCAAAAATTGAGGGAAAACACAATTTTTCCCTCAATTTTTGGTGTTGATACCTCGATCAACCAAAAAAATATTACATTGATTACTTATCATTTCATTTCGTCGCTTTTCGACGTTTATTTGCAGTTTTGAAATCGTGTTGCTAACGACGTTGCTTATGACGTTGCTAAGCGCCTACTTCCGTTTTGTGTTGATACAGGTATCTACAAAATTTCTCGGCCAATCAGAATCGTTGTTTCTTAATAATAACAATGGAAACTAAATGGTATTATTATCTATTCCTCGTCTGATCCAGGCGTGTTCTGTTGTTATCATTTAAATGTCTAATCCTTTCATCTCCTCCTTATACAAATACCGTGGCACCAGAAATGTTCGCAAGATAGTAATTTCCGCTTTTTTCGCGATTTGGAACTGCGAAAAATAATTCCCGCGAAATATTGTGTTTGGTATTGTATAACATCAACTGGCATATCAATTACATGTGTTCGTATTATAGGTTTGTCATTTGTTTCAAATATTTCGATCACAGTGATAGATATAACTAAACATTCAACAATGAAAGGTACAAGTCAGTGAATCTTATGTACGGATTTGTTTGTAAATAAGGAATCGCGAAAATGTGTACTCGTGAAAATAATGACACAATTTTATACCATAAAACCGCAATATTTGATACTCACAAAATATTCGGGTTATACGATATTCATTTTAACAGATTCAGAAATTAAAATGAGTTTTTACTATATTTTTCAGAGGCTTGTAATGGATCTGGATATCTAGACACATTCACTAGATATAAAGATAGACTACATATTGGATACGATTTAATGGAATTTAATGCAGGTGGCTCTAGCGAAGAGGAGAATATTGAATTGTGCAGAAGTGCATGTTTGGGGGAACCAACTTGTCGTGCTTTTGAGATGAGATTTCTGTCAGTTTGCATATTGGAGGCGATAGACATGTATGATAAACCCCTCGACCACAGCACCGAATTCAATTACTTCAACAGAGATTGTGAGTATATTTTTTCTTCAATAAAACTTTTATTCTTTAACAGCAGGTGATATTCAAATGAGAAAATGCAAGTAAAAGAAATGAGGGTATCTCCAACAACAGCAGCAGCAATGCAGTAAATCACAAAATCAAAATGGACGACTTAATATTAATGGGTACTTATGGCAAGGGGAAATTATAAAACAACCAAAACGTTCTGCAAAGAGGCAAATGTGAATCATAATAGAATGTTAAACGTCTTTAAATTCAATAGCATCATTTAAAACCTGATAAATTTACAGCATGGGCCAGACATGTACTTTTCGGGTACTAAACCCTCGTCAGTGATCCTCAGTCTAAACAATGTTCTATGGCCAAAAAGTATGAAAATAATTATGTCCAAAAATGTACCAAAGATGTAGCAGGATGGGTGGGATATGATATCAATAGGTACTTATAGCAGATGGCCGTCCAAAGTCGGCGCCGGGTGCACATCAGTCGTCTTCCTCCTTTTATGTGTTGTCATTAATGTTTAATGTCTCTGTACGACGTCTGTTACGATGGTTTTGTATGATCTTCTAGTGAATATTCTTGCGTCTTTTTACGATTTGGAGTTTGTATGATGTCATCTATGTATCACTTTCTTGTGGATTTGTTTCTCTGGATGAATGCAGGGTTGTCATGCTGGAGGTAATTCCCTTTTCTTTATAACACGGGGGAAATTCAAAAACAACCAAAACATTCTACAAAAGAAGCAAATGTGAACCATAATAAAATATTACCCCTGACAGTGCATGCATTCTATATATTTTCATTTTCGTGCATGAACATCGACGGCGGGTGCGGCTAGCCAATATTGGATACTTACTTCTCCCGGACACCTGGTCCCACCGCTTGCTTGCTCAATTTTGTGCTCTTTTGTGAGTGCTGTTGGGATTATCGTCAGGATCTTCTTTAACTCATAATAGAGAAGAGATCAGAGGCCCTGGAAGAGTATGCATCCACTCCTGTAATTTGAGGTATACAGGAAAGGTTATAAAACTGATAAATGTATTAAATTTGGTGCTAGTATTACCTTTACGTAAATATCTTTTTTTGTATTTGTACTTATTGTTTGGATTGTATTGACTGTTTGCAACATTGTGAAAGAGGATTTATGCTATTATTATATTTAGGACAAAGCGTTCCTACATAATTATCAAATTGAATATGGAATTATTTGTTTTATTGTAAAAACAAATTCAGTGTGATATAAATCTTAAATAATTGAGGGGATGTCCAACAACACTCAGCTGCAGCATGCACAGCGAATCCCGATATATGGATAAAGAAACTCCATCTCTTAACACATATACCGACCGCATTCGAAATTATAGCCCATAGACATGACCTTAAGGTAGAGCATCCCTCAAATCAGTATTGATGGTAATTTTGTGTATGGATAACATATTTTTTCTCTTCAAAATATTGTTAAGATTATCAAACTAATATGGTTTTGGGAAAAGAAACTTTTTTTAGTTATATTTTATCACCTCTTAAAAGTGATTCTTCTTACTCTTCCCGTAGGGTCTAATGTTACAGTTCAAACGACTGAAGGTCTTGGTATAATCATGAAATTCCAAATTCAATTTTGTTTGTTAATCAGGTTTAACAGAAGCTTTGAATGTTTAACGTCTTCATATTTACCGACAGACGTACATGTAGCAGGATGAGTGGGATATGATGCTAAAGGACCCAAGAAATTTCAAGACATTTTTAACAGTAATCTTTGAATGCGCTGAAGAGAGAGATGATCGACCAAAGTTAATCGAACTTGGCTACATGTGCCCACGGGACTCTTGGTCCACCAGCAGTGACACTCACCAAGTAGTTCAAATGTTAAACCTCTTCAAATTCAATAGCATCATTTAGAACAGATGAATTTGCAGCATGGACCAGACATGCACGTTTTGGGTACTTAACCCTCGTCAGTGATCCTTAATCTTAGGAACGTAAAATGGCAAATTGCAAAGAGTGTGAGAATAATTATGTACAAAAATTTACCAAAAGACGTAGCAGGAATATATGGAAATGGAAATATTGTATAGTTGTAATTAGGAAATATGAGCGTCTGAGACCCGAGGGATGTTCTACCTTAAACAATAATCTTTATTGTTATAACGCTGTCAATTCAGAGTATTCCAAAAACGAAATGTCATAAAGGAGATTTCACATTTTACAAAATTTTAATACCTTAAGTTGACGTAGCAAATATATAACTTACGGATCAACAACAGCTCTGTGGATATATTTCAAAATCATTTTACATAATAAAACAGTCCATCCATTGCTAGCCGAAGCGAGTCATGTACAATGTATAACATTTTCAAACAGCCCCCAACTTCGTGGGATCGAAAAGTATGATGCAGTGACTTTTTATATAGATTACGATCTTTTTTCATCCTTTAATTGACACTTCACAAAATGAGACGTCGCCGTAGGGAAATGCTTAACAAGTAAGACCATATCGTTTATATATCTGAAAAGTCTGTAGTTTTTGCAAGCACTTCTAGAGTTGTCAAAAATAATTACCGCAAACTATTTAAGTGATTGCAAAAGAACTTCTCGTATACCTGGACGATATGGATTGTTCCAACGGCTCAACAGTTTTGTAAAATTCATTTAGAAAATGAAAAACATAAGGAATCACAACACCATACGTTTCGATCCAAAGCAGTGATTCCTCTACCCGGCTTAATTTCACCATATCTTTGCACTTGCAATAGCGAAAATCAAGTGGCGTAGAGGTGACATGTTGTTTTCTTTTTTTAACTCGTTCCCTCGAATTATAAGTTCTTGGGAACGATATGTGTTTGGAGGGTTTTTTTTTTTTTTTGCATTTTTATTTAAAAAATGAAAGGGGAAAATAAATTGTTTGTTTTGCTCCCTTTTTTAGTTCGTTCCCTATTTAAATATATCTAATTATCTAATGATAATTATTATGTCATGGGAACGTGTTAATGCGTCGTGAGAACGAGTTATTCTGTCGTGGGAATTCGAACGGGTACGTCTGCTTATCAAATACGTTAATTGTGTGTACTAGGAACTCGATGAAACGAATTAGATATTAAACCTAGAGAATGCAAAGTGTAGTATCTCCTCGCATGGCATGATAATCAAGCATTTTCATTGGTGGCCTTTACCTTTGACCTTCGAAATCAATGAAGATCTAATCAAAACTGCGCACTCTGTACCGTATACAAAAGTGTGACGCACTAACGATTAAAACCTCACACGAACGCACACACGAACGTCGACGTTACTGTACCCCCCGCGACTATTTTGCGAGGGGATAATATAAGTAGTGCAAAACAATGAACGCATATGATTGGCTGATTGACTCGTTCCCATGACATAATGGTTCGATGAAACGAGTTTAAAAAATGAAAGAGCTTAAAACAAACAATATGTTTTCTGCTCTCTAATCTTTTAAATAAGATTGCAAAAAAAAAAAAACAAACATAACTCGTTTCCACGAAAGAATCATTCCAAGGAAGGAGTTTAAAACAAGAGAACAAAAAAATAAACAATTTGTTTTCTGCTTTCTTTTTTGAAAATAAGAATGCAAAAAAATATAACTCGTTCCCACAAGAAAATAATTCGACGGATCTCGAGCGAACAAAAAAAACAGCATGTCACCTCTTTGCCACTGGAAGATCTCCAATATAGTGACGTTTCAGTGTAAACAGCAAATCACAACCACATGATATATTTAAGAAGGAATGGATCTCTAATAGGACTCTATTGTACGACCCACAGCCTAACATGGAACGGTCAATTTACAAATGTTAAAACCTTGAAGGAACAAGCACAAAAAGAAATATCAAAGACACACGGAAATATAAAGATAAACATCAAGTACTACACCAAAACAACTCACACTACTAATGAACCAACGAGAATAAACACTAAACATCAACTACTACTCTAAAAACACTACACACTACTAATGAACCAACGAGAATAAACACTAAACATCAACTACTACTCCAAAAACACTACACACTACTAATGAACCAACGAGAATAAACACTATACATCAACTACTACTCCAAAAACACTACACACTACTAATGAACCAACGAGATTAAACACTAAACTTCAATTACCACACCAAAACACTACTAATGAGCCAACGAGATTAACCACTAAACATCAATTACTACTCCAAAATACTACACACTATTTATGAGCCAACGAGATTAAATATTAACATCAAATACGACACCAAAGCACTACTAATGAGCCAACGAGATTAATCACTAAACTTCAATAACGACACCAAAACACTATTAATGAACCAACAAGATTAATCACTAAACATCAATTACTACACCGAAACACGACACACTACCTATGAGCCAACGAGATTAATCACTAAATATCAATAACTACTCCAAAACACTACACACTACTAATGAACCAACGATATTAATCACTAAACATCAATAACGACACCAAAACACTACACACTACTAATGAACCAACGATATTAAATACTAAACATCAATTACCACACCAAAACACTACACACTACTAATGAGCCAACGAGATAAATCACTTAACATCAATTACTACTCCAAAACTCTACACACTACTAATAAGCCAACGATATGAAACACTAAACTTCAATAACGACACCAAAACACAACACACTAATAATGAACTAACGAGATTAAACACCAAACATCAATTACTCCTCCAAAACGCAACACGCTACTTATGAACCAACGAGATTAAACACTAAACATAAATCAATACATCAAAACATTATACAGTACTAATGAGCCAACGCGATTAAACACCAACCATCAATTACTACACCAAAACACTACACACTACTAATGAACCAACAAGATTAAACACAAAACATCAATTACCACACCAAAACACTACACACAACTAATGAACCAACGAGATTACATACTAAACATCACTTACTACAACAAAATACTACACAACTCTTATGAACCAACGAGATTAAAGCTAAAAAAATACACTACACAAAAATCTTCACACTACTAATGAACCAACGAGATTTATCACTAAACATCAATTACTACACCAAAACACTACCACTACTAAGGAACGAACGAGATAAACCACTAAACATCAATTACTTCACCAATCACAGACAACCAGATAAGGCACTAAACATCAATTACGACACCAAACGACTACACACTAATAATGAGCCAACGAAATTAATGGGCAAGCGGTGCTGACATGGTCATCCCCTATTTCATAGCAAATGGTGTGGTTGTTTGCATTACATGCAAGCACCCCTACTTGTTCTGTTGTACAGTTTTTTTTCGAAGAAGGTATATAGTCGTACATGTCATACCCTCACTGACCCAGAGATATTTACCAATATCTTGTATTTTGAGCAGATGACTGTGGTTGTCCTCCACGCCAACATCGCAACCTTATCTTCTACGAGTCGACGACAGACGGAAGTACAGCTACGTATGTCTGCCCGAAAGATGGAACGAGGAATGTGTCTGTTTGTACTTCAGCAGGCTGGGGCATTCTGACAGATTCAATTTCTTGCTGACTCCGTCTGTATTATGACGTGCTAATAGAGCGTCGATTGCTTTAGTACATTTGATAAATTGACACTTGTAGTTTCTTTGTGAATTCTTATAATTCGGTTCTTTTATTTGTATGATTCTTAATTCTTTACTCTTATAGATCAAACATGATAAATATCCGAGGCCGTGCTAGTGACATTAATTACTCTCACTTGTTAATTATTTAACTGTTATATTCATTGTTGTAATATTGTTTATATATCATTTTCACACCATGTAAGGTGTCCTGACGACGAGAGATTTTTTGTGTTAATTGTCCTTGATTTTCCTGTTTGTCCTGAATGTTCGTTTCGAGCGAAATTGGAAAATTTTCATAATTTTCAGACAATTAACGGGTATGTAGATCATCGTAAAACACATGTCTTTGCATTACATATTGTAAATGCATGATAAGACCGAACCAAAGCTAAGAGTGGTCTGCTTTTCATTAAGTTAAGAGATTTCGACTTTTTTTTATAAAAATCCATGTTCTCTTCCTTTAAACAGACTATGTTCAAATATTTAAACATGAATATCTTGTGCCAGTTCAGCAGTACTAACCTTATTTTCCTCGAGCAATAGAACGGCAATACAAAGCAGAGAACCAAAATTAAAAGAAATTAGATGACCTGACTTTTTTGTGTTTTGTCCAGGCTTTTTGTGATTGCTTTCCTGGCTTTTGTAATGTTCTTCGACAATCAAATAGAGTTTAACAAACTATTAGGGAATGTTGTCATGACAGTAGCTCCACTCTATGAAACCTTACTTTGCATACATTGTTTGTTACAAAATGAATGTATATTAGTTTTGAATTTATATGTTTATTATTCAGATAAAGTATGTCCTTATTTGAAAGCCTTCTGTGTTAATAGAGAATAGGTGTCTTAATTTGTGTTTTGTTACGGGTATACAACACACAGCAAGTGCATTTATCGTACATGTAATGCGCGTTAGCGCATTTCATGCGATAAATGCATTTGCTGTGTGTTGTATACCCGTAACAAAACACAAATTATGACATTTATTCTATATATATGCTCCATAGTTGTTTATTTCATTCTTGTTTTCTGAAATCGCGTTTTCTAGGTAAAAGGGTGACGTTAAAAATCAGGTCACCGCGGGTTCAGTTTGCGGGTTAGAACAGCCGTCGCGGCATGTATCTTTAGATCTTATACATTGTGACGTCACGAGTGTTAATACACTAATTGCAGCACGTTTCTTTCAATAGTAACATCTCAGGGAATTACATTGGTTGTGCATATATATATTATTGATATTGAGTGTATAGTCTACAAAGTCACTAACATGTTCTTTGGATGGTTATCTCAGAAAAAATAGTTTTCTGTCCATACATGTTAGACTAAATTAAATATGTATCAAGTTAATAGTGGGTCGTGCTCACACATTCCGAATAAACACACCATTTTCTGTAAATAATACAGCAAATGGCAGTCCGAACTTGTCAGGAACGCAGCTAGAGCATTAAATCTTTTCTTTCTTTTGAAAGGGCGGTCAGGGTACAAATGCATTGTGCTTTTTTAAAGATAAGAAAAGAGATACAGGTATCTGAATGTATAGAAGAAAGGAGGGGATATCAAACAATATCAGGTTGCAGCACCCACAGCAGAACCCCAAAACACCCAATGCAAAAACACAGAGCAGACAAGCACAGAAAGAGACTCAAAAGGGACAAGGAATGTCAAAGCACAACACAGAAACATCAAACACAAATGCCTAAACATAAACCAACGAGACCAATGAGCAACCGGTGCCGACTTAGGACGGCCATCTGCCACCGAAATAGCAGAAGGTGTGGTTATCCTGGATAACGTTCGCACAACACTCCCACTTTTCCGATTACCCAGAGGTCTCGAAGAACGTACAATTGTGGTGTAAAACAACCTCTTTACTATCAGATGACCACACAGAAACATGACCGCAAAACACAGGTGCCCAAGTAACACAGATGAGTATGTAAATGGATATAAAATGAGGGCGTACGTGCACCGTAATACAATCAGTGCTCTGCCGCCCCGAGCTCATGTATGTTATCACCCGAGGAGTCTGAATGGCATTCAGAAAGGACAGGTGGTCGGGGCCCTGTCTTCTCTAAAGAGGTTTCAACAGTGCTCGTCATGGAGTCCTTTCGTCACAGTCAGTCAGAGTGGAAGTTTTAAAAATGCGCTGGTACAAGACTGTAGATTGATCAAGTACCAAGCCTAGTGTCCGTCTGGTGACATTAGGATCATATCCACGGTATGGTACAAGACTGTAGATTGATCAAGTACCAAGCCTAGTGTCCGTCTGGTGACATTAGGATCATATCTACGGTATGGTACAAGACTGTAGATTGATCAAGTACCAAGCCTAGTGTCCGTCTGGTGACATTAGGATCATATTCACGGTAAAAAAGGCGTTTTATGATGTTGACACATTTTCGGGGGTTATGTTGTCTAGATTTAAATAATATAAAGGATAAAAATATATCTCATTGAAGTGTATTGACCCGGAAATTACATCGACCAAAGCGAGCAAATCATGATATATGCCATAACGGAAATGTTTTGTTGAAATTCAAAGAAAATTATAAACGCTTCTGTTCGATGTCCTTCTACTATATATTGCAAACTAATTATTGATGGTCGTCTGTTCGTTTGAATGATTATGTAAAGATCCAGGAGCAAAACTATAGTTGAGTTTTATTTTACGTTTTCATTTTACTTTTATCTTTCTTAAAACGTTGATAAATTGGGTCATTTTGTCATTGTACTTAATAATTGAATGGATCATTAGCGAAACTAGAGGGTTGTATGGGTCCCTATCCCCTCCATTGGTGGTCGATTTTGTCTTCAAATGTTCTGATTGTGTTGGTACTGCATGAAAGCAACAGTATCTAACCTGAAAATTATACAAAAGTCCAAACTAGAAAATCCAGGACGTCACACAAAAAAATCCAGGATTACATACACTTAAATGGTATAACCAACTCTTTTATTTCTTTCAATGTTCGAATATTTTTAATTTTGGTCACTAACAGCTGACTTGGTGGATCCGCTGGAAGCACCACTGATGAGAATTTAATATTCGTAACACGTGTCTGGTGCAGGAAAATTGGTTTTGAAATTTTCTCATGATGGTAGAGAGTTGGAACACATCAATATTATTATTAAAACATGATAAATGCATGAAAACAAACTGAAAAATGTCAAAATGAGGATTTTATGAAGTTTGAAACAATTTCATTACACAAAAAATCCAGGACGTACACAAAAATCCAGGACAAATATCACAAAAAGTCATCCCTCGTCAAGAGACCTTACATGGTCCGTCGATGCTCTATTTGGTGCCCTATTGTGAGTGCTGTTGAGATTATCGTCAGAATCTTCTTTAATTCATTTGTCTTTGTGTAAAATCAGTTGGAAATCAACCTTCCTACTGATCGGTTCCCCGACAAAATAAAGTGATCGAGTAAGATACAGTCAATTGGTGTTTTCCTATTTTTACGGAAATCTAGACAACCGTTTGCTGAGGTACGCGTACTGCACTAACATATATCTTGCGAGGTCATAAAAAGTGGTGGAGAATCTTGGTATGTCAACTTTTTAGTTCGACGCACGATCTCTTTTGGACTCTATATTAAGCTAATTTCCCCAACATGATGAATTTCACGGACAATTATTTAGGACCATCTTGCATGCCGCCGCTGTATGGAATATCATGTGGACAATGCGGAATTTTTCATTCATGGAGACAATGTCCCGCACAGTCCTCTCAGTGTTTTAAGCTGGTCATATAATTGGCATTTTTCACGGATCTTTTACGCGTATTATCCGAAAAATGTCGACATCTGCGCCATTGAAAATGTGACAGCCACGGCAACATCAAGCCAAACGGATACAGTATTTCAAAACACAAGGAAATCAAAGGAGAAGGCCAAGCGCGACAAAGATAGGAAACTGAATTCGATTTTTATATAATTATGCGAGAAGGTTACAGAAATATGGATCAGAATGAATTAATCAATCTCACAGCAGGCGAATATGACAGACTTCGATATGTGTTTTAAAACAAATGCCGAACTCCGCGCCGAATTAGAACAATGTAAGTGTGTCCCTGGAGTCGCAACAGTTTCAAATCGCACACATCATGCTTACGGCCCAAGTCAACGGCAACAATAATGGAGAGGCAGAGGACATATATTTGACCGCCAACAAGGATTGAATTTGATAAAGTTTATGATACTGGTCCAAAATACCACAACAGTTGTCGGGAATTATGTGTTCTGCATGAAAGCCAGTATTATGAGAGAAACACCAAGGTTGCAAAGTTAACGACAAAAACCGTGTTGATGTGAAATGTTTCACTGGTACAAATGTACTTCTAGGTACCTGGATGATATTCTTACTATCGACAATCCTGTATTTGAAAAGTATAAAAAATGATATTTATATCCACAAGATTTGACTCTAAGCAATGCAAACGTTACAAACACCGTTTTTTAACTTAAATATCAAATGTGTTCATGGAGAGATTCATACAAGTATGTATGACAAAAGAGACGATTTTGGATTCAACATAGTGAATTTTCCTTGGTTTGACGGTGATGTTCCTAGATTACCGTCATACGGTATCTACATTTCACAGCTCATCCGGTATGCTAGAGCAGGTACTGATGTTTTGGGTTTTCATAGTAGAAATTTACAAATTACGAAGAAACTTTTAGGTAAAGGTTTTCGCTTTCACAAACTAGTAACGACTCTCTAGAAAATTTCACAAAAATGTGGTCAACTTCTTTTGAAATTCGGACCCATACAAGCAACACAGTATATTACTTTGGGTATTTCACAATCTGCATTTTATGATTACATAATTAACAAAATAAGAAGGATCAACGGTAGACAGCGTAACCATCGAAAATGCGTCAGAATCATCAAACGCCTTTTATACCGTGGATTTGATTCTAATATCACCAGACGCACACTAAGCATGGTACTTGACCAATCTACAGTCTTGCACTCTGACTGACTGTGACGACGAGACTCCATGAAGGGCCCTGCCAAAACCTCATAAGAGAAGGCAGTGCCCCAACCACCTGCATCTCAGTCGGTCTCGTCGGTTGATAACATACATGAGCTCGCTACAGCCGGCAAAGCACGGAATGTATTACGTACGCTCTCATTTTGTATCCATTCATATATTCAATGTCATATGTTCTGCTTTGGACACTGCGTTTTGCAGTCTTGTTTGTGTGTGGTCATCTAATAGTAAGGAGGTTGTTTTGCACCACACTTTTACGTTCTTCGAAACCTCTGGGTAATGGGAAAAGTGGGAGGGTTGTGCGCACATCATCCAGAATAATCACACCGTCTGCTACTGAAGTGGCAGATGGCCGTCCTAAGTCGGCGCCGATTGCCAATTGGTCTCGTTGGTTTATGTGTAGTCATTTATGTTTGATGTTTCTATGTGATTTGGAATTCATTGTAGTACCATTTGCGTCTCATTCTGTGGGTATCTGCTTTGTGTTTTTGCAGTGGATGTTTTGGGGTTTTGCTGTTGGTGCCGCAACCGAGTGTTGTTGGAGATCCCCTCCTTTATTTTGTACCATTTATGTCTCTTTCTGTGTGGGTCTGCTTTGTGTTTTTGCAGTGGGTGTTTTGCTGTTTGTACTGCAGCCTGGTGTTTTGATATCCCCTCATTTCTTTTATACAATTGAAGATCATGATAGATATGCACGAGGAAAGTAGATTGCTGTCGAAAAAGTTAGACCTATGTCATGGTTGTTGGACGTAGATTATTCTTGTATTTTCAATGTCAAACATTGTCATCGCAACTCCTACGAAATCATATGATAGGTTTCAGTGTTACTTTACCCAATGAAAAATCATGATCTCTAGATGTGCATGAAGAAAGGGGATTGCAGTCGAAAAGGTTATATCAGAGTTATTGCCCTTTGACTAAGATTTTTTTATGCATATAATTTTTGAATCTTGTCATCGCTCATCTCATGAGGCTACAAATGTACATGTATCTTATATTCGTCTCATGAAACATATAACATACTAGGTATTTTATTCGATACAGTGACCTTAACCTTATATGAGAGAAAAACCATTTGGAAAATAAATTTAATGCCATGGCAGGTCATAAAATGGATCTGCTCAGAAACAGTTTTCCGTGGGGCTATACATGTAATTCGTCCCTTTACGACAGTTTTCATTCAACCTGTTTGACATTTAGTAAAACATACGAAACTGCAATATCCGAAACACGTGTCTAGTACAATAAAATGGGTACTTCAATATTGACACTTTAAATACACGATGAATATGGCTAATAAATATTTTTGTCTTACTGCAAATACAATTGTAGGAATCTCATTGAATCACATTGACTGTTTAGCCGTAATTATGAGTCTATGTTACATGTACCCACCTGAAGCCGTAAATACGAAACTGTTTGACGTCACAGACATCTTATTGTTTCGTGACGTTATAGCGAGCATTTCTCGTAAACACTATTAAATGATTTTAATTTTATTCTCGCGCTTCAGATCCTTTAACTTTATTTTTCTGCTAAAATGAATTCAAGCGTGGTTCATTCATTTTTGATAAACTATTTACGGGTATTATCTTTTAATTGTGAAGAAGATTTCACATTGAAAACATTCAAGAACATCACATTCAACTGAACACCAGATTCGAGTCTATATTTAAATACCCTTATGTTATCACAGAGCTAACCTTCCTCCAAGAACATTATGAAATCACACCAGCGGACAAAGCCTCAAATAATTACACATTTACTTGCAAAAAGTACTATTTCGACAGTCTAGTTAAAGAGCTGGGTTTAAATTCGACACCTGGAAATCCTACTTTCACCCCAGTAAATCTTTCTGCTTCTGATATAATAGATAACCACAAATCAGCTCTTACTTCCTTTGGCTTCGACACTAACAATTTAGATTTACCATACTTATACTGCATACTGCATACCTAAAATGCATAAGAATCCGTACAAACAACGTTTCATCGCGTGTTCCTCAAAATGTTGTACCAAATCTGTATCGATCTTACTCACCAAAGTTTTATCTGAAATCAAATCTGGGTTTCAAAAATATTGTTCGACAGTATATTCTCGCAGTGGTATCAACCAGATGTGGATTTCAAAGAATTCGAAAGAACTTTTAGAACATCTAAAATCCACTCATTTTAGTAGAGTCCATTCGATCAAAGCCTTTGATTTTTCGACACTTGACACTACAATTTCGCATTCTGAATTGAAAAAAAGACTCGCAAAAATTATAAGTAATGCGTTTACAGAAAGAACGGTAATCGCAAATACAATTTTTTTGTTGTTAACTATGACAAAACCTACTTTGTAAAAGAAAATCGGATTCTGAAAATAAGTACACTGAAACCGATACTGTAACAGTAAAACTTTCTGATCGACAACATTTTTGTGGTGTCTGGAGGAATGGTCTTCCAGCAAATTGTCGGAATTCCAATGACTAAGTGTGTCCCACTCCTTGCCGACATTTTCCATTACTCCTAGGAAACTGAATTCATTCAATCTGTGGTCTCTGAAGGGAAAAGATACCTAGCCTCTGACTTCAACTTCACTTACATATACATAGACGATGTGTTGTCCATCAATAATCCAAAATTCCCGGATTACCTTAGCAAAATCGATCCTTCGGAGCTTTAAGTCAAAGAAACTACAGAGACAAATAATTCAGCATCCTATTTGGACATAATGTTGTCCTACGACACTGATGGTCACATGAACACCTCACTCTATGACAAACGTGACGACTTCAATTTCAGCATTACAAACTTTCCTTTTCTGGGTAGCAACATCCCTTCATCGCCTGCTTATGGCGTGTTCATATCTCAGTTGATACGCTATGCCAGAGCAAGTACCAAATATACGGATTTTGTTCTGAGAGCTTGGCGTCTTTCAGATAAGCTTCTCAGTCAGGGATATGTTTGTGACCGACTAACCTCGTCACTAAGGAAGTTCTACGGTCGATATGGGGAACTCGTCATACACTATGATGTCCCACTCTCACGAATGGTGGATGATATTCTGTCACAGACCATTTGAACCATCCAACAAAATATTACACTCTATGTCTTCCGAAATGGAAGTAACCGGATGTGACAGATCTACCGAATAGAAGCGGTGGGTGTTGCATGCAAACAGAAGATGCTTACTCTTCCTGGGCACCTGGTCTCACTCCCTTATCGGGAGTTCGCTTCTTTTCATATGATTGAGGTTTTTGTTTGTTTGCTTTGGTTCCTGTTTTATCCTGATTTTGTATGCCTTCGGTTTCTGATTTTCTGAATTATCGATTTTGTGCTGTATACAGGGATATGGTCATTATCCATATTTGTCACTTCAATCCATCAACAAATGAAAAAGTTAGAAATTTTACTGTCGACATTTTGAGATGAAAATTATCGGTGATTTGCAGTATGACAAAAATGTTATTACGGTTCCAGACAGGTAATATTGTGTGGAATACCTTGTCTTGAATTTATTTTTCTCTCGCCATCGGCTCGGGAAATATAAATTCTAGATAATGGTTACATGAATCAGACCATATTACCTGTTTGGAACCTTAATAATGTATTATGTAGTGATATCCATCATAGTTTTTTTTTAATTTAAAGACATATCATTTATACGCTGCTTGAAAAACTGCATTAATTTTAACAAATACAAAACGTTAGTATGGTCTATTCAGCAATGAATTGGTCTTGGTGATTCTTCGATCTAATATGCATGAAAATCTGATACATTACAAATGAGCTAATTTTAGATTAAATTGATGCTTTGTTCTGTTCTTATATTAAATTGATGAAAAGTATGTAGGCATACGTGTACTAACTGAAAGATACATTTGGTGTGGTTCCAGGGAGTTTTTCGATTAGGGGCAAAAGTATCGAGCTCATCCTGGTATTTGCCAAACAAATTACTTATTTTTCTCATTTACGTAATAACTATTTTTTTCAAAATAATTGGTTTGACAAACCCTCCCCCTTTCCCCTATTCGAAATCCGCGCATGAAGATAATTGTTATCTCTGACACAAAGTATTGGATATAAACACCATAAATTTACTATTCAGTTGATGAAGAGATTTCAGTTTGACTTCAGGATCAAAATAATATCCGGATACCCGAATTCAAAATGATTTCAGGTATCTTATTTGGTTATTTTTTGTTATTGGCATGTTTTCTTTGGAATACGACTAATGTCGTTAGAGTGTATGGCGAGATTGGATCTGCACAATTTGAGAAAAACATAACCATGGACAATAAGATAACAATATATGGATCGGAAATAAGTAATGCCACAGCAGGAAGTAAGATAGAATGCGCGTCAAAGTGCTTGCTGTCTGTAAGTTGCAAGTATGTGTCCTTCCATGAGAATGAGAAGAGATGCATTTTGTATCGTAATACGATGGATAAAATCTCATTGTATGACAATGAAATCGGATGGGAATCTTACAACATACAAGGTAAGTGATACATAATTATTTCATAGTTATCCATAGTTTTGTATGGTGATACATGTAGTTATGATGAGCATTCATTTCATGGTGAGGAGATTGGATGGGATTTTTTAAAATACAAAGTTATCGATTAACAGTTTTATTTCATAGTTTTGCATTGTGATAGAGAAAAGGGAAGTTTCTCCAGCATGACCCATCTGCACACACGCAGCGAAACAAACCCACAAGAAAGTGACACATAAATGACAGACAAAACTACAAACCGCAAAAAGACGCAATATTTACTACTGTACAACATCATACAAATCAATCGAAACACCTAAACTTAATGACAACACATAAAAGGAAGGAGACTAATGTGCATCCGGTGCCGACTTTGGACGACCATCTGCCATCAGCAAATAGTGTTGTTATCCGGATTATGTGCGCACAACCCTCCACTAATCCGGATACACAGAGGTCTCCATAGACGCACAATTTTTGTATCAACTGTAAGGTGACATCCAAAGGAAGATAGTTAAACGTAGCTGCTTCTTGTAACACAGATTGTATGTAAATGTATTTAAAGAATTTTATAGCATGCGTATAACACTCTGTTGAATGAGCACTCCTTGCAGGACAATGAGATTGGATTGGAATCCTACAGCATATAAAGTTAATTGATTCATAGCTTTTTATACTTTCTTTGAGAATAATAATAATGTTGATCTCCCGTAAGTAAGATTCACATGATTCGATGTATTTTCTTTCCTTGCCCCCCCCCCCCCCCTCCCCCCCCCCCCCAAAAAAAAAGAGTCCAGTCCCTGCATTACGACGATACCCTCTATAGGAAAATTCCTTGAGGGTGTTGTCCCTCTCTTCCCTTGGGTTCTTATAGCCATCTTTCTTGCAGAGGTATGAGTTTGAATGTTCATATGTTATTATTTTACCATGTTCAGACACAATAGGTATTTTTATGATTCAATAATATCTAAGTAAAGGCGCGGTCCTAAGTACCTACTGCGCACCTATATATCAGTGTAAGGTTTATTGTTTCACTGAAACCATGGTTAAATGATTGGGAGTAAATGTATTTCCATTGTCCCTGAATGTGTAACGTCATTAAATTCATTAGCATCATTTCAGAACAGATAAATTTACAGCATGGATGGGCCAGACATGCACGTTTCGGATATTTAACCCTCGTCAGTGATCCTCAATCTAAACAATGTAATATAACCAAACTTTGTGAAAATTATGTCCTAAATATACCGACGTAGCAAGATGGCTGGGATATGATGTTACAGGACCCAGGTTTTAGAAATTTGAGAAAATTTTGTAAACAGAAATTTTCAAATGCGTTTGAACAAATGCTAGTTTGGGTGGATGCTGTATGTCGATCATCATTTGCCGGTTTGTCTACAGTTGGTAGTCACGAGTCATGCAAGCTCACTATATCCAACTTCTTTTGAAATTTTACTGGTGCGGTTTATCATGACGGAATACAATCAAAGAATGAAAGTCAAACAATTCCGATATAAGATTCAAAAAACCTCACGATCAAAAAGAAAGGAAGAGATATCTGACAACACAGATAAAAATCAAAACACCCCATGCAATAAAATAGGAGAGATATGCACAACAAGAGACGACAAAAGGCCAAGGAACATAAAATACAATACAGAAACATTAGTTAACACAAACGACTACACATAAACCATGGAGACTTATTGACAATCGCGGTGCCAAAAATCCTTACAATTTCTGAAATAAAAATAAAACAGGACTGTGAATGTCCGTTGCTGAGATGACTTGCATGAGCACGCTGCAGCCAGCAGAGAACGGACTGTATTATTCGTACGCCTCTATTATTATTCACATATAAGTATCCATCTGTGTGTTGCTCGCACTCCTACATTTGTATGGTCATCTAACATTAAATATGTTATTTTACACCACTATTGTGCGTTCCTCGGGGCCTTTCGGTAACCTGAAATGTGGTAGGGTTGTTCGCTCGTATAATTATTATATCCTAGATAATCGCATACTTTGATACTCGCGTGTCAGATGGGCGTCCTAAGACGGCACCTATTGCACATTGGTCATGTTGGTTTATGTGTGTTTGATATTTCCATGTTATGTATCTGAATTCCTTGTTCCTTTTGCGTCTCTTGTTGTGTATGTCTACTCTATGTTTTTGCATGGGATGTTTTGGTGTTTTGTTGTGGTTGCTGCAACCGAGTATTGTTGGAGATCCCCTTCTTTCTTTCACACGAGAAAAGACAAATCTGACAAACAGACCAGTGGTGGATCTATGATTTCAGAAAAGGGGGGCCATTTAAGGTTTTAGCTCGAAAAATTGTTCACAGAAAAACTGACAAGCAAAATAAAAAAAAACAAAAATAAAACAAAACAAAAATGCCGAAGACGAAAAACGTGAATCTCAAGACTGATGATCTAATTCAGAAGTGGGGGAGGGGGGGGCGCTCATTCCATCTGCATGTACAAGATGTAGACTGGCGAACGAAGCGACCCGGACAATTTTAAGATATGAAGTTTTCATTTTTTTTCCATTCAGTCATCCATACATGTAAATACAACTTTATTCTGTATTGGCGAGCGAAGCGAGCTGTAAAATATTTGGAATAGATGGTTATATTTTGTCACAAGAATACAATCTCTGAGACTCTCATTTTCCGTGCTCTATTTTTGTTTGATTAATTGGGGAAGGTTAGGAAGATTAAGGCATTTTACACCCACTATTCACCTGTCTAGCATGGTAAGATCGGCCCATGAAAATGAAGCATTTGGTTATTATTCAAGTGTTAATTTGACTTTGAATTTTCATGTATATGTTTATGACATATGAATCTGTTCAAACGCGATGACAAAGAAAGTTGAAGACAAAGTGAAGACTGAAAAATAGACAGCTAATAAAAAATTAAGTGCGGCGAGCGAAGCGAGTCGAAAATTTCCCCAGTAGTAAATAGATTAAGCATGAAAAAGGTATTCTGAATCAATAAGTTTGGGTGAAAAAGGGGGGAGGGGATGGGTCCCCTCTAAATCCGCCACTGCAGAGACACTGCTCAATAGAAGCACGAAGGACAACTTAATATAAATTATAATCATGTTGTTCTAACATTTCAGATACTTGTCGTTCAGGGTTTTTGGACACCTTCACAAAATATGAAAATAGTCTCCATATTGCGAACGACATATTGACCTTGTATCCAAGTGGCAGCACAGTGGCAGAGAAAATTGATGAATGCAGAAGGAGGTGTTTGGATGAACCAACATGTCGGGCTTTTGAGATGAGATTTTCGTCCGTCTGTACTTTGGAGGCTATCAATGTGTATGATAGATCACTGGATCATAGCACTGACTACACTTACTACAATAGAGATTGTGAGTTTGCTTCATTTTTCTGAGGGAAAAAATGTGTTGCGAACGCTGAAAGGTCGTTTCATGGTGTTTCCACGCTTACTTAATATATATATTCAATTCTCATTACTAATCAAATTCGGAATATCTTCTAATACTAAGTGATACCTCCTTGAACACATAATTTGGAACAACACCCCCCCCCGTCTCTGAAATGGTTGTTCCTAAACAATAAACTCTTCTTCCCTTATACATCTAGCTGAATTTCCTCTCCCCATCTCCTAAGAAAATATTTCTAGAACGAGCCGTAATCTTAGTTGTAATATACACCGAGAGCTTAGCAAAATATTTCTCTAATGTTTATCATGTATTTTAATTTTTTTGTCAGATGATTGCGGGTGTCCACCAACAACACCGAATGGCACCATTATCTCCTACAGCAACACGACGGACGGAAGTAATGCCACGTATGTCTGTCCACAAATTGGAATCAATTCTACATTAACTTGTACTTCAGATGGATGGGGCACACCGTGTTAACCGCCTTCATATCATGAAGACACAGAATTGCTTTTTATTTCATTCAAGGCCACAGAGCGAAAGCAATATTTCTATGAGGGTCAGATACTTATTTAAAAATATTTATATTGCTATTGTGAAAAAAAATTCATACATAAGCCAATTTGAGAGTATCTTTAGTATTGAATGTGCTTTTATTTTTCCTCTGTATCTACCACGCATATATGTTTACCGAATATTCTGAACTTTTGGTTTCTCAGTAAAAATGGAATTTGCAACCAGCATAGTATCACAAGAGTTCTGCGCCAACAACACTTAATTATATACGCCTCTTCTCTACGGTACTTTCATTTCATCTCTACTGATCTTTAAACTACCCTGATATAAACATAACTCACAATTACAGAATCTCAAGATATCGTAAATCAGCTTAGAAATATCATTCACCCGAGCGAGGACTTATAAACAGATTATAAGTCCTTGACCCGAGTAATAATAAAATGTTTTTCCTTAGTACAATGTCAAAGTGGACTGGAAATCTACAAATGACGTAAGAAGATCCCTCTATCTCATATATCATTGGTTGAGAGTTTGACACGTCCCAAACTTAATCACATGTATTCAAAACCGCTGTACTCATAATGATTAATCAATCAGAGAGGGGCTTCCCCTGTCCTTGTTTTATACACTTCCGGAACGGTTTGTCGCAGAGCGAAGAAAAGAACAAGAAAAACATCTTTCTCGGCTTATTTAAGGCGGTTTGATGAGACAGCCAAAAATATGACATTATAATTTTGCTCCTTGGAATACAAATGGTTGAGCACGCGGGGACTATCAGAGAATGGCGACCGGGCATTATTGCTTTTTGCTTTAAAGATGTAAACGTCTTCAAATTGAATAGCATCATTTAAGAACAAATAAATTGGCAACGTGGACCAGACATGCACGTTTCGGGTACTTAACCCTCATGAGTGATCCTAAATCCTAAATCTAAACAATGTAATATGCCAAAAAAGTATGAAAGTTACTATGTCGAAAAAGGGTACCGAAAGACGTAGCAGGATGGGTGGGATATGATGCTACAGGACCCACTTTTTAGAAATTTCAAGAAATTTTGATAACAGAAATTTAGATTGCGTTGAAGAAACGATCAACCGAAATTGATAGAACTTGGCTACATGTGCCCTCGGGGACTCCTGGTCCACCAGCAGTGACACTCACCAAGTGGTATAAATGTAAACGTCTTCAAATTGAATAGCATCATTTAAGAACAAATAAATTGGCAACGTGGACCAGACATGCACGTTACTTAACCCTCATCAATGATCCTAAACCTAAACAATGTAATATGCCTAAAAAGTATGAAAGTTACTATGTCGAAAAAGGGTACCGAAAGACGTAGCAGGATGGGTGGGATATGATGCTACAGGACCCACTTTTTAGATATTTCAAGAAATTTTGATAACAGAAATTTAGATTGCGTTGAAGAAACGATCAACCGAAATTGATCGAACTTGGCTACATGTGCCCTCGGGGACTCCTGGTCCACCAGCAGTGACACTCACCAAATGGTATAAATGTAAACGTCTTCAAATTGAATAGCATCATTTAAGAACAAATAAATTGGCAACGTGGACCAGACATGCACGTTTCGGGTACTTAACCCTCATGAGTGATCCTAAATCCTAAATCTAAACAATGTAATATGCCAAAAAAGTATGAAAGTTACTATGTCGAAAAAGGGTACCGAAAGACGTAGCAGGATGGGTGGGATATGATGCTACAGGACCCACTTTTTAGAAATTTCAAGAAATTTTGATAACAGAAATTTAGATTGCGTTGAAGAAACGATCAACCGAAATTGATAGAACTTGGCTACATGTGCCCTCGGGGACTCCTGGTCCACCAGCAGTGACACTCACCAAGTGGTATAAATGTAAACGTCTTCAAATTGAATAGCATCATTTAAGAACAAATAAATTGGCAACGTGGACCAGACATGCACGTTACTTAACCCTCATCAATGATCCTAAACCTAAACAATGTAATATGCCTAAAAAGTATGAAAGTTACTATGTCGAAAAAGGGTACCGAAAGACGTAGCAGGATGGGTGGGATATGATGCTACAGGACCCACTTTTTAGATATTTCAAGAAATTTTGATAACAGAAATTTAGATTGCGTTGAAGAAACGATCAACCGAAATTGATCGAACTTGGCTACATGTGCCCTCGGGGACTCCTGGTCCACCAGCAGTGACACTCACCAAATGGTATAAATGTAAACGTCTTCAAATTGAATAGCATCATTTAAGAACAAATAAATTGGCAACGTGGACCAGACATGCACGTTTCGGGTACTTAACCCTCATCAGTGATCCTAAATCCTAAATCTAAACAATGTAATATGCCAAAAAAGTATGAAAGTTACTATGTCGAAAAAGGGTACCGAAAGACGTAGCAGGATGGGTGGGATATGATGCTACAGGACCCACTTTTTAGAAATTTCAAGAAATTTTGATAACAGAAATTAATATTGCGTTGAAGAAACGATCAACCGAAATTGATCGAACTTGGCTACATGTGCCCTCGGGGACTCCTGGTCCACCAGCAGTGACACTCACCAAGTGGTATAAATGTAAACGTCTTCAAATTGAATAGCATCATTTAAGAACAAATAAATTGGCAACGTGGACCAGACATGCACGTTTCGGGTACTTAACCCTCAACAGTGATCCTAAATCCTAAATCTAAACAAATGAATGTAACATGCCAAAAAAGTATGAAAGTTACTATGTCGAAAAAGGGTACCGAAAGACGTAGCAGGATGGGTGGGATATGATGCTACAGGACCCACTTTTTAGAAATTTCAAGAAATTTTGATAACAGAAATTTAGATTGCGTTGAAGAAACGATCAACCGAAATTGATCGAACTTGGCTACATGTGCCCTCGGGGACTCCTGGTCCACCAGCAGTTCACCAAGTGGTATAAATGTAAACGTCTTCAAATTGAATAGCATCATTTAAGAACAAATAAATTGGCAACGTGGACCAGACATGCACGTTTCGGGTACTTAACCCTCATCAGTGATCCTAAATCCTAAATCTAAACAAATGAATGTAACATGCCAAAAAAGTATGAAAGTTACTATGTCGAAAAAGGGTACCGAAAGACGTAGCAGGATGGGTGGGATATGATGCTACAGGACCCACTTTTTAGAAATTTCAAGAAATTTTGATAACAGAAATTTAGATTGCGTTGAAGAAACGATCAACCGAAATTGATCGAACTTGGCTACATGTGCCCTCGAGGACTCCTGGTCCATCAGCAGTGACACTCACCAAGTGGTATAAATGTAAACGTCTTCAAATTGAATAGCATCATTTAAGAACAAATAAATTGGCAACGTGGACCAGACATGCACGTTACTTAACCCTCATCAGTGATCCTAAACCTAAACAATGTAATATGCCAAAAAAGTATGAAAGTTACTATGTCGAAAAAGGGTACCGAAAGACGTAGCAGGATGGGTGGGATATGATGCTACAGGACCCACTTTTTAGATATTTCAAGAAATTTTGATAACAGAAATTTAGATTGCGTTGAAGAAACGATCAACCGAAATTGATCGAACTTGGCTACATGTGCCCTCGGGGACTCCTGGTCCAACAGCAGTGACACTCACCAAGTGGTATAAATGTAAACGTCTTCAAATTGAATAGCATCATTTAAGAACAAATAAATTGGCAACGTGGACCAGACATGCACGTTTCGGGTACTTAACCCTCATCAGTGATCCTAAATCCTAAATCTAAACAAATGAATATAACATGCCAAAAAAGTATGAAAGTTACTATGTCGAAAAAGGGTACCGAAAGACGTAGCAGGATGGGTGGGATATGATGCTACAGGACCCACTTTTTAGAAATTTCAAGAAATTTTGATAACAGAAATTTAGATTGCGTTGAAGAAACGATCAACCGAAATTGATCGAACTTGGCTACATGTGCCCTCGGGGACTCCTGGTCCACCAGCAGTGACACTCACCAAGTGGTATAAATGTAAACGTCTTCAAATTGAATAGCATCATTTAAGAACAAATAAATTGGCAACGTGGACCAGACATGCACGTTTCGGGTACTTAACCCTCATCAGTGATCCTAAATCCTAAATCTAAACAAATGAATGTAACATGCCAAAAAAGTATGAAAGTTACTATGTCGAAAAAGGGTACCGAAAGACGTAGCAGGATGGGTGGGATATGATGCTACAGGACCCACTTTTTAGAACTTTCAAGAAATTTTGATAACAGAAATTTATATTGCGTTGAAGAAACGATCAACCGAAATTGATCGAACTTGGCTACATGTGCCCTCGGGGACTCCTGGTCCACCAGCAGTGACACTCACCAAATGGTATAAATGTAAACGTCTTCAAATTGAATAGCATCATTTAAGAACAAATAAATTGGCAACGTGGACCAGACATGCACGTTTCGGGTACTTAACCCTCATCAGTGATCCTAAATCCTAAATCTAAACAATGTAATATGCCAAAAAAGTATGAAAGTTACTATGTCGAAAAAGGGTACCGAAAGACGTAGCAGGATGGGTGGGATATGATGCTACAGGACCCACTTTTTAGAAATTTCAAGAAATTTTGATAACAGAAATTTAGATTGCGTTGAAGAAACGATCAACCGAAATTGATCGAACTTGGCTACATGTGCCCTCGGGGACTCCTGGTCCACCAGCAGTGACACTCACCAAGTGGTATAAATGTAAACGTCTTCAAATTGAATAGCATCATTTAAGAACAAATAAATTGGCAACGTGGACCAGACATGCACGTTTCGGGTACTTAACCCTCATCAGTGATCCTAAATCCTAAATCTAAACAAATGAATGTAACATGCCAAAAAAGTATGAAAGTTACTATGTCGAAAAAGGGTACCGAAAGACGTAGCAGGATGGGTGGGATATGATGCTACAGGACCCACTTTTTAGAAATTTCAAGAAATTTTGATAACAGAAATTTAGATTGCGTTGAAGAAACGATCAACCGAAATTGATCGAACTTGGCTACATGTGCCCTCGGGGACTCCTGGTCCACCAGCAGTGACACTCACCAAGTGGTATAAATGTAAACGTCTTCAAATTGAATAGCATCATTTAAGAACAAATAAATTGGCAACGTGGACCAGACATGCACGTTTCGGGTACTTAACCCTCATCAGTGATCCTAAATCCTAAATCTAAACAAATGAATGTAACATGCCAAAAAAGTATGAAAGTTACTATGTCGAAAAAGGGTACCGAAAGACGTAGCAGGATGGGTGGGATATGATGCTACAGGACCCACTTTTTAAAAATTTCAAGAAATTTTGATAACAGAAATTTATATTGCGTTGAAGAAACGATCAACCGAAATTGATCGAACTTGGCTACATGTGCCCTCGGGGACTCCTGGTCCACCAGCAGTGACACTCACCAAATGGTATAAATGTAAACGTCTTCAAATTGAATAGCATCATTTAAGAACAAATAAATTGGCAACGTGGACCAGACATGCACGTTTCGGGTACTTAACCCTCATCAGTGATCCTAAATCCTAAATCTAAACAATGTAATATGCCAAAAAAGTATGAAAGTTACTATGTCGAAAAAGGGTACCGAAAGACGTAGCAGGATGGGTGGGATATGATGCTATAGGACCCACTTTTTAGAAATTTCAAGAAATTTTGATAACAGAAATTTAGATTGCGTTGAAGAAACGATCAACCGAAATTGATCGAACTTGGCTACATGTGCCCTCGGGGACTCCTGGTCCACCAGCAGTGACACTCACCAAGTGGTATAAATGTAAACGTCTTCAAATTGAATAGCATCATTTAAGAACAAATAAATTGGCAACGTGGACCAGACATGCACGTTTCGGGTACTTAACCCTCATCAGTGATCCTAAATCCTAAATCTAAACAAATGAATGTAACATGCCAAAAAAGTATGAAAGTTACTATGTCGAAAAAGGGTACCGAAAGACGTAGCAGGATGGGTGGGATATGATGCTACAGGACCCACTTTTTAGAAATTTCAAGAAATTTTGATAACAGAAATTTATATTGCGTTGAAGAAACGATCAACCGAAATTGATCGAACTTGGCTACATGTGCCCTCGGGGACTCCTGGTCCACCAGCAGTGACACTCACCAAATGGTATAAATGTAAACGTCTTCAAATTGAATAGCATCATTTAAGAACAAATAAATTGGCAACGTGGACCAGACATGCACGTTTCGGGTACTTAACCCTCATCAGTGATCCTAAATCCTAAATCTAAACAATGTAATATGCCAAAAAAGTATGAAAGTTACTATGTCGAAAAAGGGTACCGAAAGACGTAGCAGGATGGGTGGGATATGATGCTATAGGACCCACTTTTTAGAAATTTCAAGAAATTTTGATAACAGAAATTTAGATTGCGTTGAAGAAACGATCAACCGAAATTGATCGAACTTGGCTACATGTGCCCTCGGGGACTCCTGGTCCACCAGCAGTGACACTCACCAAGTGGTATAAATGTAAACGTCTTCAAATTGAATAGCATCATTTAAGAACAAATAAATTGGCAACGTGGACCAGACATGCACGTTTCGGGTACTTAACCCTCATCAGTGATCCTAAATCCTAAATCTAAACAAATGAATGTAACATGCCAAAAAAGTATGAAAGTTACTATGTCGAAAAAGGGTACCGAAAGACGTAGCAGGATGGGTGGGATATGATGCTACAGGACCCACTTTTTAGAAATTTCAAGAAATTTTGATAACAGAAATTTAGATTGCGTTGAAGAAACGATCAACCGAAATTGATCGAACTTGGCTACATGTGCCCTCGGGGACTCCTGGTCCACCAGCAGTGACACTCACCAAGTGGTATAAATGTAAACGTCTTCAAATTGAATAGCATCATTTAAGAACAAATAAATTGGCAACGTGGACCAGACATGCACGTTTCGGGTACTTAACCCTCATCAGTGATCCTAAATCCTAAATCTAAACAATGTAATATGCCAAAAAAGTATGAAAGTTACTATGTCGAAAAAGGGTACCGAAAGACGTAGCAGGATGGGTGGGATATGATGCTACAGGACCCACTTTTTAGAAATTTCAAGAAATTTTGATAACAGAAATTTAGATTGCGTTGAAGAAACGATCAACCGAAATTGATCGAACTTGGCTACATGTGCCCTCGGGGTTTCCTGGTCCACCAGCAGTGACACTCACCAAGTGGTATAAATGTAAACGTCTTCAAATTGAATAGCATCATTTAAGAACAAATAAATTGGCAACGTGGACCAGACATGCACGTTTCGGGTACTTAACCCTCATCAGTGATCCTAAATCCTAAATCTAAACAATGTAATATGCCAAAAAAGTATGAAAGTTACTATGTCGAAAAAGGGTACCGAAAGACGTAGCAGGATGGGTGGGATATGATGCTACAGGACCCACTTTTTAGAAATTTCAAGAAATTTTGATAACAGAAATTTAGATTGCGTTGAAGAAACGATCAATCGAAATTGATCGAACTTGGCTACATGTGCCCTCGGGGACTCCTGGTCCACCAGCAGTGACACTCACCAAGTGGTATAAATGTAAACATCTTCAAATTGAATAGCATCATTTAAGAACAAATAAATTGGCAACGTGGACCAGACATGCACGTTTCGGGTACTTAACCCTCATCAGTGATCCTAAATCCTAAATCTAAACAATGTAATATGCCAAAAAAGTATGAAAGTTACTATGTCGAAAAAGGGTACCGAAAGACGTAGCAGGATCGGTGGGATATGATGCTACAGGACCCACTTTTTAGAAATTTCAAGAAATTTTGATAACAGAAATTTAGATTGCGTTGAAGAAACGATCAACCGAAATTGATCGAACTTGGCTACATGTGCCCTCGGGGACTCCTGGTCTACCAGCAGTGACACTCACCAAGTGGTGTAAATGTAAACGTCTTCAAATTGAATAGCATCATTTAAGAACAAATAAATTGGCAACGTGGACCAGACATGCACGTTTCGGGTACTTAACCCTCATCAGTGATCCTAAATCCTAAATCTAAACAAATGAATGTAATATGCCAAAAAAGTATGAAAGTTACTATGTCGAAAAAGGGTACCGAAAGATGTAACAGGATGGGTGGGATATGATGCTACAGGACCCACTTTTTAGAAATTTCAAGAAATTTTGATAACAGAAATTTAGATTGCGTTGAAGAAACGATCAACCGAAATTGATCGAACTTGGCTACATGTGCCCTCGGGGACTCCTGGTCCACCAGCAGTGACACTCACCAAGTGGTATAAATGTAAACGTCTTCAAATTGAATAGCATCATTTAAGAACAAATAAATTGGCAACGTGGACCAGACATGCACGAATTACGCAGGTTAACTTATTTTTTTTTCTGGGTGTTGGTCTTCATACTCCGAAAAGATCCGAGCAATTTGATTGGCTAGAGTCAATAACAAACGAGATGGCGGATTCGAAAACAGCACAAGTGTGTTGGAGAGAAAAGTGGCCAGAAACATGATTCAGACGTCTCGGTTGAGTGAATGATTGATAGATTATTGCTTAGGGAGATGTTCTTGATTGAAATATGTCATTTTTGAGATACTTCCTTTTAGGAAGTATCTATCTGTTATGGTAACTACCTCAAAGTATGCAAATTGAGATACTGCCGCTTTGCACCTCAAAATATAGTGTTGTGTCTAGTTCAGGAATTTGCTGTCTATCACATACAAAATGCAAGAACAAGAATATTCTCCATCTTGAAAACAGTTTCAATTTCATATAGAATAGATGCACCTCACAATATCAACTATAATTCTTGTTTTCACAGCACAATGTTGGCGTAGTAATATACTACTTTGTTTATGACAATGTTAGGAAAGATAACTCAAAAATTGCCTTAAAGTTATAGAATTGTCTTTCTTTTATCAACACTGAGGTTAGATAAACATAGTTTGTGTTGTTTATAGAGATATAATAAGCTTCACATATGCATCCTGTGTTAAAAAAATCATTGCCTTGAGATGAAATTATTTAACATTTTAATATCTGCTGACAATAAATTTTGTGTAGATCTAGAAGTATCTCTGAGGACCTTCAGTCCTTTGATTTTTACAAGTATAAGTGCATATTTATCCTATCGTAAATTCTACCACTTTTCCAATGTCCATCCTTGAGGCCACCACCCAGAAAAAAAAAGAAAAAACATGTTGGCCTGTTTCGGTCTAAGAATTACGTTGCTTGTATAGGTGCCCCCACTTTCTTGTAAAAATTGTAAGTCTGCCTTTCAAAATTGCTATCGAGGTCAACCTATTAATGCCCGTTTATGCTGGAGTGTTCCAAAGGCGACACTTTGAGTGTATACATGTACATGTAGTACCCATACAAATGAGCATTAATAGGTAAATTAAATTAATATTCTGAATTCATATTCAATTTTCATGCTGTTGATTTGTATGCACATTCATGTATTTGAAATGAGAACTTTATTTGAACTTTTACATTAAAAGGACTCGCATAAAGCTTGAAATTTATATTGTCTTATTTAATGTGAAACCTTGATTGAATTCATTAAATATTAATTTGGAGTGCATGCCTTAATCCAATTTATCTCTGTGCATGTACACGTAAATCATCAACATTATATGTTATCAGTCATTTCTATGAAATACGTGATAAAATATTTATTTCACTTTCATTGTTCTCAATGATTTGGTCAAAAGGCAATCAATATCACATGTTTCTTTTGAAACTTACATAGGTAGATCTATAAATAGTTCGATGGTGAAAAGGGGGGGTCAGTTCAGCGGGAGAGGAACAGTCATCCTAATCTATAATTTTGAAAAAAAAACAATAATGAAAAATACGAGCAAATCTCAATTTGACACAAGAACTGTATGGCAGTTGACATTGTTTCTGCTTCCTCTTTGTTATTATCAATTAAGAAACTCATGAAGTACAATTTGTAATAGAACCATTTTAAATTAAAACGTCATTGTAAAATGCAGTCTTGGTGTAAAGAACTGTTATGTTAAAAAAAACAAGGTCGATAGCTGAAATAGGATATGTACATTGTACAAATGTAGGGTACATGTAAGCGGAAAAATAATGGCAAACATATTTTGGAATACAGTTGACAGTTGACAGCTGACAATTGAATTGTCAACTGCATTCTAGAATACAGTTGACAATTCGATTTAGAAATGAATGTTATAATAATATCTAAGTCTTTATTGTTTACCATATCGGATTTAACGTTCCATTTTCTTATTTAAGCAACCCACCTCCCCATATACACACATTAAAATTCAGACATGAAGATACTCCCCACATACAAACACTAAAATTCAGACATCAAAATACTCCCAACATACTGTCAATAAAATTCAGACTTGAAAATACTTTTGATTGGAAATACAATGTAGTTGATATTCTAAAGTAATCCCCTGGTTAGGGAGCTGATATTTTCAGGGATTCATGCCTAGGTATAGACACGTACACACTCAAAATTTGGTGAGGGTACATGACCTAATTACCGAGAAATGAGACCGAGAACTTTGCCAATATTTCTGAAATTCTGACGAAGTCTCACAATTTTCTAAGTTCAAAATTTTATAGTAATCCCCTGGTTAGGGAATTTTAGCCGTTCGTACTACGACCCTACTACGTTCGCGACACGTTTCTAATACGTCCATGAAGTTCTTAATACGCTCACAAGTAGTCCTTAACACATTCAGCGCGTCCTCACTACGACTGTTTTGAATTCAAAACGGTCGCGGTGGCTCGGCGTAGCGGCACGTTCGCCGGCGTCCTAACTACGACCTTAGTACGTATCAGCGAGTTCTTACTACGTTCTCCGCGTCCTTACTACGCTCACACCACGTTTCGTACAATTTTGGCGGTCGTAGTGCGAACGCCATGCCAGAACGTGAAGGTGTGACAGGGGCTTTATATACAGAGTTACATATACTAGTTGTGAGGTTATCCAGTCCTGAGGAAAGCAGTGTGAATTTAGGGAAAATTTATAACATTTATTAAGGAATAACTTGAAGACGTTTACATTGACGTCATAATGCATTTACATGCATGTAAGGTACCGTGCAAATAAAAAAAAAAAACAAATCCGTAACACTGTATATCGAAAAGACCGCATTGAGAAGTCATAATCCAGAAGGCATCGACTCTGTCGCAAGATAGCAGATTCCTTCTGGGCACATATTACCAAAGACATCGCAGCTCTAGACATTTCAATACCAGACATTGGTTCCTATTTTCAGTGTGGTCGCTGCCCTAGATTGCTTTTACAAAGGAAAACTACCGTGATTAATAGCAATTCTCTGTAACCATTTAAACAATTTCGGCACGCATGGTCTCCTATTTTCATGAAATTTCACACATAAGGACCAATGAAAAAGGGTAAATTTGACCAAAATTTTATTTCTATGTCATCTGGTTACCATGGCAACGGCCTTTGAAGTTGAGAAATGGGCAAAATTGAGCTACTTTGAAGCTCTATCATTTGGTCTATGTACGACATCAATTGACGATTTTTATGCATCCTTAAGGTTTGGACATAACATTTTAATTAAGCTCACTAGTTGTGTCTGATATTGTCAAAAAGGCTGGTTACCATGACAACATAATTTGCTAGTTTTAATATGTTAATTTCAAAATGCAGTACTGTTTTTATTTTCCAATTTTTCTTCCCTCTTGATGGGTATATGATAAGGAAATGGAATTCATTTAATAAAGTGAACAAATCCAAGGTAAACCCACTTGTTGCTATGTACGTATGTTACCTTGGCAACGGTAACTATGGTCTATAATTTTTCTTTTTTTGCAACTTCAGAGTTAAAAATTTTTGCATTTTTACAAATAAAAATTGTTGGAATATATCCAACACAAAGAGCTGTTTCAATAACGGGAAAAAGTTATGGGGAACATCTGTTACCAAGGCAACCATTTTTATTATTTTTATAAAACCGTATTGATTAATCCCAGGAAGTTCAAATTCAATATAGATAAAGATCAAGAAAGCCTCTATCAAAATACGAGAAAAAACTTTCAAATAATTAATGGTTGCTTTAGTAATTTGGCCACACAATCTAAAAATAAGCATTTTTTTGCAGTTTTTCGAAGCCTTTTCCTCAAGAAATGAAACAGGCTTACACAAATTTTTTTTCATATATGATAAAGCAACGTCTAAACTTTATTTTCGATTAAAAAAATTTCAGATTACTTAATTTGAATGCCCGTGTGCAATTTTACACAATTGTTCCCATAGCACCGTCTATTTCCTGAATATCTTTTAAAATTTGTCTTTCATGTAATGAAAGATCTACTTGAATACATTCATTAATTTTGACCACTTTGAATTAAAATTCAATGATCTAGTAACAATAGGACTCTAAATATTGCCGAAAATTGCTTTTATTTTCACGATTTGAGTTTATGTTGCCATAGCAACGAAGACGAACTTTGTTCCAATGTGAATGCGTACGTATTATTTGCATATTAAACAAATAAAAAATGTGAGTAATTTATCATTGAATTTGAAAAAATCTCCGAAACACTATTTTGGTAGGATACCTGTGATGTTGCTATGGAAACATATAGATAAGACCATATCCCAACATTATTATTACATAACCTGAAAGAACAATGATAGGGTACTGATAATTTATCAGTGTGTGTTTTATTATATTCGTACCAAATTATACTCTGTTCCTTTACGGAAGTTACACGAAATCTACGATTATACGAAGGACCTCGCATATACCGATACACGTTCCCCAGAATACAGACTACAAGGAGTCATCTTGGACATTTCTACTTTTCGTTTCTTTCAAGCAGTTAGATCAGATAAATCAGAGGAGAAAACAAACCGCCCTTTCATTAAAGTAAGATTTGCAAACAAAGGTATTGATAACTTGAATCTTGGTCAAATTTTGAATCACAAAACTGTCACAGAAAAAATCCCACCATATTAATTTCAAAAGAAAAGAAACTCCTTGTATTTCCTATAGCTACACACCAACAGTTGCATCTAAAATTTACAATTACAAACGATTCCTGCAGTGTATTGATTTAAATAATCCCTCACTACATCCACTTCCCTGCGAATGTTCTTCAAGGGATTTCAACTACTCTCCTTGTGGACTCGTTATTACTGGTGACCTTAGTATAGTCAAGAACGACAAGTTGAGAGAATTGTTAAAAAAGGGTCCCAAATACAGAGAAAGTATGTCCTTTACATGGAACCAAAATGTCAAAATTATCATGGACTCTTGTGAGGAATATGCAAGACGTTGGGCAAAGAAAGAGGATGTACAGCTCGACACCCTTTCCGAATGGATAAAATCAATCAGACGGTTACTTTTATCTAGAATTAACCGATAAAAATCAACTGTGAACACCAGATTCGTGTCTATATTTAAAGACCCTGATGTTATCACAGAACTTACCTACCTCCAAGAACATTATGTCATCACACCAGCGGACAAAGCCTCAAATAATTACACATTTACTTGCAAAAAGTACTATTTCGACAGTCTAGTTAAAGAGTTGGGTTTAAATTCGACACCTGGAAATCCCACTTACACCCCAACAACCTTTCTGCCTCTGAAATAATAGATACCTTTGGCTTCGACACTACCAATTTAGTATGCCTTCGGTTTCTGATTTTCTGAATTATCGATTTTGTACTGTAGACAGGGATATGGTCATTATCCATATTTGTCATTATATTATGCTGCCTAAAAAAATCTATGTGACTTCAAAAACGCCCAAAAATGCATTTTTTCAATATTCAAAGATCGTTTCCATGGCAACCGGGTGTGACATTAAGAAAATTTTTAACATTTTTTTTACTTTTGGGTCAGACCAAACCTTATGTATAAATTTTATCAAAATCGGAGACATGCCGTGCCATGCGTCCTTCGTAAAAGTGCAAATGCTTACAGAGAATAGCTATTAAAATCATTTGGCTCGAATGTCGCCCTTTGGTATACTAATATTAGCACATACATGGACTTTTTAGCAGCTACTTTAGGCTTATCGGAAATGGCAAGGATTCAAATTTTACCCGACAGTTTCCTTAATCTCGTAACCTAAGTTGCAATTAAATCATATAGAGGTGGGCATCCTATTTGATAGCAATTGATAAGGGTAACGCCTACACTCTGCATATATAGGCCATCAATATGGTTGAGGTATGTCATATAGAATCCATAAATAAGTCGAGACGGAATTATGTTTGAATTCATGATGATTATATAATTTTAAATCTATGCCTAAATTCAGATAAATAGATCCAACGGAAGGAATTCGATCCAATTCATTACGAAAAATTATCAATGGCTAGGTTTTGAAACGTATGCGGATTTCACCTACCTCTAGTGAAAAGATACAAAAAGTAAGCGAATAATAGAACGCATCCTCCACACGACAATGTAATCATATATACAAGTAGGCAGTAGCCTTGAATATTACCGGTTTCTAAATTTAAGTATCTCTTCTAAGAGAGCTTTCACTTTTCAACGTCCTGCTAAGTCTTTCGATACATTTTTGGACATAACTTTACACTCTTTGGTCATATTGCATTGTCTAAATTAAGGATCACTGACGAGGGTTAAGTACCCGAAACGTGCATGTCTGATCCATGCTGCAAATTTATATGTTCTTAATTGATGCTATTGAAATTTAAGACGTTTAACACTTGAAATTCTGTTGTTACAATACTGACAAAACATTAATGATGTTCTGTTTAAACCTGCCCCTCTATATATGTGATCCCTGGTTTGTAACCTTGGTAATCAAAAGGGGTGTTCCTCATGTCACTTAAATAGATTGAGTGAGCTTTGACTAAAATACGTTGATATATGACAACTCTAGTTTACCAATTCTACTCTGTGACCTTTACCACTGGCCTATGGCATTGGACTTCAAGGGTGGTTCTTCATTATGCCATAAAGTAAAATGTTTTACCAAAATACATTGACAAAGGGGTAGGGCCGCGAAGCCCCTAAAACGGCCCTGAAATTTTCCTTAAATGATGTTATTGAATAAGAAGACGTTTAACATTTGAACTACTTTGTGAGTGTCACTGCTGGTGGACCAAGAGTCCCCGAGGGCACATGCAGCCATATTCGATCAACTTCGGTTTATCGCCTGTCTCTTTAACGCTTTTAAAATTTTCTGTTACAAATTTCTTGAAATTTCTAAAACGTGGGTCCTGTAGCATCATATCCCACCCATTCTGCTACGTCTTTTGGTACATTTTTTGGACATAATATTTTTCATACTTTTTGGCCATTTTACATTGTTTAGACTAAGGATCACTGACGAGGGTTTAGTACCCGAGACGTGCATGTCTGGTCCATGCTGTAAATTTATCAGGTCTTAAATGATGCTATTGAATTTGAAGAAGTTTAACATTTGAACTACTTGGTGAGTGTCACTGCTGGTGGACCAAGAGTCCCCGAGGGCACATGTAGCCAGGTTCAATCAACTTCGGTTTATCCTCTGTCTCTTAAACGCATTTGAAATTTTCTGTTACAAAATTTCTTGAAATTTCTAAAATGTGGGTCCTGTAGCATCATATCTCACCCATTCTGCTACGTCTTTAGGTACATTTTTGGACATAATATTTTTCATACTTTTTGGCCATTTTACATTGTTTGGACTAAGGATTACTGGCGAGGGTTTAGTACCCGAAATGTGCATGTCTGATCCATGCTGTAAATTTATCTGGTCTTAAATGATGCTATTGAATTTGAAGACTTTTAACATTTGTACCACTTGGTGAGTGTCACTGCTGGTGGACTAAGAGTTGCCGAGGGCACATGTAGCCTTGATCGTTTCTTCAACGCATTCAAAAATTTCTGTTATCAAACTTTCTTGAATTGTATAAAAATTTGGTCCTGTAGAATCATATCCCAGCCATCCTGCAACGTCTTTCGGTACATTTTTGGACATAGAACGTTTACACTATTTGGCATATTACATTGTTTAGATTGAGAATCACTGACGAGTGTTCGGTACCCGAAAGGTGTATGTCTGGTTCATGCTGAAAATTTACCTGTTCTTAAATGATGCTATTGAATTTGAAGACTTTTAACATTGATATGACCTTTGACGAAGACAATATTACTTTATTTAACATAATTGTATTTTGCATCTTATCTTAAATCGGGATCGAAATGGGGACGGGTATGATTTTAAACAATTCATGTTAGACATTAAGCTCAAGGAATTGATTTTTCTTGTAGAATTCGCTGTTCAGTATGGTTGCAATGAATCAAATTGTTAATCTGATGGAATTTAAAACTGAATATGTATTATAAATGCTGAGAAAATGTTAATTATCTCTTAAGAATTTGGAGTAACTGTCGTGTCAAAAAGTGCGTTCATGAAACCGAAAAGAGATTAAGCGCCTACGTACCGGTAGAACTATTCATTTTATCAGACAAACGTTAAGACCATGAATAAGATATTTTTGGGTTGTATTTTTATAACTATGGTTTTTTTAAAAGAAATAAAGTTTGACAATGATATCTTTATGGTTGCTTTTTCTGTATTTACTTTAAGATAACACCTTTGTGACCATTATTTTCTGGATATTTTTATTCAACCTTAGTTCGACCAATGTCAATCTTAATGTAGGACAACCACTTGCCAAAATGGCACTTCCGGTTAAGAGATGAATCCGTCGAATCGTAAAGTTTCTCTTTTTATGTCAAAATTAAAAACCGGATGTGCATCCCGTTCGACCAAATTGCGGAATAATTTGGTTGAAAGTCATCATTAACATCATTGAACATGGAATATAGAGAAAATATGAGCAACAAATGTCTTTAAAGGGAATCATCGGAAATTTATTAACAAGAGCGATTGAGAGAGGTTAGTTGGGATCCGATAAACCTCAACTGGAAGTCGACTGAAAGAATACAATACTAATTTTGTGAAAGAAAACCGTTTTAGATTTGTGAATCTTGAGCCTAATCTGGTTTTACTCTTTTTCAAGTACCTGTTACCTTATTTTTTCAATACCTCTTTTCAAAATTTATTTTACATTATTTTCCCTCAAAGACCCTTTTTTTCATTTGAGGCTCTATCCAAGCCAAATGTTTCAATTTCGATATCATTTTAGTGTTATATATTAACAAAAGGTGTAAAGTCATCTTCAAAAGAATTTTTATTTGATATATTTTACGAAAACTTCTCGGTGCTATCGTTTAACGTATAAGGACTTCGAAATATTGGGGTGTTGCTTAACTTTTGTCTGGGAGTATATTTCTGTACCCACATGGAAAACACTATATAACTTCCACAGCCAATCAGATTGAAGGGAAATGCCAGAGGTTGGGTAATATTTTATGGTATATATCCTTATAGAGTGGCCTGGGAGAGTCATTTTACTCACTTATAATTGAAGACCTCTAAAATAGAAAACAAATTTAAAAAATCAATGGGAACATGTCAGCTCCAAATAAATTAATGAAATATAGAGACATACAATAATTCAATTTTGTAATTGCAAATTTTAGGCGGGCGTTTTAAGTCATTAAATAGTAATGGGAAACTAGGGGAACGTTATTTTGGGGGGCTAACAGTCCATTAGCTGCATTTACGAACGTCAGAATATTTATTAACAATTGAAGAACATTAGATTAACAAAATTAACGAATCTGAAATGAAAGGGAATAAGCAAGTTAAGAAAGAACATATTTATGCAATAAAGGGAGCTATCCATTTGAAACATTAACATTGTTTCGTAACAACAAATTTTACTAGTATATATTAGTCATTACAAAATACATGTGAAACTCATCTAATAATACTCTCTGGGACTAACATTCCATTAGCAACGATAAAAAGTTAGTTCTTGCAATGACTAAAATCGAAGCTCTGAGGGCACTGATGGCGAGATGAATAACATCATTTTTTATATGATTTACATACTGAAATATAATAAGTTAAAGATGATCCTGACGATAATCTCAACAGCACTCACAATAGAGCACCAACTTGAGCATCGACGGACCCCTAGCACGTGTAAGTTGCCCAATGTTCAGGGATAAAGTCGGACATTCATTAACGTCAGCTTGACTACTTTCATGAGTTGTATCCATAAAAGGTGAATATTCAGATTTGTTTTAATCGGGTCAAATTTCAGACGGAACTTATAATTTTAGTTTACCTGCGGACATCTTGGTAAACGCCTACTGGATCATGTCACGTTCATATGAAGGCAGCTATTGTTTAAAACAACATAAAGTATCAATCTCGATATGATATCTAACAAAAGGAGGGAGAAGACTTTACATAACTGGTCTGGTCGATTACTCTATATGGTAGCTAAAGCCGGAAAATACCGAGAACTATTTTGGGAAACTCTCCGAGTTTTCTCGAGTGAAATGGCGTTTTTCGACCAATGAGCGCTTCAGTATTTAACACACCTTTAGAAATTGTAAATAAATACCACGTGCTTCTATTTACTTTACGAAGTATAGTTTTAAAATGCTCTGGGATAAATCTGGAGAGGATAAATCTAATTCCATTAGCGATTCCATATTCATTGATATATTTTCAAAAAATCTACCAAGGGATTTCATTATACAGTACTCAAAAAAAAATTTAACAGCTACATCATATACATGTATCCACCCTGGCAAGTAAACCGTTAATCGTGTTGTTTGGAGTACGACTGAAATAAAACTTAGTACTGTGATGTGTTAGAGCTCCAATGGTGGACACAGAGGGGATTTCCAGGTCGACTGGGGGTCGGTGTCCTTCTCATCGTTTAGAGAGACTTTTTTCACAAACCCCTAATAACAGTAACGTTTGTGTATTTCATTAAAAGTATTATGATTCCAAAAGAAAAAAAAATACTTCAATTCATAACTGTACAAAGTCACATTTCGCATGTATATGAGTGAAATCGAAAATAGGCATTTTACAAAACTGGTCATTCATGTTACTTTCAATGGAAATATTGAGGCCCAATCTTTAAAATAAAACAAATCATCATGATAATACTCTTCCTCCTTTCTTTGACTTTCTCACATCCTTATTTCATCTTTTATTCTACATGTCTTACATATTACAAATTCAGACGATAACATCTTATTTTGACAATCACATGGGAAAATTGTTGCTGGCAAGGTCGATTACAAAAAGAGAATCTCTTTTTACTATCTGTTATTTAAAACTCCTTTATATTTATTATCATTTTTTCATCTTCGATTGTCGGTTAAAATATAGAAGAAGCCCTAGAATCGAGGGATTTAGAGCATTGTACGTACGTCTTATAACGAAAATAGGGTGACCCTTCCTTGAAAACTGGATCCGCATATGAAATAATAGAATGACAGATATGGATAATGACAATATCCCTATATACAGCACAAAATGACAAATATGGATAATGACCATATCCCTATATACAGCACAAAATGACAAATATGGATAGTGACCATATCCCTATATACAGCACAAAATCACAAATATGGATAGTGACCATATCCCTATATACAGCACAAAATCGATAATTAGAAAATCATACGCTGCATTTCGTTTGATGGATGCTGTGAACGGTACGGGTACGCAGCTTTAATTCAATTCAGTGGCGCCATCTACAATAAAGTCTGTGTTTCACACTTAAATCGAAATTGCACATTTAAAGATGCACGGAATTGATCTAAAGTATCTATATTTTCCATCTTAAACGTACATTTGTATGATTCTTTTAACACAAATTAATAATTTACAGTCCATTACTCTTTGCGCGCAGGTCAGTTGAGAATTTAGGCTACAAAAATTCTGATGCGTGAAGTTCGATCAAGAGAAAGGTGGAATCCGAACACCCCACTAGGATTTTCTCTAAAAAAATTACACAAACAAACATGCAACAGCCCTAGAGACTTACAAGCGCAGATCTAGAGTGGGGGTAGGGATGTCACGACCTCCATCCCTGAGATTTGCTAAGAAAGCTTTTCTATCCGGTTTTCACGTATATTTCGTCCGAGTCAAAATCCCTCACAAAGATTGGCTCGAACCCACCTCCCCCTTCCAAAATGCCCGTTTCCGATGGAAAACTTGAAGGATATGACAATGACACACTGTACTTAAAAATGTAGATACACCATAAGAAAATATCATAACTGACATATAAGGTTTATTAATTAATCATAATTCATTTCCATTAAATTATTTCAGTGCTCCACCCTTACCCTCTTTCAATTTAATTAGTTTCAACGGTTTCCCGCGGATTCTATAGATACTTCAGTTGTATATAGAGAGACACAGCTTGAAATATTTTTAAAAATGAAAATAAAACCCCAAACTATTAGCCCTTGTGATTCAAAATTACAAAATGACACGTTAATACGGAATGTGAAGTACATGATTTGTAGACCGAGAGGATTACTATCATATACAAATGTAGAGTTGTATCAGACAAGATTACTTTACCCCTTTTCCAAGACCCTGATGATCAGGGGTTCGTGTACAACTGGACCACAGACCTATTATTAAGCAAAGATAATTAATCTACTCTACTAAAGTTGTTTAACTTGTGCGCGCAATAAAGTAACCATGTAAATAACACGATAACATAAGCTGTGCGCACAGGTTACTAACTTGTGCGCGCAGGTTACTAAACTGTGTGCGCAGGTTACTAAACCTGCGCACGCAGGTTACTAAACTGTGCGCGCAGGTTACTAAACTGTGCGCGCAGGTTACTTAACTGTGCGGGCAGGATGGTTAACTGCGCGCGCAGGTTAAAAAGATATTTTCACTTGGCATTCCGGGGCTTCCGTAATAATTATGTGTACAGTAGTTTTCTTTTTACATTTCATGATCGCATCATGTGGCGCAAAAAAAAAAATATGGAAGAGTCAGGCAAACATGTACAATGTGAGAAAATATTATAGACTAATCATGCATTTGATTTTGGCATATTTTGGATTAACATAGACGTCGAATGCTAGTTTTGAAATTATAAAAAGGATATCATCGACGTAACAAGCGGATAAATGATGAGTAAGCTAAAAAAAACTGCATTTTTGTGACATCAAGCGCAGATCTAGAAGGGGACACGGGAGTCTGGTCCAAGTCAATGGAAGTTGTCCTATACCGTTTTTTAAATGCCGATTTTCCCCCATTTGACGATTATTTTTATTAATTTGACCTAAAGGTTGGATCCCCTCCCCTGACAGTTTGGACCTGTTAAAATCCATGGGAAAAATTCCCACGGGCATGAATATACCCATCTAACCTCCCGTAAGTCTATTCAAGAAAAGAAATGAGGCAGATGATTATATTAAATTCCACATCGCAAGTTGCGATATATATTATCGACAGTACTTTCGCATTCGAGTAAGTGCATGTCGACAACTCACATGGTTATACATGTACTTACAATTTACACAGTTCGCATGCTTTAAATCACAAAAAGTCAACGGTAGATTTCAAGATGTGGCAAATATTAAAGCGCTCATTGGTCGAAAAACGCCAGTTCACTCAAGAAAACTCGGAGAGTTTCCAAAAATAGTACTCGTATTTTCCGGCTTTAAATACCATAAAGAGTAATAGACCAGATCGCATAATGTTGTTAAAATTTGTTGCCCAATACTTTTTCTCTATATTGAAATAAATATGTTTAAACTTAACTAGCTTTTCTTAAAATTCATTGTGAAACAAATGTAAAACGCGGAATTCGATGATAACGCGAAATATACGCTGCTTTTGTGGAAAAATGATTATCCATTGGTGAATAATGAGGTCAAGGGACACAAGGCCACACCATCGAAGTTAACAAGAGTACGTAAAGCTTTACAAGGAAGTAGGAAATAATTCAATTGAATAACAGGTTGAATGCAGAGCACAAAAGTTCCAAGAGTCTTTGAATTGTAATTGTTGAAATTTGTGTGAATATTTGGAATGTTTATATATTATTCACTCGATTCATACATTTTTAGCGCGTAAGGTCACGTGATGCCTATCATTGCTATAGGCTTCGCGAAACTTGCCTAAAATCAGTGATATGACCATAATTAGAATTTCAATTCTTTATAAAAGCATTTCGACTCTTATTGTCATGACTAATATAGCTCGAAGCTAAAATAGAAAAAAACTTAATTGTTAAAATAACTACAAAATTCAGTTATATGATAATAGTTTAAATTTTAATTTTTCATAAAAGCATTTCGACTCATATTATCACATTATTTATGCTCGAAACTGAAAAAGGAAATACTTTATTGTTGCAATAGCTAAAAAATTAAGTGATATGACCATAATTCAAATCTTGATTCTTCATAAAAGCATTTCGACTTGTATTATTCATAATTTATGCTCGAAGCTTATATAGGAAATACTTAATTGTTGCAATTACTAAAAAGTCAGTTATATGACCATAATTCAAGTTTAATTCTTCATAAAAGCATTTTGACTTATATTATTACATTATTTATTATCGAAGCTAAAATAGGAAACACTGAATTGTTGCAATAAGTAAAAAAGTCAGTTATTTGACCATAATTCAAATTTTAATTCTCCATAAAAGCATTTCGACTCATATTATCAAATTATTTATGCTCGAAACTAAAATAGGAAGGACTTAATTGTAAAAAATAGCTAAAAAATTAAGTGATATGACCATAATGAAAATTTTAAGTTTTAATAAAACAAAGGAGGGGATCTCCAACAACATCAGGTTGCAGCATCCACAGCAAAACCCCAAAACACTCAATGCAAAACACAAAGCAGACAAGCACAGAAAGAGACGCATAAGGGACAAGGAACGTCAACGCACAACACAGAAACATCAAACACAAAAGACTACACATAAACTAACGAGACCAATGGTCAACCGGTGCCGACTTAGGACGGCCATCTGCCAGAAGGTGTGGTTATCCTGGATTACGTGCGCACAACCCTCCCACTCTTCCGACTACCCAGAGGTCTCGAAGAACGTACAATTGTGGTGTAAAACAACCTCCTCACTGTCAGATGACCACATACAAACAAGACCGCAAAACGCAGGGGCCCAAGCAACACAGATGAATATGTAAATGGATATAAAAAGAGGGTGTACGTAATACAATCCGTGCTCTGCCGCCGCGAGCTCATGTATGTTATCACATTATTTATTTCGACTAATATAATAAGCTGAAATAGGAAAGTTGAGATCTTCCCTCAACTGATACTGTAATGATAATTCATTGGCGGATCTAGAAATTAATAAAGGAGGGTAGATGTCTAAGCCGTCAAGAATGAATTTCTGCCTATTACTTTGACAAAATATGAATGTAAAAACGGCAAAAATCAGCAGTCAATCCACTAGCTTACCAATTTTCATGAGTCGGAAAAATTTAGAGCATTGAACTTTTTCTTGTAATTGCCGCGCAGCTGGCATAAGGCAGCTGCACGTAGATTTACGGCTGCCTCGTGTCATAAGGGAAGTCTGTCTGCTACGTTGCGACGGCCTTGCTACTTTTAGAAATCGACTTCAAATATGACTGTCTTACGACTGCCGCACAAAATTCAACAATTTTGTTGGCGTAGTAGTCTAGTGGTAATGTTGGCGTAGTGGTCTAGTGGTAATGTTGGCATAGTAGTCTAGTGGTAATGTTGGCGTAGTAGTCTAATGGTAATGTTGGCGTAGTGGTCTAGTGGTAATGTTGGCATAGTAGTCTAGTGGTAATGTTGGCGTAGTAGTCTAGTGGCAATGTTGGCGTAGCAGTCTAGTGGTAATGTTGTTGTACCAATAGACTGAAGTTTAATTGTTCCAATATCACTAGCACCTCGGTCGTATAAACAGTATATACACTAACATGGTAATTGTATTGTATAAAAAGGGTCTTGTTTTTTTAATGTTGCTATAAATTTGAATACGTAACATTTGATCATCATTCAACCACATAGTACTATCAAAGTATTGGCATGCAAAAAAATATCTCAAACAAGAGAATGAAAACCAAAAATGAAAAATCGAAAGAAATAAACAAACAAAAACAAAAAACCACGAGATGTCGTAACGACCAGGCAAAGATATTAATGATGAGGATTGTAAAATGATTTCATTTGGCATGGCTACGAGGATTGATTAGGAGTTACTGCCCTTTGGACCGTTATATTTTATGCTTTCTTTCGTTTGAAAGTTTCTTTAGGAATAAGAAGTAAAAGCTTAGTAACTTCATTAATAGATGACAAATATGGATAATGACCATATCCCTGTATACAGCACAAAATTGACAATTCAGAAAATCAGAAACCGAAGGCATACAAAATCAGGATAAAACAGGAACCAAAGCAAATAAACAAAAACCATCACCACATGAAAAGAAGCGAACTCCCGATATGGGAATGAGACCAGGTGCCCAGGAAGAGTAAGCATCTCCTGCTTACATGCAACACCCGCCGCTTCGATTCGGTAGAACTGTCACATCCGGTTATTTCCATTTCGGAAGACATAGTATACAATCTTTGCTTGGATGGTTCAAATGGTCTATGACAGAATATCATCCACCGTTCCTTGAGAGTGGGACATCATAGTGTATGAGTCAATTTTACACACAAGGACAAGAGCTGCACGTGCTATGCGAGCTGATATGATAAAGTTCAAAAGGATGTGACATGTATGCCGATTTGAAGCGACGGGGATGCTGACTCTTCCTGGGCACCTGGTCTCTCTCCCTTATTAGGAGTTCGCTTCTGTTGATGTGGTGGATTTTTTTGTTTGTTTGCTTTTGTTCCTGTTTTATCATGATTTTGTATGCCCTACGGTTAATGATTTTCGTTTCTTTTTTTTCGATTTTGTTCTCTATTTTGGGATATGGTTCGTGTCCATATTTCCTCTTTCCTTCAAACAAAAGTTTAGTTTTTCTGGTTCAAAATATGATAAAGTCTTAACCTTACCTGCATTAACTTGTGTTGTGTCATCTGTTGATGTATCCTTAGTAGTAGTAGTCGTTGTTGTAGGTCCCATTGATGTTGTTTCATATTCTGTTGTCTGTTCTTGTGTTGTGCTTTCTGTTGTTGTTGAGATATCCTCTATTGTGGTGTCCTTTGTTGTTTGTTCTGATGTTTGTATCGTTGTTTCATCATGTGGTGTGTGAGGAAGTGTTGTTTTCGTCGTCGTTGTGCCTTCTGTTGTTTGGCGTAGTGTTGTTATGATAACATCCTCTGTTGTTGTTATTATGTTATCACAAGATGTTGGTGTTTGGGATCCTGCTAAAAATTATTGAATGATAGAAAGACACTAGAAACGATTTTATACCGTTTAATACATGTATAACATCTCCATTGAATTTATTATTTTATCTGATCATGAAGGCTGTTCTTTAAGTCTCTGTTGGATATTTTATTTATGGCTGAGGCAACGGGAGAAGAAAGAAAGTGTAACAGTTGCAATTTTGATGTCTGACATCAGTGAAAGCAATGATAGGTGCTTTTCGAGTTGACACATGTCCACACACTAGTATTTTAGAATTAAAATCGCTGAGGAAAAATGTGGGTTTTCGAGCAAATTAGAAATTGTACAATAGAAATATAGACATATTTAGAAATGCGCACTACTACATAAGTTAATATGTAAACAGAAGCATTGGAACAACATAGAAGAATGAAGTTAACCGGATAGTTGGAAGGAATGTGCTCATGTAATCTGGATATCTACACAATTTGCATCTAACGTGACAGGTGGCCGTCCCATGTGGGCACCTATGGTCCATTAGTAAGTGGCAAACATATTTTGGATACAGTTGACAGTTGACAATTGAATTGTCAACTGCATTCCAGAATAAAGTTGACGATTCGACTAAATAACTCTTCCATTGAAAATGTATGCATAGTAATTTTCTGTATTACTATTTCATCATTCAGCGCACCAAAAAACAAATGACACTAATGCCCCACCTCCACTTCTTACAGAATAAAAAATAAATAAAGAAGCAAAGCATTGACACATCATGTTGGAAATACCTCAAACTTGTATAGTATTCCGCTAGTTACGATACTGAAATTTTCAGGGATTCATGCCTAGGCATTGACTCAAACACACATTAAATTTGGTGAGGGTACATGGCCTTGTTACCGAGAAATGAGACCAAGAACTTTGCCAATATTTCTACAATTCAGACAAATTTTTTTTAAAAAATGTAAGTCCAAACTTTTATAGTATTCCGCTAGTTACGATACTGAAATTTTCAGGGATTCATGCCTCGGCATTTACTCAAACACACATCAAATTTGGAGAGGGTACATGACCCTGTTACCGAGGAATGAGACCGAGAACTTTGCCAATATTTCTACAATTCAGACAAATTCTTAAAACAATTCTTATAAGTCCAAACTTTTATAGTATTCCCCTGGTAACGATACTGCAATTTACAGGGATTCATGCCTAGGCATTGACTCAAACAGACTTTATACTCGGTGACGGTACATGGCCTTGTTACCGAGGTCCAAACTTTTATAATATTCCCATGGTTACGATACATGTACGACAAAGTCTAAAAGTTTTCTAGGTCCAAAATTTTATTGCAATCACCTGGTAAGGGATCAGATACAAAATTAAGGACATTTAGAACTCTGATTCAAAATACAAATTCACTTATAACGACATCACCAAGATGCTTGGATTTTCAAACACAATATTTTGAAGGCCAAATATTCCAAGAAAATATTGGAATTTCATTGGGATCAAACCGTACCCCTCCTCTAAGTGACATACTCTTTTATTCACACCAGGCAGAATTCCTATTTTCTGCTTTGAAACAGCATCACAGGTCAACTGGACTACATTGATGACGTACTCTCCATCATTAATCCAACCATTCAGGGTGGCTTTGGCGCCATCAATTCCAGAGAATTGGACATCAAAGAATTAATTGAGAGCAACACTTTACCCTCCTACCTAGACATACTATGATACACTCGATAAGTCTTATCCTTTTTATGTCAAACGTGACTATTTTAATTTCATAATTACAAACTTCCCCTTCATGTGGCGCAAAATTCCTTCTTTGCCTGTATATGGCGTATCATTTCACAACTAATACGCTATGCAGGGTATGTTCGAAGTATAAAAAGTCGAGTGCATTGATGCTCACCAATAAGGGGAGTAGAAGTGGAGTCGTAGATATCCGTAAGGGAGTCATAAGAAGGCTAATTGATATGTTGTGATCCTCGTATTGAACGATTTGAATTGCATTATTTTTCTACATTATCCCCTTCTGTATCTAAACACTTTTACCGCCGGTGTTTAAGTTCTCAATACCATTTTAAAAGAACTCCTTATCTGGACTGGTTAGAAAGTTATCCACTGAAAGTATGACGTCATCATAGGACTGAAAGTGGGTGTCATAAACAGTTTTGGGAATAGATGAAAGTTTGATTCAATTGAGAAAATGGGAATGATCTCCACCCTGCATTCACCCAGCGAAATAAACTCACAAGAAAGTGACACATAAATGACATCATACAAACTCTAAATCGCAAAAAGACGCAACAATATTTACTAGAACATCATTCAAAACAATCGTAACATACCTACAGAAACATTGATGACAACACATAAAAGGAAGGAGACCAATAAGGCGGTTTTTCAATCAGATTAAAGCCACAATTATGAATGGCAGCCATGTCTTTGACAGACTGGTCAACAGGAGCATTGCCCTGATGAAACAACACACTTTAAACTGGTGAGCTCCCGCGACGGTTAAGATTAATATTTTCCCGTAACTGTATCAGATTGAAGCATGCAATTGATTGTTTGTCATTTTTGGAGATACTATAAACCGTTTTTTATTCGCGGCGTCTAATGTTCGCGAACCCGAGTGAAGTGACTGGTTCGCGGCGATTTATTTTCGCGACATCGCATATACGTAACTTATTACTTATGTCCTAGGACATATACATGGCGTTTTACTTTCGCAAATGGAATGATCTCCCAAATATCGCGAAAATAAAACGTCCGAGAATAAAAGACGATTTACAGTAATCTATCAACAGAATATGATCTGCATCCCAGAAATGAGAGACTCAGAGCATTTCAATCAGCCATCGTAGCAACGCGTAACACATCAGTTGCAATCCGTTGGCATTCTTTATGATAGAAATAACTCTACGATTGACCTATGGCTTGCTACGACTCACCTACGGATAGCCATCTATTTGACAAGGAAAGGCTATACATGGCTATGGATTGAGTTTCTTTGGTCAATATATGAGATAATACCTCATCCATTCGTTTTCAAATCAATATATAAAGACGTGAATGGAACCCTGAAACTGTCACAAAGCAGCTGAGACCGTCTCATCTTGAAACTATTGTTTGTTTAGTTAATAATCAGGACGGAATTCAAGCCAGTCCAACCAATCTGCAGTGCGGTCGGAGCTATCCGTATGCCAGACGTGGCTACCAGAATGTATCCGTATGCGTGTCTGAGCGATCCGTAGCAATCCTAAACCATCCTTATCTATCCGAACTAGATTCATTCAAACCGTATCAATCAGTAACACAGTAGTAGTTTCATAGTTTAAATGGAACATTTTGCGTCCCGACTCGCCAGGGACAGATCCATTTTGAAGTCGCAGCGAAAGTGAAAGTGTAAAGGGGAATTTACGGAATTAAGTCATATTCCCCTGGATCTTTCAATCCTGAACAACGATTGGTATTTCCTCTATGGTATACCTTCAAAACTTTTAGCGAGTTCTCGGTCTCATTTCTCGGTAATTAGGTTATGTACCCTCACCAAATTGTTAGTGTGTACGTGTCCATACCTAGGCATGAATCCCTGAAAATATCAGCTCCCTAACTAGGAGATCACTATAAAATTTTGAACTTAGAAAATTTTGAGACTTCGTCAGAATTGCAGAAATATTGGCAAAGTTCTCGGTCTCATTTCTCGGTAATTAAGTCATGTATCCTCACCAAATTTTTAGTGTGTGCGTGTCTATACCTAGGCATAAATCCCTGAAAAAATCAGCTCCTTAACTAGGGGATCACTATTAAATTTTGAACTTAGAAAATTTTGAGACTTCGTCAGAATTGCAGAAATATTGGCAAAGTTATCGGTCTCATTTCTCGGTAATTAGGTCATGTACCCTCACCAAATTGTGAGCGTGTACGTGTCTATACCTAGGCATGAATCCCTGAAAATATCAGCTTCCTAAACAGGAGATCACTATAAAATTTTGAACTAAGAAAATTGTGAGACTTCGTCAGAATTGCAGAAATATTGGCAAAGTTCTCGGTCTCATTTCTCGGTAATAAGGCCATGTACCCTCACCAAATTGTGAGTGTACGTGTCTATACTGTAAACGGGTTTAATTTCGCGGTGTTAAAAGTTCGCGGTTATCTGAATGTAGCCAATTGCGGTGGTTTTATTTTCGCGGTATCGAAAGTTGCAGAAGAAGAAAAAACTTTTGATACATCTATAAAGATTCCGTCGCACAAGCACACGTGTAATTTGATTGCTGTTTGTAGTTTTACGTGGTTCACGTGGTAATTAATGACAAACATGTAGTAATTAGGGATAATTACACAGAAACGGTTGAATATCAATAATTAAAGAATCGGAAAAGTAGATTGAAACTAATTAACTGGGTATGTTTTCACTAGAAATCGTAAGCGCGATATGTGTGGCATCTTCCTTTTTATAAAAGTATAGATGTATTGTAAGTTAAATTGTCGATACCCTTTACTGTACAAACTATTTTATCAACGTAGAGGAAAACCACGTTTAGAGAATTGAACGATTCAGCTGTACATGCACAATAGCTTTCATGCATCAAATACATTTAAACATCTTTGCCTCTATTATTTGTTTTGTCTATTATACAAAATTATTGCGGGGGTTTAATGTTCGCGGGAAATTCGAAAACCGCGAACATAGCGAAAATAAAACCACCGCAATCATTTCCCCGTTTACAGTACCTAGGCATGAATCCCTGAAAATATCAGCTCCCTAACCAGGGGGTTACTATAAAATTTTACCTATTACCAATCACTTGTAAATTACCATTCACTTGTAACCAATCACATGCATTTTTATGTGTGAAGTTTATAGCGTGTGTGTGTGTAGGGGGGGGGGGGGGGAGGGGGTGGTGGGGGGGGGGGGCGCCAGGAAAATCTGCTCGTATTAGTAAATTGCAGCTCTGCCTTTGATGTATATTAATTTCTATGATTAAAATAGATATGCTAAGCATTAAAGATTTAGACATTATGATAACATTAATCTCTAAATCGAATTGTCAACTGTATTCTAGAATGCAGTTGACAATTCAATTGTCAATTGTCAACTGTATTCCAAAATATGTTTGCCAAAAATAATTAGTTTTATTGTATTGTGTAACATGATTCATGTCATACTAATATAACGCGTTATTCTATTTACATGATTTATTTATTTAGTTTTTTTTTTTTTTTTTTTTTTTTTTTTTGCCCTAAATATTTTCATACATAAAATAATTTATATGCATGTGCATGAACATTAAAGGGTTATTCTTATCACTTTGAAGGAAATAATGCATTTCATCAACACCTTTCAAATTAAGCAGCAGTATTCGCCGACCACCACAGGGGTGAGATATCATCGCTTGGTCACAAACCTTTTCCTCAATACAAACCCTTTCTTCTACATGTGCAGGTCTTTATTAAAAATATATAACTTTTCATTGGTATCAAGAGTCAAAACTCCTGGTGATACCAATGAAACCAGTTGGGCGTTTATTATTTTTTCAATATATTGAAACTTGTGGAGAGAATTATTGATTATTTATTGATAATTTTTTTCAATAGAAATGTAGAAGGAAGGGTTTGCATTGAGGAAATGGTTTGTGATCAAGCGATAATTCCTCACCCCTGTGCCGCCCACATAAAATCTATCTGCGCTCTTGATGTCATTTTGGTCTATAATAGAAATGGTATTGAATACAAAACCAACTTGCAGTGTAAATATACTATGAAACTGACAATATAGATTGTCAATCTATCTTTTAAGTGACAATTAAAGTTGTGAAAAAACATTTTGTGAAAATGCTTCATACTAATGGGATATTAAATGTGACACTTTATTTCAAGGCAGAACAATACCAACCCCCCCCCCCCCCCCCCGGACAGACCGGACCCCCATTTGCTGGAAATTAATCTAGATCCGACCATGAACTTCATTGAAAGAGATTACAGGAAGTACTGCATTCGTTGCAACATACTCCCGTTAAATGGACCCACACAAAGATTAGAAAGTCGACATTATACATTTATTCTGCAAATTAATGAAAGACAATCCATATTCAAGGTTATACTCTTCACATCCATGTACATCATTATTTTTTCCACAATATTTTAAGTGTCTATCGGAAAGCGAAATGCATCGAGGACGAAGAAGAGAACAGTCCAAATTTTCCAGACAATTTATCAATATCTCCTGCTCAAAAATATATAATTATACACAAAACTATTATATCTATTTTCACCTTACATATTCAGTTGTTGTTGTTTTTCTTGGTTTTTTTTTTTTTTTTTTTTTTTTTTTTTTTTTTTTTTTTATAGGGGGGGGGGGGGGGGGGGGCGGGTTTGGTTTTTTTTCACAGAATTAGGGAATAACTAGCTTCTGACGTTATGTTTGCGGACGGTAAATGCTGCTTTTACGGTGGCAAACTAAGTTTTTCTGGCGGCGCGTTAACGGATGTTTGCACCGTAAAATCAGCATTTACCGTCCGCAAATATAACATTCCTACACTAATGCAATCTAAATTTTTGAGAATATAATGCCGAATGTGACGTTAGCAACGTCAAAGCTTAGTATGTTCTAATTTTTTTAATGTTCTGAAGGAGTGCGCACCATTGTCTAGACCTGACAAGTAGAAACAATACCTGATTTTTTTTTTATTATTCTTATATTTTTTGATTATCTAAGTTCCCCTGATATGAGCTGAAGAGTTTCTATATTGATCATCTAAATGTTTGTTCAATGTCAAAGAAACGTACATTTATCAGTCTAAAAGTGAAACTGTATCTAAAGAGGGAAAAATAACACTCTTGGAAATAGTCATAGAAAATGGACCAAAACAAAAAAACATTGCTTATAACGATCCATGGGCGGATGAAGTCTCGGTTAGGGGTGGGGGTTTTTTTTATCTTTTTTCTTTTAATCTTATTTTTTGATTGATTGATTGATTGATTGATTCATTGATTCATTCATTCATTTATTCATTCATTCATTTATTTATTTATTTTTTCTTTATTCATTTATTCGGACGTTCAGCCCGTCAGCCTATAATTCCGAAAATTCGGGAAAACAGGAATTTTGCAAATTTCAGGAGGGGGAAGGTCGAGGCTGTTCTCCCACTTTGCACACTGGATCCATCCTTTTGGTCTGCATAATATCGCAATGTATCTGAATGTAGTTAGATGACCTATGTGTCTGACATTCAAAGATTTGTAATACACAGCAATATGGACTTATGATGAGGAAAACTGGACGTGGTTCGTGATATTTATATGTAGTACCGGCGCTGTTAACGCTCACGTCCTTCCTGAACGGTCAGTTTTACACCAATTGTCCATTGTCCGACATGTTCTAGAGTGGTCAATTTGTGCCTACGTGCTATACCTGTTACCTGTAATAATACATATCTCTAGTTCCTTCTTGACAGCATAAAAACAAAAAAGGTCTGAAACTTGTCACCTTGGTAGGGCATGTTGAGAGAATGCTGAAATATTCATTAATCAAGCATTAGTCCTCCCTTTTTGTCATTTCGATTCCTTAAATTTGAAGGAAATTTGAAGAGCCATGGTTGTTGGTTATTTTCTAGCAGCTCTTTGGTTGTCAAATTTTTCGATACTCGGTGCTTATAAGTATAATATTTCACTTGAGGATGTAATTCAAGGGGAGTGTAGGATTGTAGCACCGCGAGTTTGTAAGAAGATCACAACGGAGAGGTCCCCAGATTACACATGTGGATTCATCTTTAGGGATGTGTGCTCCGGGTACTATCAACACCACAGGACAAAGCGCTCCGATTCACAGCAGGTATGTTTCAAATTGTAAAAACGATTCTGATAGGTTGAAAAAAAAATAATAAATAACATGCTATTTATAGATCAAAAACTATTTCCGGTCGCAACGAACTAAAGCTCATGCATTTCATTTTTGATTGTAAAAACTGTTCTAATTTAAAAAGTTAGATTTAGAGAGCTTTTTTATATCAAAACTGTTTCCGGTTAAAGCGATCTTAAGTTTCCGCTTTTTCATAATTTAGGTCTAAATATTCACGATTAGTAAGCAACTGAGATCACTCATTTTTTTCTATATAATGGATTTCAAAGATGATTCTGGTGTTGTATAGTGAATCTGATATGTATCCGAAATGAGACAAATGAAATCTTTTAATAACACACAGTTCACCGTGTTTCATGTTGATGAAAGGGACAGTAGATTGCCGATGGTGTTTGGGTGTTATTATAAAAAGCTACGATTCCCCTTATGTTGGATACAACTCATAGCCAAGTTATTCTTACACTACATCACTCCCCCGCCCTTTTTCTCCATAAATGATCAATATTTCGGTAAAATACAGAGAAACCGAATGTTCGTAATTATACAAATCGTGAAATTTTAATGCATTTGCGTGTAAAAATAACCATTTATTGGTGACTTGTGGCGCTATATATGCCTTTCTGTTGTACCAAAACTTAATGTAGTGTAAAGATAGAGTCTTCCCTCCTGAATGATTTTTATTATCAAAATTAATTTATAATTATTATTGTTACCTCTTTTTATATGGGATTGGGGTTGTAAATAAATCCATATTCAATGGCGATAATTAATCCTTAAGGTACATCGCGGCGTTACGGCACGGAAAATTTTGCGAGAAGACATAGCCTGAAAATTTGTCTACATGAAATATAAGATTTGATCAATCTTTGATATAATTTTCATGTAACTATTTCACGAAGTTTTTCGAGATTTTAAGCCTCAAAGACGGCATTGACGTTCTAATTCGAAAATATGCATTTTCTGAACTAAAATAATTTTAATCTAGAAAATTGACCAAAAAGGGTGAAAAGGGAGATCAAAAATATTGTTGCCATGTTGAGTATTGTATTTCTACGGATTATTGTGTCTCTAAGGGGAAATTTGCAATTTTTATCGCCATTTTGCAACTTATTATTCAAAAATCCGCACTCATTCAAAAGGAAAACACGGCTTGCTTCATTATCATTTTCTTCATTAAGTTGTGGAGGTCCTTAAAGCCCTTCTTACACGTAAAAGTAGAGAATGAGCTGAATTCGAATATATAAAAACATGGATAGGTCTTCTCGGCAGATTTTTTGCAATTTAAGATTGAAAATTTGTTTTGCGTGGCTTCGGCGTCAATTTTACTCGCAACGTCAAAGTCACAGCGTGTTCAGATCGTATATGTCAACATGACGTCAAGGAGTATGCGGAATATTTGATTCTCTGTAACGGTCTTCTTTAAAACATCCAGAAACCCTTTTTTTTAAAGATAGTTAATCAACAATTACATGGGCTGTATTCGAACTAGACCTTATATCTTAATGTAAAAATAAAATTCTCCGTACACATGTACATGACATTTTTTTCTTCAAATATTTGAAAACATTTTACGGAACAGACGGACGGACATGCTCATTACTATTTAATCCGATATCTTTTGGCGGGGTATACAAAAAATTCCCTCTTGTTTATATGTACATATACTTTATATTATCGGAAAAGGGTTGGGGAGGGCCGGTCCATGTAAGATATACATTGTGATTTTCATTTCATGCTCGTTTTCTATCATTACGTTCAGCCGCCTCGATTGTCGTTATATATATTATTAAAATGAAATTTCCATTTCTCCGAGTTCAGGAATTCCTCAAGAAGGCAGTGCGGTATCTTTTTTTCCGATAACAAAAAAAAAAAAAAATAAATAAATAAATGAATAAATAAATAAAATGAAAATCCAAACAAACAAACAACTTGCACATATGTGGTCTCTTTGGCAAATTTTTAACACTGACCTTGACTCCTAAGTATGACCTTTTTTTTTTTTTGGCTTGTCAGGATTGTTACAGGTTAAAAATAAATATTCTGATCTTTAGTTACTGGAAAATAAATATTCCGGCCGGCCCTGCGTTGAAAATAAATAATCTGACCCGAAAAAATTTGCCAGCCCCTCCCCCTCCCCCCTCAGGATCAAATTGGTCGTACCCTTACAAAACAATTCCGGTTCGCTCTGCTTTCTGATATATACAGACGCTGACTCTACCTAGGCACCTGGTCTCGCCCCTCGCGGGGTCTGCTTTGGTTCATGAATTGAGAATATTACCCACCTGGCTACTAGTTATAGCCTTTCGAGCTTCAGTATAGTACAGGTTCTGACTAGCATGAGAGTGTGTGTATGTTTTTTTTTATGTACTTTGTGTCCGAACGGAATGAGGGACGTACTGTCCCTTGTTCCGTCTGGATACAAGTACATATTCGTGTATCCAGAGGGCTCAAGGGATGTGCTGTCCCTTCCGCTGGGTTTAAACACGTTAAGTGTCGTGGTCGCTTGTACCTTTTTTGTGCTTTTATATATATACATGTATATATAAATCTTTGTCTTACGTCATAATCGAACTTTCAGACACTATGTATTCCTAAATTCTTAAAGTAAATCACCGCTTTGCATATAATTTAAAAAGTATCGAGAAGATTAATTTTATTTTATAAGACAGTCCCTCCTCCTTTTCTGTCGGACAACCCCCCCCCCCTCCCCGATTGTGCACACTGAGAAACAAGCAAGAAGGAGAGCGAGAAAAAGACTGATCAAAAGTAAAGCCTTCACCAGATCCTATAGAAATTTGGAATTATATTCATTGTACCTTATGTCAGAACAAAAGAGTAAACGAATTAAGAGCAGATGGGAAAGTTTAAATTTGATTTTTGAAAACTAATCACGACAGCTTTTGAATTTCAATAATTTTTTATCACGATAGAAATATTAAGGATAATTATACTCTTGTATAATCCTGAGATGAAACCAAATTATATACAATACCGTTTAACCTTGTATATTTCATGCAATGTCTTACATGTATATGCAATATTATGTTATTATTATCTATAGAAGATATGTGCATTTTTATGTCAGCATACAAGTTGTGGTGAATAAAAATAATAAAAAAAGTAAAGCCTTCTCCGTCCGTCTATATGGTGCAATAAAGAAATTAGATAAGGACGGAGGAGGATGGATGACAGAACATTAATTTCCAACGTAATATTTGAAGAAAAAATTTCATTCATATATCATTCCCTAGAAATAGTCAAAATATAACCAAACATCCCTCAAAGTTTCCGGTTCTCAGTGCAAGCGTGTCTAAATACATTGACTGAATTTAGACACAATGTAAAGTTTATGTTTAAAAATTTCGGCTCGCTACGCTTACTAGAAAATATAAGTATTTTTAAAAAAAGCCATTATTTGCGCCCTAACGATATATGTCGCGCAACGTAACGTGACGTTACGATCAAGTTAGGTTTATGACGTCATAGCGTAGATGTGCACATAAAAAATTCGAGGGTGAAACCTGCGTACACCTTTGATTGTGATGAAAGCTTCCCCGCGAGCTGCGTTAAGGAATGGGGAGTAACTCAGACGTTCTCCTTTTTCGTTGCCTTTCATGCTCGGATACCATAAAGCGTGTTTGGAGAGGCTGCGTACGCAACGTTTTTCTGAAGACGCAAGGACGGAATTTGCAAAGGTGCGAAAGACGTCGCACGTACGGTTATATATGGAGTATTTCATGTATCACATGCTGAGCACGTGGCAAGTACGTCGTACGTGCAGACAACGTACATGCAACTTGCTTACAAGGTACGATCTCCGTACGTCTTCCGCCCTATAGTACGGGTGTTGTACATGTACTTCTTGATGAATCCGTAGACCGAACGCAGACAGGACGCAGCGAAAGTAGAACTGCTACGTCCGGTCTGCGTGTTCCCAAATCCTTACAATCCCCAAAGATTGTCTACGTTTTTGCACGTACTTGCACGGACGGCGGGTTATGACCGCCGCTTTAAGTCTATTAGAATATTTCCTACTATATTTAAAGACATATGACTGCACTTTTGATTGGTCTTCACAATTCTTTCAGGAAAGACAGATATTTATGAAAATGTCGGTATTTTTTCTTTTAATTACAGTATTTCATGAAATTTCTCGGCAATGAAGAATCAGAGACATAAATGATACGAAACCCTATTTGTAACATCATGATTTTCGTACACATTTTATCAAAAATCCAAAAGCTTTTGATGAGAATTATAGTTTTGGATAACTTCTAATTTTTTTATGATCGTTTAAAATAAAAAAAAAGAAATATTTCATCAAATAGAAATCAGTTGCATCTGGAGCCATCTTCTATCAAACGTGGCAGATTTATTGAGTTTGAGGTATATTGTTAATGAGTTCAAATATCAGAACAAGATGCTTTTTATGGCCTAATAACGAAGGGAAAACCCATGTGGCGTATCACGTTGGTGTGAGGCATACAGGTATGGCAGAATTAATGCGGAACACTTGAAAAAAGATCCATGTTTTATGCAAACAAAGGATAATTGAATTTAAACATGTTATAAATCGGTTAGAATGCTCAATAAAAAAAATGGAAATCATCGTCGATAGCGCGACAAAAGCTGATTTGCTAATTAAAGTCATAAATATTTGATGTGGTAAACTTTTACTAATGTACGTAACAATTACAATTTGATACATAGATTTTAAAGTAAATGTTAAATTTTGACATTTGACTTCAAGCGGAAGGAAAACTCATTAAAATGCTATTATCGGAATTGCACTTTAAGCAAACATGAATTTTGTACTGCAGTTGAAAATGAATATTTGTTTCGAAAAATGATAAATTGAGTAGAATTCAAAACCAGATGTATTTTTTTGTACTTTGAATTACATGTATGGTCTTGAACTGTGTAATTGAAATACAATATTAGTAGTTCCGTTCAAATTATTTTAGGTGTTTCTCTTGAATTTTTAAAATGTCATTTCATATACATCATAATATTATTTTTTCTACATGTTTTGTTGCACATGCCCACATGTACATGACATTGTATAATTATATTTGTTTTTCTCAAATGTTGATTGAAGCAAAATAAAAGAGAAATCAAGTTAAATGACAATAATAGACCGAAGGGATGGGATGGAAATTGGATTATACACGTACATGTAGAAAGTGGCCTGATATCAAAAGATGACAGTAATAATAGAAATATTAATTCTTTAAATATACTATTATAACTTTACTTCAACAAGTTATTGATTTAAGATATAGAGGCGACCCTCAACATTTCGTTGTTGTAGTAATCACAGCGAAACACACACGAAAAATGGAACATAACATATGAATTTTAACATACATGTGTATCATTACGTCTGTGTGCATAGTCATATACAGTCAAACCTGTCTTATGTGACTTTGCAAGGGCCGATAGAAAATAGTTCACATAAGACAGGTGGTCACTGAATACAGGTTCAAGCTGATCTGACTTTGACCAACAAAATGTTCGTAGTATAAGAGCAATACGTATTAAATGAATCACAGCATATATCGATGTGTATATTAAATGATTAATCGAATTGCACATATAAAATCACATAATATTTTATTTATCACAGAAGATTCAACTATGATAGACACTGACGAAGGGATTTAATGTAAAATATTATGTAGTTTTGGTCATTTGCAGGTAATCTACAGGTTCGGAATTCTATACAGGACAGAAAAATCTCGGTCGTTGTCGCCTTAGACATGTTGTCGTTATATACAGGTTAAGTTGATAGGAATATTGCTCGGGAGGAATCAAAAAGGTCACATAAAGCAGGAAGTCGCTAAAAACAGGGTCACTTTAAGACAGGTTTGACTGTAGTTCATTTATAACAAGTAGACTTGGTCAAGTCCTTGTAAGAAATAACGTTATGTGAAACGAATTTAAATTATTAATTAGATTTTTCAAATAGATAGGAAATGTATATTTAAAACTATAGGCAACGAGCAGTTTGCAGAGATAATTATAAGGACCTGTCAAGTTTGCACCGGGCGTACAGGAGCCTTTTCAGCGTTGCAATTACTACTGTCATAGAAGGGTTTCATATCACAAATCAGAGAAACCTCTTGCTCGCTGGTAAAGAGAATGAAAAGTAATTTTAATGTATTCAATATTAAAATTGATTTGATATTAGGACTTAAGCAAGTCTTAATAACAATTTACAATAGAAGTTATAATTTATTTCAGATGGGTCAGAATTCCAAATTACACGTCACCCCTATACCTTCCAATATGAAATTTTACGATGGAAACCAAGATGGCATTCTGACGCTGAATGAATTCGCCAGGACCCTCGGGCATAACCCCCGGGCAAGGCACGTACGGCAAGCCTTCAGGGCGGTGGACAGAAATGGTACGTAGTTATAATTATGTTAAGGCCTCGAGTTTTGTTAAAAACTTTCAAGAATTTAAAGAACTACTTGTTCGTTAAAGTGTCTTATCTCAAAGCATTTAGAGATTTCCAGAACTTTAAGTTTTGATACTTAATTGGAGACTACTCCCAAATGCAAACAAAATATATCAAAAGGGGCGTTCTTTTATACATTAATGGAAGGATGAGACGATTACCAAATATATATTTTATTTACCGCTATCTTCTCTGTCCCCATAGTCCGTATATATGTATTTTTACATGCTTTTCAAGGGGTTTGACAGTGTTAAAAATGTTCTTTCCCTGAAATTATCGCCATAGCACTATCTCTATAGACATAACCTCAGACATTGCATGTTATGTAGATATTAACCTCAGATACTGCAATGTAGATTTTGTTTTCATTTTCGTGCATGACCCTCGACGGCGGGTGCGGCTATCCAAACAGGGGATGATTACTCCTACCGGGCACCTGGTCCCACCTCTAGCTTGCAAGGGGTCCGTCGATGCTCCATTTGGTGCTCTATTGTGAGTGCTGTTGAAATTGTCGTCAGGATCTTCTTTATATCATTCAAAGTAAATATTACCCCCTTATCCTCAAAGGTGTGATAGATTCACGATACCGAACAAGGAGTGTGTTTTTAACAGAGATTAGCTCTAATTACATGAATTTCTTATCTGAATTATGCTTGTTTTATAGGAAATGGAAAGATAGAGAAAAGGGAATTTAAAAACAACGTATGGATAATGGATGACGGTTTTACAGATAAAGGTAAATTTCTACATATATCAATAGTTAATGTGCCCCCGTTTCCCTAATATATATTTTTGTGTTTGTTTGATTCCGAGAAAGATTATCGAGATTATTCTCCACTGAAAAAAAAAATATTTTAAAACTGTTTTCAATTTCATATCGATGCGTTTAACTCTGAATTTGTGAAGAACCCTCTAGTCAATAATATAAATACATGTTATTCTAAAGAACTAATTGGTTAATTGACAGCTCAAATAGAACAATTACATTTTTCATACCGATTCTGTAGTTTAACAAAATATTTTTGTATGACAGAATTCTTTTACTTTTGTGTGTTCATTTGTTTAGACTACAAACTGATCGACGCACCGACCGGCGTTGCACCTCCCGATATGGCCTTTGACCAAGACACTGTCCCACCTGGTGATTCAGAGGAGGAGATGGGAGAGTATAAATTCTATGAAGATCCTGATGATGAAGATGGTGGCAGTGGTGGGAACAGCGGTGACAGTGGTGGCAGCGGTGGGAAAAGTGGTGGATCTAGCGACAGCAGCAGTAGTAGCAGCAGTAGCAGTAGCAGCGTTGACTCAAGTGGAGATGGTGACAGCAACAGTGATGGCGATAGCAACAGTGGTGGCGACAATGGTAGTGGTGGAAGTGATAGCGGTGATAGTGGAAGTGCTGGTGGCGATAGTGGCGATGACGGGAGTGACAGTGGCGGTGGCGGTGGTGGAGGAAGCGATGACAGTGGATCAAGTGGTGGAGGCGGTGGAATGGACCCGACATCGAGCGACGAAACTCCAACCGGTATGGATGGCGCCGGTGGAATGTCCGGCGATACTGATGACATGAATGACATGCCTGGAAAGGGACCAGGGAATGATACTGATGACAGTACTGAAAATTACCCAGACTATCCAGCTACACAAAAACCTATGATCGATGTGCCTCAGCAGCTTGGTGTAAACAACAATGACGACGAATCTGGCAAACAGAATATGATGGATATGGCCTTCATACAGAGTGCTCTTGATGCAATGAAGCAATCCAGAATGGAACGAAAACCCATGCCTGGAAAGAAGAACATGCAAGCGGCACCGAGAGTTGTTACTGAGCCAAACTATCCTGACAATACTCTCTATAATGGAATGAACAATGGGAAAAGATATCCCGATATGGATAGAAATATGGGAAATCGAAATGGTCCTTATCGGAATCGTCAGCCTGTTACACCACCAAATATGATGGGTAACATGATGGGTGTGACTCCTCCTTATAGAATGAATTCTAACGGCGGTGGACAGGGTCAACAAATGCCCGGTCAGGGCCAACAAATGCCCGGGCAGGGTCAACAGATGCCAGTCCGAGGTAGAAGACCAAACATGAGAGGGATGAGAACTCCATCGAGACAAGGGAGAACCCAATCAAGACAAGGTACCGGGACAGATCCAATCTTTAAGCTAACCACAGTTAGGGAACGCGACCCCGCCTCAATAGGCGTTGACGATGGCTCTCCTGATAATATAAACATCCCTCGGTAAATGTTTGAAATTTTCCTAAATTTAGATGAGAATATCAAAATATTACGTAGTTTGGCATCACACCCGCAATATACAGTATATATATTTCTGAAAAGATCGAAGCTCTTAAAGCAGTTAGACTTGCCTTTTACCTTACTTTCGATCTTTACCTATTACATGTAACAGTAGAAATAGTTTTAAACTAGGGTAGCATTTCTGCTTCAAATAATTACTGATTATATGTAATATAGTTTCTTTATCGACCGACTTACGTTCATTCTGTACTAAGTAGTCCTGGTAACATTGTTTATCAACCTAGTCCATTGCATGCTCGGGATTAGAGGTAGGAGACAGTATTATCACCCTCTCCTCTTGTTGTGCGGTGGAAATTTGCCATAAATGCTAATTTTTCTCATCTTTTCATTGATACTCATAGCCATTCATGCTTGTGATCTAGTACAATCCATATTTATCTTGATGGAAATTGAACCGCCATAAATTCAGATCCGAACATGAATCAAATGAACATTCAACTGGTGTCAGTACTTTCGAACTTCAAATGCATGATTTGAGAATTGGCCATACTTATAAAATATTCTGTTTTATGTCCCGAACTTTTATTATCAGGTATCCTCCCGCCAGGCATAAAAACATACAAACACATGTCACGACCTGATCACTATGAAGACTTAAAACATGAAAGAAATAAATATTTGTCTTCGAGTGACATGGATAATGTAGATTGTCAATATTGAAATATACGTTCTATAGTACAAATTATTGTATTGTACTAGACACATATTTCAGATATTGAATCCTCGTCAGTAGTACTTCATTTCAAACAGTTTAAATAAAGCAAACATAAATTTTCCTGGCGCCATCTACGACACAGACGTTTAATTTCCTCTTGCCAAAATGAGCGGCTCCAAATTTTGTTATTTTCATAAAATTCACTACTACCGTATCTCCTAAAATAAGTTATGGTATAGGCATTTTGATGGAAGTCAAAGTGATTTACTGATTTGTTTTTACCTGAAAAATGCATGTATGAGTATGTTTTTGTCTGAGCAATTCCTCTGAAAGGTACCCACCCGCGGATTTAAAAGATATTTTATTACTATGTCCTTGTGTATATAACCGATGATTCGTTTGATGGAGAGGTACCACTAAAAAGGACAAAAAACTGTATCATTGCGCATTATAATTTTCGAGGCAAACGTAAAGAATAAAGCAAAAGTAAAACTATCCATTCTTTGGTAAAATAATTTATTACTAATTGAAATTAGTCATCGTTTTGTTTAGTTTAGTTTAAACATATTCTATTGCATTAAAAAGCAAATGGATTGGAAACAAGTTTTCAAACTTACGAGTTCCTCTCCAATAACAGACAGAATTAAACAATTGCATGCAATGTGACGACAGAATAACACAAAATGATTTGATAAACAATACCAAGCGCGGATCCCCCTGGAATTTTCGAAACATTGCTTAATTTTTGTAATTAATACAAATATTTCATAAGATTAAGTCCCAATTCCCCTTTTCATAATATTTGAAAAAACATATCATGAATTTGTATTAGAAATCTTTCATTTTGATCATATTTTGCCGTCAGTATTTCAAAATTTTTCAATTTATTAAATACATGTACGTTATTTTCAAATGATGCTGCGCTTTGCTATATTCAACACATGTACATTACACCTAGGTCAATAAATAAGGGCACTATGGAAACGAAAAGAAACTGAAAAAGACACGAATAGTGGATTTTATTCCAATTCTTGGAAAAATTTCGCTGGCTCGCTATCGCTCGCCATTTGTTGTATTTATATATTAGAAATGACAATCAATTTAAACAATTACCACAATGAGAAATTTCAGAATTTTAAGCTGTTTGCTCGCCATTGCTCTCCAGTCACCTGTTGTGTTAATAATTCGAGACTGAACTGAAAAATCATCAATCAATAACTTTATTTTCTTGCGCTTGCGTTTTTTTTTTTTTTTTTTTTTTTTTTTTTTTTTTGCTTTTTAAAAGAAATCGGACTTTAGGACCCCTCCTGAAAAAATTTCTGGATCCGCCCATGAATACAAAATGAAAATGAATACGATGAACAAAAATATGGACAAGGCATACATTGAAAAATGAGGCTAAATACAGGTGGAAACATGAAATGTAAGGTACATGAATAATATGATCAAAACAACTGTGGATAAGACTGAAATACATGTAGGCTATAGCAAGTTACAGATGGAAAATCGAGATGTTTGATAGATCTTTTAATAAGATAAAAATACTCCTTTTTCAAATAAAAAGTGGATGTGGACTGAGTGTTAGTATGAACATATAGGGTTGAAAAATATCAATCAATAAAACATGACATATTCAGGCAAATAAATGAATGAATTAATTTATGACAATGAATGGGCAAGAAAGTAAATGGATGAATGAACGTATTAAAAAAACGCATGAATGAATGAATAAGCAAAAAGAATGAATGAATATAAACAAATAAATGAATGAATGATTGAATAAATACATGAATGAATGAATGAATAAATAAATAAATACTTGAATGAATGAATGAATGAATGAATGAATGAATGAATGAATGAATGAATCATAATTTAAATGATTGAACAGTGAAAAGGAGATGTGCAACTGGACAGGTCTTGCTTGGTCAATATGTTTGACAGGCTATATATATATAAAAAAAGAATGTAAATTATAACTCGAATCTTTTACTGTTAGAGATGAATCGTTGGACTTTTTGTGCTAATATCTCGTTGTTTTCTTTTAAAATATTACTACAACCATACAGAATAGTGTCAATATTATAAGGGATACCAAGCTCGCAAAATGAGTGTATAAGACTATTTCTAGACGATCTGTATTTGTTGCAGTGAAGAAAAAAAATGTTTTGTTTAAAACATCCCATATGTTAATATAGAAAGGCATATCAATATGGATAATTTCATTTTCTGAAACTAAAATGTATGAGGTTAATGCATCTTATAAATATATGTCAATAATGTTACACGTCTTCAAATTCAATCAAGCAAAACAAAACTTGAAATTCATAATCAATAGATATATCACATACAAAAATAAAAGTCGTTTAACTTTAGTATATCAAAAATTTGCTTGCTTGTAACTTGTCTCATTTTCATTTTTACAGGTCGAGGTTGAGACGCCATAAGCAGAGTGTTAATCATGCTAATGGACCAAACTCAAAGAGGTTTTACCTAGTGCTACCAGAGGGAATCAGGAGTTTCCCTGTAAAGAAATGATTCACTTTATCCATCTTTAATGTCAAAGCAATATGCTTTATTTTTTACCAATGCAGCAAATACGTTTTGTCTAGATCTTCATTATCAATAAATAATTAACATTTTGTGTATATCATTGATTTTTCACGGAGAGTCAATATCTCTCTTTGATAGATTTACTCGTAGTTAGGGAAAGCTATCTTATAGATAAGGAATTGAAAAGACATCCAATATACCGGTAATACCGTAGACTGGTCACAGAGGAAAATTACCTCACGAGATCATAAGTTGAAGAGGTGCTTTGGCGTAGTGGTTAGCGCGATGGACTACGAGCCCATAGGTCGTGGGTTAGAATCTCATCGTCGCATATCATTGCAAAACCATTGTAATGTTTAACGTCTTCAAATTCATTAGCATCATTTTAGAGCAGATTAATATACAGCATGGACCAGACATGCACGTTTCGGGTATTAAACCTTTGACAAGTTACTTTACACTACGTTGCACTCTGTCCACCCAGGAGTAAGCCGGGTACCTGGCACATGAGACGAGCTTGCAATGTGAGTGAAAAGCATTAGCGCCTAAACGGCATCTCTGCGTTTATACTCCCATGTGAGTTGAAAATGCGCTGGATTGTACAGATCTCGCCGGGGAGGTAATTGTAGAAGTTGCATGAGGCTCAGGCGAACGGGACTATAAACCTTTACCTTTACTTTTACGATGCAACAAGCAGCGAACACTAGACATAACGACTTGAATGTGAAGACGTTAAACATTAAACCACTTGGTGAGTGTAACTGCTGTTGGACCAGGAGTCCCCGAGGGAACATGTGGCCAAGCTCGATCAACTTCGGTTGATCGTCTGTCTCTTCAACGCATTCGAACATTTCTGATATAAAAAATCTTGAAATTTCGAAAACGTGGGTCCTGTAGCATCAAATCCCACCCATCCTGCTACGTTTTCGGTACATTTTTGGACATAATATTTTTCACACTCTCTGGCCATATTACATTGTTTAGATTAAGGATCACTGACGAGGGTTAAGTATCCGAAACGTGCATGTCTGGTCCATGCTGAAATTTTATCTGTTCTTAGATGATGCTTTGAATTTGAAGACGTTTAACATTTGAACAACAAACAACAGGGGAGAATAAAAAAAAATAGTTACACACACACATACACACATCCTCCCTCACACACCGAATACTGCAACAAACATAACGGCAGACACAGAAATATATGACATAGACGATATACAAATTATAAAATAAGGAATTGTCAATATTGAAATATGCAATATTATGACAATCTAGTGCAACACTTGCGCATTTCAGCAAGTTATTTCTCATCAGTGATTGTCAATGCCTTAAAAAAGGAAACCGACACATACCAAAAAAAAGTGCCAATCGTATTTAGGGAGTCAAATATCTAGGGAAATATGACTTACTTGTCTCTATTGACGAGGCAATCTCGATTGGTGGCAGGAACAGGTTCCCGAGGGAAATAAGCGTCCTGACTCCATGCAACATTCGCCGCAAATGCCAAATAGAAACGTGTCAAATCCGGTTATGTCAAAATAGGTAAAAGACGAATAATTGAAAAAGTATAATACCCTTAATCATCGTTAATAGGCAAATGTCGAGTTTTTGTAGCGACCAAAGCACTTCCTCAGAGCCTCTTTGCCCTCAGCTTGAAGTTTTCGTATTTAGAACATGTTCTTGCATAGCGCATTAGTTGTGAAATGAATACGCCATAGGCAGGCGCAATGAGAATGTTGCGGCATTTGAAGGGGAAGTTCGTATTGGTAAAATTAAAAACGTCATCTTTGTCACTGATTGATGGTAGTATGTCTTGGTAAGAGGCTGAAGTGCTACTCTCGGATTTTTTATGACCAGTACACTGGGGTGTTTGGCGCCAAGGCAATCCTAAATGATTTGATGATTGATTTAGAGTAAGTCATTGCTGTGTCTGTAATAAGATAAAGAAGATCATGATGACCATCTGAACAGCACTCACAATAGAGCACAAAATTGAACATCGACGGACCCTTATCACGCTAGAGGTCGGACTAGGTGCCAGGTTGGAGTAAGTATCCCCTGTTTGGCTAGCCGCATCCGTCGTCGATGTTCACGCACGAAAATGAAAATGAAAATAAACACTTTCTGATGTCTGATGTCATGTCTACAAGTAATTAAACTACGATGCTTTTTGCAAGCAAAGAATGTATGAATTAAGGAATTAGATTATTAATGAGGGATGCTTGGTTCGCCCATTTATTGCGATTTGCATTCTGAACTTATTATTTAGGTATAATATATAAATTCATAGAAACTTTTTCACCAATTTTTTTTTGTAACAAGGAAGTTCGCATAAGAGTTATCGGCCCTCATAGTTAACATTGAAGTCAATGGAAAAACTCATATTTCAGCCATATTCTTCAAAAAACGATGGGGGCTCAAATATGGATAAATGAAAAATTTCTAAAATTTCATATTTATAACTTTCACCGAAAATTTTTAAGTTCACCGTTTAGATCGTTTGCAATAAATTTTAAAGTTATCTATACCAAGGAGAGATAACTCCAAAAATGATCCTATTCAACAAAGGAGGGGATCTCCAACAACACCAGGGTGCAGCACCCACAGCAGAACCCCAAACACCCAATGCAAAAACACAAAGCAGACAAGCACAGAAGATGCATTAGGGACAAGGAACGTCAACGCACAACACAGAAACATCAAACACAAATGACTACACATAAACCAACGAGACCAATGGGCAACCGGTGCCGACTTAGGACGGCCATCTGCAACGGAAATAGGTAGGTGTGGTTATCCAGGATTTCGTGCGCACAACCCTCCCACTTTTCCGATTACCCAGAGGTCTCGAAGAACGTACAATTGTGGTGTAAAACAACCTCCTCACTGTCAGATGACCACACACAAACAAGACCGCAAAACGCAGGGGCCCAAGCAACACAGATGATCTGTGGCGGAAAAGAAACTCTTCGATTCAGATGTACAAATAAAAGTTTTCCCCTCTCGATCAAAACACCATTTAATGAGTTTGGACAGTTGATCATTTATTTTTTCGTGAGGAAGCGTGGTGTACAGTTTAGAAAAGTCGTATGAAGATATCGTATTTGCTTCAAAATTTCTTGATTTCATTTTGTCAATGACACCCCCTGAATTTTTAATAGACCAAAAGAAGTTTACACCATTCCTGTTCATGACAGCTTCACAGTATTTTGCAACGTGTTCCTTTAAAGCCGTGAGTGCTGACGTCAGATTTCTAGACAAAATTGTAGTTGAGCAGTTGCTAGAATTAGCAATGTATCGAAACTTGTAAGGAGATGTGTGAAGTTTTGGTATACAGTATATTGTTGGGAGATCCAATTTAGAAATAGGGATGTTAAAAGAAGAAATTTCACTGTTATGTTTTTTCAAAATATTGGGAACACTTTCATTGCTTTTGATATAAGTATAGAGGAAAGTTCCGAATCTAAAGTAACTGTTGATATGTAGTAGCGTTAAACTTTTTAAATAATTATAGTGTTGTTGGCTGCTTTGTCTGCAGGCGCGAAGACATATTTTTCATGTAAATTACGTAACTTGGATTTGAAATATCTTTCAGATTTAGAAATTGGATTTTCAAAAAGATGATGATTTTTGTGGTAGTTATCTATTCGAATATCGGTAATATCCAAAATGAGGTTTTTCCAGTCATTCAGAGCATGCGATTCGACTCCTTCCGATTTTCACCATCGTTTGGTATAGTTATCTAAAGCTTCCTTTAGTACTTCGCGACATTTAATAAAATCTATCTTGGATGGGATTCTATACTTAGGTCCTTTTTTGAGAAGACCACGGAGCTGCCTGTCTTTGATGTAATAATATGACCAGCTGGTTTATATAGATATTCAGACGTTGTACATTCTCAAGAAGCAGGACATTTTTAAAGTATTTTAGGATCTAATGGAACTTTGTTGTAGTTAAATACGAAATTTCGAATAGGTCTTTTATATTCGTAACAAATAAGAGGAGGCTCTTAATTTTCAAAATATTGAGGAATGGCACTTTGTACGCGATGATCCCGAACAAATATTAGAGATGTTCAGAAGATCAAAACCTTTGTTAATTCAAAAAATCCTTTTTTTCCAGAACCTACCTTCATAGTACAAAAGTTTGTGAAACATCAGAAGCAATAGAGAAATATGAAATAATTTATACTTATGCTTTCTATTTTCGGGCATGATTTCGTTCATTATACATCTAATACCTTAAGCCTCGTATGAACATGATGAATAAAGGTATATGCCAGCTAGGACAGGGAGTGTCCATTTGCTTCCAACAACAACGAAAATAATGTCTGTCAAATATTCCAGCATTTTGATGATATCATCTCTAGTGTTTTTGTGTTCTGAATCAGAATGTTCCTAGACAAAACAGTTTCTAAATGTCCTAAAACGAGATATTTTATCTGCAACTACCACCTTTCTGGACTAAAGATTTCTTATTCTTCTTTAACTCATTTGTGTCACACTTATGCCCTTTGCCGTGTGGAGCTCGTAAAAAAGTTCTCCGCGAGGAGTTTGACAGTAAGTGTTTTGAATATTTTCCCTGACATGGTCGCCATAACACTTTCTTTATAGACAAAACCTCAGACAGTGCATGTAATTTATATGTTGTTTTCATTTTCGTGCATGAACAGCGACGGCGGGCGTTTCTAGCCAACAGGGGATGCTTACTCCTCCCGGGCACCTGGTCCCACCTCTAGCTTGCTAGTGGTATGTTGATGCTCAATTTTGTGCTCTATTGTGAGTGCTGTTGAGATTGTCGTCAGAATCGTCTTTGACTTATTAAAGAGGAATTCAACCTAGATTTAAGTTTTTGATGAGGTATGGATGTGTACAGATGATAAATTATATTAATTATGAAGAGCAAATGCCAACTTAGGACATCAATCTGTCATAGTAGTAGTCATTAGTAGTAAATGAGATAGTAACCCGGATGAACTGTGAAAAACTCTTCCTCTTGTTTTGTTAATAAGCGATCATGAAGATGAATGCGTATCGTTCGCCTTGTTTCACCAAATTTTAAGCTGCTATTTGTAGCGCGAAATTCACCGTATGCATAACGCAATTTGTCATTTTATGTATTTCACAAACAAAATTGCTGTGGATACTGCAAAGAAGTCTGGTTGGAGATCCCCTCCATCTTATATGAAAAGAAGGGAGGAGATCTCCAACAAGACCCCTTTGCAGCATCAACAGTAAAACACCAAAACACCCGATGCAAAAACACAAAAGACGAGTACAGCATGAGACGGAAAAGAGACATACGACATGTAAACATCAAACACAAAAGACTACACATAAACCGACGAGACCAATGGGTAACCGGTGCCGACTTTGGACGGCCATCTGTCACGCAAGTAGCAAATGGTGTGGTTATCCTGGATTACGTGCGCACGACCCTCTCACTTCTCCAATTACCCAGAGGTCTCGAAGAACGTACAATTGTGGTGTAAAACAACCTCCTCACTGTAAGATGACATCACACAAACAAGACCGCGAAACGCAGAGGCCCCAGAGACACAGATGAATATGTAAATGGATATAAAAAGAGGGCATGCGTAATACAGTCCGTGCTCTGCCGGCTGTAGCGAGCTCATGTATGTAATCACCCGAGGAGTCCGACTGACATTCAGAGAGGACAGGTGGTCGGGGCCCTGTCTTCTCTAAAGAGGTTTGGACAGGGCCCGTCACGGAGTCCCGTCGTCACAGTCAGTCAGAGTGCAAGTCTCAAGGATGCGCTTGTACAAGACTGTAGATTGGTCAAGTACCAAGCCTAGTGTCCGTCTGGTGACATTAGGATCATATCCACGATATAAAAGGCGTTTGATGATTCTGACGCATTTTCGATGGTTATGCTGCCTACCTTTGATCCTTTTTATTTTGTTTATCATATCACCATAAAAGACAGGTTGTGTAATACCCATAGTTATGTACTCCGTTGCATGTATAGATCCGAATTTTAAAAGAAGTTGACTGTAATTCTTGTAAAATTTCCAGAAAGTCTTAACTAGTTATGAAAGCGGAAACCTTGACCTAAAAGTTTTTTTGGTAATTTGTAAATTTCTACTGTGAAAATCCAAAATATCAGTACATGCTCTAGCGTACCGGATGAGCTGTGATATGTAAATGCCATATGACGGTAATCTTGGAACATCACCGTCAAGCCAAGGGAAATTTACTATGTTGAATCCAAAATCATCCCTTTTGTCATATACACTTGTATGAATCTTTCCTTTTACAATTTTGATATTTAGGTAAATCAGTATACCTTTCGAAAGTCGATTATACCTTTCAAAAGCCGACTTTTTATATAAACCTATATTCATTCGGTTTTCATATATTCCTCTGTAATTAAATGGTAATACCATATACATGTACCTTAAATTAGGTAATTTACATCACTCTGAAATGGTGTCATTGGTAGAAGTAGAGGTAATCCAAATAATGGGAATTGATAAGAATAAGTGAATTCTTAATATCAAACTTTAAACCAAAACACAATCTAAGGACAGAGCAATGCCTCCATTGACATATTGAGTAGTTTGTAGTCATTGTCTGCATCTTTTTGTTCTTTTTTTCTTGAGTATGTTCCACAGATGTTATTATAATCATTATAATGTTGTCATGTTTGGGATCTGCCTCCTTATGAAATGATCCTTGCTACAAGAAAAAAAGTCGATTTCGTCAGCTGGCATTTTGTAATTTTTATACATAAGAGTCACGAGACGACATTCTGTGTCTATATATGATAAATAAAGAACGGTTAAATCGCTTTCCTTGATTAACATGACGTATTATTATTTACCTTGATGACCTTTACACGACTTTCCCGCATGCTATTAACGTGGCAAATGGCCGTCCTAAGTCTGCATCGATTGTCCATTGGTCATGTTGGTTAATTGAAGTCTTGACTCTGATGTGCTTGTCAAAAAAGTGTTTTAGCAAATGGGTAATTATGCGGTTTGATAAGCGTGCTGCAACCGAGCCTTCATGGAGATCCACTCCTTTTTGCCGTAATAAAGATTTAGCAAAGGGACATATGGCTTAGCCTTACGATTAAACTTAATGTCCGATTGTAAAAGAACTCAATTTCTGTCAATAATACAGAAGTGTTCTAATTCTATACCTTCCCGAAGAAAATTTCAAACCAATGTATTATGAACCAAATACGTGATTCGGATATCAAATCCTCATCAGTGATGCTTCCAGCCAAAATCATTTTTAGACCCAGCCAAAATTCATTTTAGTAGCTCCCTCTGGTTATTTTTTCTGAAATAAAACTTTTGCATTTACTTCGCAGAGAGTGCGCGGCTCCAAATTTCCTGTAGGGTTGATTCAGTAGCACATTCAAATAAAATCTGTGTTCATTGTAGCATTGGACGGATGGTGCTTAGATGTCAACCTCCTTTAATTTCGATTATGTTTTTAAATGAAATCACAAGTTTCTGAAATGGCAAAATAATATTCATGATTTCAAATTGATATAGTGCCAAAACAAAGCTTCTTTAATGCAACAGAGCTAGAAAGAAGTAATTAGTACACTTCAAAACATCCATGTCACGGGGAACAAGTTTGAATGCTTCACACTGAAAATAAGTGTTTATTATAATAATACGGAAGTTTTCAAACTCTATATCTTCCCGAAGAAACTTTCAGACCAATGTAACCAACAAATAACGCCAATAGCATTAGGTGCCTTAGATGATGAAGTTGGGCGCCTTTTAATAATACAATGTATTGATAGCAAAGCGAATGATACCGTTGTCCTAATGCCATGCGCATAACTCTGTCGCTTATTATAAGTTAAGGAGGTCTACGAAGCCGCACCATTGTTGAAATATGCAGCGAACAGTATTCTCAATGTCAGGTGATGCCAATCACAGATCAGTGATTGAACGTCAAACACAAAAGACGTCATCAGAAGATTCTAAAAATTACTTTCAAAAGTCTCACCAATTTTTGAAAAACAAAATGTAAAAGAGAAATTTCTCACGCGAAAAGAAACACAAACACAAACAGACGGAAATAATGACACAGTTCCATAGAGACACTAAGGACAACCCCCTCCCCCAACAAACAATCCCAAGAGTCCAGCGCAAGCGCAGAATACACCGCAGTCGGCACTGCCTTAACGTGTCGCATCAATCCGCAAAGATAGACACACCCAGATACTCCATAAAGCATGATACATGTCTAATGCAAGTACAGCATATATAAGTAATGACAAAAATGGATAATGACCATATCCCATATACAGCACTAAATCGATAATTCAGAAAATCAGGCATACAAAATCAGGATAAAACAGGAACCAAAGCAAACAAACAAACAAAAGCCTCCACCACATGAAAAGAAGCGAATTCCCGATATGGGAGTGAGACCAAGTGCCTAGGAAGAGTAAGCATCTCCTGCTTGCATGCAACACCCGTCGCTTCAATTCGGTAGAACTGTCACATCCGGTTACTTCCATTTTGGAAGACATAGTTGGACCAAAAAGGAATCTTGAAGCTTATTTTAATTCGATGAAGATATGAGATGTACACTATAATTGAAAAAAAAGCAATTCCATTGATCCCTTAGTCTGTCAGACATAATAATTTCTTGTGGAATCTGCTACTAGAGTTTTACCAATAAGATACGGTTGGTGCGCGACACAATTCGTTTATACGAAACTCAACGTAACTCGCTGATATCGGGGACCGTATACATCATGAGACTAAGTAAATTTAGAAATTGTATTCATTTAATTGAAAATAAATGTTGTAATATTAATACGACACCTAGAGTTTTACTTTTCGTCAAGTTTCGGATGAATAAAGCTTGTATGGTGACAACCGTATCTTTTTGGTAAAGCTCAATGGTATGTAAAATGAATTGTAATAATTGAATTAAGAAATTATAATAATTGAATTGAAAATAGATATTGTAATTTCAATTTAAGAAAACATTAAATTTATCAATCTAAATGCGTGTATCGTTTTATCATGTTGAAATGAATAATGCGTATCTGTTTGCATTGATACAATGTCTCGAGTTTATCGTCGGGCGTCATACGTAAGGAGTTCGTTCGGTGACAATCTTAACTTATTGCTAAAGCTGTAGTACTAACAAGTATACGACAAAGAGGCCCCATAATACCAAAACCTCTGTAAATTGATTTATAAAAGTACATGTATGTCTTTTACGACAAACAACGCCTGCTTGTTCGAATGGTCCGTATTCATGTCTACGTAACCAAAAATGCAATTACTTTTCAAACAGTACCAAGAATCATGATCACGTCAGTATTAATGAGATTGAAAAGCACTCGTCATTAAGTTCTGTTTACTTACTCATTATTATAAAAAAAAATTGTAATGACTTTTTTTTCATGTTTATTCCTAACTGGCATTCTTAACAATTTGGTGTTCTCGAATCAGGAATTAGTCAAATGAAAACATGTAAGTAATCGAAGAATCAGAGTCATATTACAAGAATTGTATTAATTGTTCTTTGTTTCATAATTTCAGCAGAAAACTGAAAAAAAAATCTTTAAAACTCTTACTTTCTTATTGTTTGTCAATATAGTGTGACAGAAAGAGTCATTTATTATTTTTTAATGTTTTTACATTCCATATTTCCTTCTTCATAGAGCATGCGACACATGAGGGTCAATGATGCTAAAAAAGAACAATATGCATGTTAGAAAACACACGTTTAAAAGGTAAGTTATGTCCATGTCATGTAAACAAACAGTTCTGCCCTCCATGTTAATACCGACACGTGCTAACATCATTTTATGGCATATTACAAAGAAAGTAATAATTGACCAATTAGCAGGAACAGTGATGCTAACCACACCATCCAATCCCAAAGTGCCCATCCTCTGATCACAGGACAAAAAGATTTCTGATCATTGATGGACTCATTCATGTGATATTTCAAATTTAGACAAAAACGATGAAAAATATTCTATTTTTTCAATTTTTTGTTCTACTTACTGTTATTCCATGTATCTTTGGTTGGAATTTTAACGTTTCTTTGTCGAAAATTCTGCAAGGCGAATGCAACCTCGTGGCACCACGTGTTTGTAAACGATTAACGAATGAGCCTGATCCCGATTATACATGCGGATTTATTTTCAGAGATGTTTGTACCGGATACTACAGACATAAACGGCGAGTAAAGCGAGATGAAAACTATGTAAGTCTACGTTACGTTAATCCTTTAATTATCTCCCATAAATATAATATTGAAATGGTGATTATTGAAAGGAAATTACAGTCTTTCAACCAATGACCCCTTTGCCGTTTTGGTCAGCCTATATTTTTTTTTATATATAATTGATTTAATGTTAATATTTATACGGTTGAGCTCTGTCAATTAAGTGTTCTCTTCTCTTAGTCTAAATTTTTTCTTCTAAACTTTCCATGAGCTAAAGAAGATCCTGACGACACCAACTTGAGCATCGACGGACCAAATGTAACAATCTTAAATACATGTATAACAATTGTAATGTTATTTTATCATTGATTTAATGACCTGTTGTATGGACATTTTCGAATTATTTTGTATCTAGAAGTTTATAAAGTGTTCATACAGAGTATCGCAATAGTTTGATAAGTCGTTTTGTCTTTATTTTTATTTCTTACGAATTGACCCTTCCGATTGCGGGAAAATAATGCAAAATTTCGTGACGTAACAATGCTTTTACCTCGGACAAACAAGCTTCGAACCTCGGTCACACATCGAAATTTAATTGTGACGTCATGGAATTCCTCAAAATTTTTCCCGCGTTCGGGAGGGTCAATTCTGCAACTTAATTTGTGTATTTTGTTCTGCTCTTTACTTAACGTTTCCATCGCACGATTGAAAATGGTGATGAAGACTATTTTTCATTGTACATAGCTATCTGATAATGGTAATCATCATTTCAGCCTTTGCTGCTTTCCATATTGACTCCAAAAAATTGCTATCTCATCACATTTTAAGGAATTACTTTACATTTTAAGTCTGGATAAAACTCAGTAATACCTTTCTCATGATGCTGTTTCGGATCAACAATAGTTTCTTTAAGGCAAAGTCTCTGGTAAACATTTTATAATGTTACGGTACAAAATAAAAAATGTTTGATTTTTTTCTCAGATGGATCCAGAGAGCCCTTTACACGTGACACCAATACCGTCAAATATGAGATTCTACGATGGTAACCAGGACGGAATGCTTACCCTGAAGGAGTTTGCTCGAACACTCGGTCACAATCCCAGAGCGAGGCACGTCAGAAGTGCATTCAAAGCCGTGGATAGAAACGGTAAATTTATTAACTTTATCTTTAGCCATTTCATTCAAGAACAGTAACCTCCTATTTGGTAAATGGTTTTATGTATATTCTAATTAATCGTGCTAAATTTTGATACTCACTGCATACCTGCAAGGCTACTTTGAAACAAAATCATAATTTACAAACATACATCTTACTTTACAGGCAATGGCAAAATCGATACGAGAGAGTTCAAGAACAATGTTTGGATCTTCGATGACGGATTCCTTGATAAAGGTAAGATACTAGTATTTGATATGAGATCAGATCAATTAAAGTTAAAAACATTTCCATAAATTATATTAGAAGCAGAGTAAAAGTAATATCGGAGTATCACAGTTCTTAGCATGTGACACCAGATATATCCAGGAAGCCAATCTAAAAGAGGTCCCCCAAAAACGTCATTTATAAACCATCATATAAAAACTTGTAAAAAAGAAACTTTGAAATGAACATACCCAACAACGACCCATGTCAATCAACGACATCATACAAATTGTACCTCGAGACCCAAAAGTGTATACCTACCACAGAGGCATTGGTAGAAACAAACAATACACGTCTTCTTATTCATAGCATCATTTAAGAACAAATAAATTTTTTGTTGTATGGACCAGCCATGAACGTTTCGGGTACTTAACCCTCATCAGTGATCCTCAATCTAAACAATGTAGAATGGCTAAAAGGAATGACAGTTGAAATATACCGAAAGACTTAGCAGAATGAGTGGGGTAAAATGCTACAGAACCCACATTTTAGACATTTTCGAATGCATGAAGTTGATCGAACTTGGCTACATCTGCCTAGGGGACTCCTGGTGCACCTGCGGTTACACTCACCAAGTGGTACAAGCATCATTTCAGAAAAGATAAATTTGTAGCATGGACCAGACATGAACGTTTCGGATAAGACGTTTAACCTCATCAGTGATCCTCAATCCAATCAATGAAGTATGGCCAAAGGCTATGAAAGGCATGTCCCAAAAATACAAAAAGATGTAGCAGGATGAGTGGGCTATAATGCAACAAAACCCTACAAAACAAAATCAGACACAATGTGTATTGCTCATGACTAAAGAGTAATGTCCTCTGCAGAGGTCAGTCCAACTTGGTCTTGCTGAAGATCTTCTTCAATATGTTCAACTCTCAATTCTTTATTAATGTAGAACGGACAGACGTATTGAGTCTTTGCGGAATACAGAGTTTCTTCCCCTTACAGACGGTATCTGACGTCATTTCACAGACTTTTAGGACTGTTTCTGAAGAATTTAGTGACTTCATAATCAGTCTACGTCAGATACCTTCTCAAATAGGAAATAGCTCTGGTTTTCGAAAATGGCGAATAGACGCAACCATACAAATAGAGTTAGACACATAGGTCAATATAAAACCATAATATCGGAATTGCTAATTCAACAGGAATCAGCATTATATTTGTACTACATTACAAATCCCTACCATTAGAATTTGTTTCAGTCATTAAGGGCGACACCAAACCAAAATTAGATTTACCGCGACAAAACTGCTCTGTAACTACATGTACATGTATTCAAGCCCAAGCAACGTTTCCAATGAGTTAAAGAAGATCCTGACGATAATCTCAACAGCACTCACAATGAAGGAGTAAGCATCATTCGAATTTCATCTCGTATTACTCAAAGGATAATATACATGTATTAGGTTAATCAAGACCAAACTCCAGTTTGCTCTTTTCTAAAATTGGAGAAATTCGCATGACCAAATTTGTGTCAGGAACATTTGTTATCATCATAGACAGATATGTTACATATTTATAATGCTACGTAATTTAATGGGATTTCTTGTAGATTATGGCTTGATTCAGGCATCAATTGGCGATGTACCGCCCGACATGAGATTTTACCAGGATCTTTACTCACAAGACGACTCTAGTGACAGAACCGACATCTTTACCATGGATCCATCTGAATATGGAATGTACGATGGTATGGTTGGTTCGATGGAAAATACAGGCATGACCGGGATGACGGGAATGTCAGGAACGGGCGGAAGGTCACGTATGGCAGCCATGTCGGCAGCCCCTGCTGAGAAAATTTATCGTACTGAAAAATTCTATCCGAGAGAGAGAATGTATGAAAGAGCAAGAGTTCGGCCTGCTAGACTAAGGTTACCGGAGCCGATTGCAATGGTAGCCACACCCACCATGGAAACCATAATGGAAACAACTATGACTACACCGGATTATGGAAGTAGTGAAGGTAGCAACGCAGGGGGAGGAGGAGGTGATAGCGAGGAGGAGTCAAACTCTGAGGAAGGTACCACGATGGCTCAAGCTAAGAAAAATTCCAACAAGAAATCAAAGGCGCAACAGAAGCTGAAGCAAAAGCGCGCTTCTTTACGAAAGAAAGCAAAGGCAAAAGCAAAGTTGCAGAGGAAGCTTTTAGGAAAGCAAATTGTTCAGAGGCCGGCAAACTATTACGATTATAAAATCCCAACCGATAGATCTGGTGGTGCTAGAATAGCAGTTGAACGTATGGTACCCATTGATAGAAGTGGAGTCGCAGGCAATAGAATTGTAAAGAAGCGGAAAATGATACCGACAGAATTGGTAACAAAGAGGCCCATTCTTGACATTCCGGCAGCCCTTGCTAATAGTTTAGAACGGACAGGAGGTTCAGATGGTGTTGATATTTCTGTGATACACAGTGCGATGAAAGCGATGAGAAATACCAGAGATCCAGACCTTGGACTTAGAGATGAAAGATACATCCCTGAGCGAAGAGGTCCGTCGCGACGCACAGGAGATATCCGAATTATGAGGTTCGACAATGGAACAGACGACGATGACGAAAATGATGGCGGTATAGACCAGACCATTATAATGAGGGAAAGTCCGTCAACAGTAACGAAAATCATAAAGAAAGGAGGTGGAGGGGGAGCTTCGGGTGGAGCAGGTGGTGGGATGGGAGGGGACGGTGGCGCACAAGGCGGAGGTGCAATTGGAGGCGGCGCAAGAGGCGGAGGTACAATGGGTGGAGATGACGGTATGGCAGGTGGAGGTATAGGTGGCAGCGGGGGAGGAATGGACGGAGGTGGTGGTGCTGCAGGAGGCGGAGGAATGTCTGGAGGCAGTGGCGGAATGTCTGGAGGAAGTGGAGGAGGGATGTCTGGTGGTGGAAGCGGTGGAATGGGTGGTGGCAGCGGTGGAATGGGTGGCGGAGGAATGGGTGGAAGCGGTGGCGGACAAATGGGAGGTGGAATGTCAGGTGGAGGAGGAATGTCGGGAGGCGGAGGTATGTCAGGAGGCGGAGGAATGTCAGGAGGTGGAGGAATGTCGGGAGGCGGAGGAATGTCCGGTGGTGGAGGAATGGGAGGCGGAGGAATGGGAGGATTTGGAGGTAACATGGGTGGAGGAGGATTCCGAATGACAGGAGGAGGTGGGAATCCAGGTAGACGAGGATCATTCCGGCAAGTTATGGTTGACGAAAATGGCAATATAATTCAAGGTGGCGGTGGTGGTAGCGGCGGAGGTGGTCAAGGTGGAAACTTCGGCTGGTCAAGTGGAGGAGGCGGAGGGAACAGTGGCGGAGGAAGCGGAGGCAGTTTTTCAACTGGAGGTGGGAATAGAGGAGGAGGGGGAGGAAGTAACTTTAGAAGTTGGTCATCTAGTGGAAAATAAAGAGTTGTAGTGTATATTGAACACGTTTTTGTCATAGTCCATCATTTTCTATTTTGTGCAGATTATAATTCCTTTTCATTGTCGATTCGAGATAATGAAAGTATGCTTGGTGTAAATGAAATTATTGATACACGTATTATGGTATATATCTTTTCTTTAAAAAAGCAGTAATCTTGATAGGAACAGGTACTTCTAACGATTATTTCAGACAGCAATTTTTTTTTTCATGCAAGAACCAATGCAATTTAAATATTCAAAATTACATGAATGGAAAATGTTCACTTCTCCAATTGGATAATACCACAGTTTGGTAAGGTTTCTGCGGAAATGTCTTCCGATGGAGACAAATACAAACAGAACATTCCTGTGCTTAAGATATATCAAAGTCTGAAGATATTGATCTAATGGTTTTGAATACCTTGTAATCTTTCAAGGTATAAAACAATATTACATGCGTAGTCTATTCAAACTTCATCTTGGTAAATGCGATGTTCTAAACCTCCTTGATGAGCAATACTCACCCCCAGGGCTGATTGTTGTTGATATCATAATTATATAATTGATAATATTGTCTTTTGTGGGATCTAAACAACCATGGTTCGGAGGTAAAAGATGATAGTTAATAGTATTTATTATATCAAGGTAATGTATTTGCACATTGAAATTCATGAATTAATTACATGGAACATATTTTATAAAAATGTTCAAATATCTTTGTAATGTAGATAACTAAATGAATTAAATGAAGAACATTAAATAAACATGAGTTACCACATCACCATTTTCTTCTTTATTCACATCACCAAATAAGACATCTTTTCCTGATACATGTATGTACATCAATGTGTACATCGAGACAATCGCTGAATTTGACGGGTTTTCATGGAGCTGTTGCGATGGGTATTGCATGCACCTGGTCTCACTTCGAAATATTGTTTATTCCGGGTTTCCCAACTGTTCCAATGGATATTCTAATGATTTTGAGACTGAATAAATGATGGGTACCCAAACAAAAATTATTTTTAACAAAATACCGACATGATACCAATGTGATACTAATGAGATACACTTTAGTATCATGTTACAATATCTTAATTTAATCAGCCCTTAATGTGATACTTACAAAATACTCCAGTCCTATTAGGGAAGAATATATCCTGTTAGTATCCCATTAAGACTGGGTATTGCATTGGTATCACATTAAACTTAAACTCCCTTTGTTAATATCTTGTTGGTATATTGTTTCACTTTGAAATTTGTTCTGACCTGCCAGTAGTGGAAGCTTAACAAAATACTATGATACTGCCCTGCTTAACAACATCCTGTGTGATGTCATCAATGAGTCATCAGTGACATCACACATTTCAAATCTGGCTGATACACGCATGCAAGTACATGTAGTTTGAGATTTGTGAGGATATGTTCAAAATTAGTATGAATACAGATGGATATCAAGTTTAACCTATTTTCAAAGACTGATATCAATACCATTGGACACCATATCAAGGACAATATAATATTTATACATATTGGATGCCAGATTGTGCAAATGTATCGATGAATTGTGCTCCGTCTGCTTGGATATATCATGACTAGTAAGTTTCTTATATATTAGTATATTAATAATGCATGTATTTTTAAAACAATATTTTAAATGACATCTTTTGTTTTAATTTAAGTGACATAGTTTGTTATAAATGTAAAGTTTATGTATTGGATCACCAATATTCACCCAAAAATGTTTTACAAATTATTTTGATATAAATGAATTCAATTATTTCAAGCATAATAACTTATATTTGTTTCCTTTGAACTTCTGTAATCATTCAAATCCATGAGTGAGGTATAAACAAATTCAAAACCTCACGGACTCCATCTTTGATTTATCGGGGTCAAAATATATATTGCAGTATCACATTAGTATTTTATTACTGTTTTTATCGTAACAAAGGAAGTATCTCATTGATATCACATTTTGGTATCATGTTGGTATTTTGTTTCAAAGGTAATTGCCAGGTGAGAAGTATCCCATTAGTATCACATTATACTATCCCATTGGGTATCCCATTAGTATCACATTGTAGTATCCCATTTGTATCCCATTGGGTATCCCATTAGTATCACATTGTAGTATCCCATTTGTATCCCATTGGGTATCCCATTAGCATCACATCGTAGTATCCCATTGTTATCTCATAGCTATATTGTTAACCTCATTTGCATGTGAATTTTGATACTATATCACATTAGTATAATGTTGGAGTATCCCGTTTACCCTTTTTTGTGGGGGGGGGGGTAGATATTCGATGTTGTATGTATCATTAGATATAAAAAAGTCAAATTAATACATGTAGATTTATACGTAAATCCTTTGCAAGTTTAACTGTGTAAGTCACCAATGATTGTAAACCCACGTTAGGTTTAAAATATATATACACGAACATAACAAATGTTTTAATATCATTTTATTTTTTCCGAAACTGTTAACAAATCGGGTCAGATTCCAGCAAGCGATGTAACAGTACCTTCTTTTCAGATGAAAGTCTTATCATGATTATTAGAAAGTATGTTTTCATTTCATGAGTTAATATTGAAATCAGGACTGATGACGAGAAATTCAAGTGATGCCACTAGAGCTACCATCCCCTCGTGGGCCTCCATTTGCCAACAATTTTATCTCCGGAATGGATGTAATAAACGCTGTGATTGGCTGCTGTTGCGCATGACTACAAACAAAATAAATAGAATATTAAAACAAAAATTTTTTTGGTAATACATTGTACATCTATTCGTAATTATAAGTGTGATACTTTAAATATAACCATAATCTTTTAAAAGTAGAAATCTTGAAGGAATGTACACTCCCTAGATAAGCCCAAGGATGGTACATGTATTCACTAAACTTTTCTCAATCCATAATTTCAACATTGATCCGAAATGAAACGCTCCCTCTTTCACTTTAAATTTCTTTTTAATGAAAATCTACCACTGACAAAAAAATCCAAAACGGTAATGCCCACTCCCAAGCATTTCTGACCTTAATATATATCAAAAAATGGACATCTATAGCTCCCCACGTTATTAACCCAATATTCCATTGACAAAACATACGCCCTCTTCCCCCATTTTTAACCTAAATCTCCTACTGAAAGAGTATTACTACATTTACTTACATGCCACGGGTAAAAGAACAACATACTGTCTAGAGGGTACTTCTGGTAGTCTAGCTTACTACCATCGTTTGTCGACACAAAACCAAGCTCCTGGGTCATTCCAATGAATCTAAGGTAGGCGTAAAAGTAACATGTGTCTTAACCTTTTGTAATGAAAAATGTTGATACCAAATACATGCCATAGGTATGTATTCAATTTGCATGATATTAAATATGGACAGATCATTGGGTTAGGGGTACTACCGTAGGATAATTATCTTGCTCCCACTTGAGACTGAGAGCTCTCAAATTTTCCGGGTGATGAGATAAATCGATCTCAACCTCTGACGTAATCCATCTCACCCTGTGACGTCATCGCTTCCAAAGCGACCTTATGGAAGTACGGCAATCAGGTGATAATAACAGAAGCTCTAGATAGGAGAGAACGTGGGAGAAAAACAATCAAACACCACCATGAGGGAGGGATGGCGATTTCTCAACCCTCGTGTAAAAATTTTGCTTGTCCATGACTCGGCAAGCCTCGTCATGGACCTGCAAAATTTGTACACTCGGGTTGAGAAATCGCCATCCCTCCCTCATGGTGGTGTAAGATTATATTAATCTCAGCATTAGAATACTGACAGTCTGTTTGGCGAAAACGAATTCAAAGAGCCATTTTAGTCATTTTTTGTATATAACAAATAATGACACTTGAGATGCAGTAAAATAGCAGTTTTATAAAATTATCCATTTTCTGATGCTTCGCCTCATTTCATGCAAAGTTATTCAAATTTTTGAGCCTAATAATCCTACATTTTCTATATCAGTTGGTGTACTTCATGTCCATGCATGCACTTACTTCAGCTCGTCATGTCCTATAAATTTGGCCATTCCGGATTGTTCAGGTCCGTTATAGAGTCCGTCATGTGAAACTCCAAGGAAGCCACAGTCAATGTACATCCGGTTCTGCTCCTCTTTGTGGCAGACGACACGTGTTGCTACCCAGCATGCAATGTCGCTTTCTTCACAGGATCCAATCAGATACTGCATATAATCTGGGGGAAATGAAAGAAGTATCAGGTAATTTTTATTGTGTTGAAATTCATGACAATGTCATAATCCCGTCTTACGTAAAATAAAATGAAGCAAAATGTGTTTCTTTTAAGTGGGAGATATGACTCTACCGTAGAAGATATAGTTTCCCGGATGAAATTCCGTCAGAGAACTAAGGCTACCATCAGGTACTGAACATGTTGGTGTAGACCCCACTCCAAACGTACGACACTCAATACCATGTCCCTTTAATCTGAAGCATAGAGAAGTTGGAAGTGATCTAACTCGTTACCTTCCAGAACAAAATTTCAAACTAATATCAAATTGCTACATCAGATACTTGCTTCGGTTAGTAAATCCTCATCAGCGTTACTTCAATATTATTTTGAAAAGTATATGTAAAAGCCAAAACAGAAGGAATTTTGGAAAATTCTAGGGAGATTCCTGACGACCCCCTAACACCCCCCCCCCCCCCTTCCCCTATAGGTCCACGCTTGTCTGACATTTAATTACCATCGTACCTCCTCTGAGTCTCCACAATTCTACTGGAGGCAGTTTGACCCCATTCTTCTAAAGCCCCCTGCTTGTTGTTCTTCCCTTGCGTGCAAGAGTACGAATTGCCATCGTGCGAATATAACCCTTGAAAATCAATGTTACTCAAGTTGACAGCTTCTCTAGCGAAAGAAATGATTCTATCGTCATCCCATGGTATTCCAGCTAGAAGTAGAATATTAAAGAAATCAGTATACTTGAATAGATGTGTTATTAATTGGAATGCGCTACCGGAACACATTAAAAACCAAACTTCACTAAATTCATTCAAATGTTCCTTCATATTTCTGTATTGGGGAAAGAGAACTTCAAGTACTTCATACTCTACTAAGACTCCAATGTAGCTCTCTGAATGCTGATCTCTATGCAAATCACATTTCTTCAGATGATAAATGTACTTTTGGAGAAAAAGAAACTGCACAACATTACCTCGTAAATTGTTCTAAATATATAGAAATTAGAAACAATACAATACATGAAATACCAGTAAATATTAATATCGATATTTTAGTAAAAGGATGTCTCCTTTATGGTGACGAGGTTAACATCTGTTCCAAAATTCATTTAGAAATGAATTCTTGCTTCATCATACCAACTTGTACAACCTTAGATCATATACCATTCATATGTTTTGTCCATGTGTGTTACTCCCTGATACATGTATTTATACTTACATGTATTTATAAAATATCTAGACATACACATCTTTACACTCTTATAAACTCTCTTTTCACCTACGATTTTTTATATGTGATAAATCTATCTTTTTCTTTTACGTCTATTGTTTAAACTTGTTTATTTTTACCTCATATGTAAAGTACGACATGTGCCTATCATTTTTTGTGATTAAATATTGTTGGGGAGAGGACTTTCTTGTTTGTTTGTTTGCTTTGGTTCCTGTTTTATCCTGATTCCGTATGCCTTTGGTTTGTGATTTCCTGAATTATCGATTTTGCACTGTGTATTGGGATATGGTCATTGTCAATATTTGTCATTAGCATAAGTTCTTCTTTTTGTCCAATCCCACCATTTTCTTTTTTGTAAAATTCTATTATATGCTAATATTCAATTAGATAATGTTAAAACCAATGAGGGGATGGACAGGGTGAAAGGGAGGGGATGCGGGAGGGAAGGGGGAAAATAGGAAGGAGGGGCAGGAAGGGGAAGAGGGAGAAAGGGGCGGGACAGAGAGGTAAGGGAAGGGTGAAAAGGAGGGGGAGAAAGCAGGTGGCGGGAGGTGGAGGTAAGGGGGAGGGGGAGAGAGGTAACCCCTCCCCCCCAAAAAAAAAATAGATGTGTTACGAAAACGAGTGGCACAGCAGTGGGTCAAGCAGGAAGGGAGGGAGGGAGGAAGGAAGGAAGGAAGGAAGGGAGGGAGGGAATGACAATGGTTATATGAGGAATAGAGTTACTTACGACCAAAATTAATGCAAATAAGCGTTTGATTCAAAGGGATGCAATTATAAGATGGCTTTCGTAGAATATGTACTTTATGCAAACAAATGTTTTCAAATTATTTTATTCTTTATAGAGCAATAAATCTATGGAAAAGGAGCGAAAAATGTAAAAATAAACAAAGGCCCACGGTCACTTACTTCTATCTCCTCCTATATCTACCTCCAGGAAAACTGACCACGCCCTTCCGTTCCCTGGGGGAGAGTTTTGTAGTGCTTTGAGAGACTCCAAGTTGTCATACATCAAGTGAAATTGTTCACATTTTGCAGAGATTTCTTTACATCTGCAATAAATGAAAGATTTATAAAGTGATTTCGTTCACATTTTACAAAGATCTCTTTACATCTGCAATAAATCAAAGAATAGTTGTTTATTTCGTACTGTACGTGTAGACCTCAATTAAATGTATGTGCGAAATCAGAATTTAGGCTTTTAGGTGGATCTGAATTCTCTTACCCACCCACTCACTCCTCTAGATCCGCGCTAGCCTTTTTTTTCACATTCCAACACTTCACATTTGCTACTGTAATTTAATGCTTTAGAATTATGGCCCATTAAAGAGGGCGGTCGTTCTTTAAAATGGTCTCATTATAAAGGGTTCACCTATCGAATTTCATTTTGAACAGGATATTGAGAACTTACTTTTGAATTTTACTGGCGGTGATTGGATAGGCATACAGAATATCGTCAAATCCATTCTTGGCGAAAAAATCCGCCTCCTCCAAAGTTGACACAACGATTTTTCTGCGAGTCCCGTCGGTCTGTAAGTCACCTCCCTCTCTACAATATTAGATATAAAGAAGACCATCGTGTAGCAGATCGGCGGACGAACAGACAAAACATCTCAGCGGTAAGGCGTATGTATCATTAGGTCGCTGTATGCGTACTTTCTTAAAGCTTAATAACACATGAAAATAGCATCCATTTTTTTTAGCTATGTGTTGTCATAGAAACATTAACTGAGAACAATATCCATAAATACTGTTTTTGAAAAGAAATACAGCCCCCCCCCCCTTTCCCACACACACGCACACACACACACACACACACACACAAATCAGTATAAAGATATTCGGTAACCCTGAGCTGGGTTCCCAAAGACCTTGGATCAAGGAAATATAAAATCTTTGGATTGTAAAAAAAATGATCGGGTACACCATCCAAGAGATATAGCCCGGCACGAATTGTGATAGACAGACTGACAGACAGACAGACAGACTGACTGACTGACGTGATACCATGGCAAATATAGTTGAGGGAGACATAAAATTTCATCATTTACAGTACTTACACTGTTTTATGAGTTTTTTGATGTGGCCTTAGCTCCACTCCTAACTTCCAGCAACGTTCACGCATGCGCGAACAGTTTTTCTTCGTCCTTTCCAAATCCACCAGGAAAGCCGGAGTGGGTACATCGTAAATGGTTTCCGGTAATACTTCCGTCTCCATTTTTCAAAGAAGGCAAGATTTATATGATTGAAGACGCATGGATTCCTCCTTAAGTCTAGCTAATCCCCTCCTTTTGAAACAGAACGACCTACCATACAGGTGACGAGTGCAAAATCATATGCGAAGTCTGTATACATGTAGTGAAAGTTTAAGGTAAATGAAGATAGCGGTATAAATTGTGTATTTACAATATTACTATGTGACGGAAATTAGGTCAACAAGGAAAGCTTATCATGAATTTCTTACATGTACCTACTTTCACAATTTACATTAATATACAATGGCATACATGTACGTACGCTATGATCGTGCGCAGTTGTACATGTAACGATCGAGTTACATGCATATTCAACGCAGTAGAAATACCTGTATTGATTTAAAGAACACACATGTTTGAGCTCATTACAGAAATATCTATTTTGTCTCGATCGCTTTGCTTGCCTTATTGGAACTTGGTAATTCTCAACAAACCATGCTAACTGTTTCTCGCCATTTTCCACATAAATTTGGAAAGATGCAATGCACCAATCAATAGAGATTTATCGATACAAATGTTTATAATCATAATTAATTATTGATTAATAAATAAATTCACTAAAATTCTGTTGAAGTCTAATATAAAAACTTCTCAGACAATATGACAAAAGGATAAGTTTTTATAATATAAGTTTACTACATGTAATACAATAAACATGTAAACATTCTGACCTTCAATTGAAATGCTAATGAAGATGATCTACCGACCTCTGCATTGGAAATGAATTCTAAAAATAAATGCAAACCAATCCCAAACACCGCCTTGCAAAATCAAATACTCGTCATCTATTCTTTTCATGAATTTTGCTGGTTTTTCAGAGATAAAATGAATTCATAGTAAAGTACGTATAATATTATTCGATTGTAAACAATCATGTATGTGTCACATACCAAGAAAATGTACTTTTTTCAACTTAATTGTGAAGAATCTGACCTTAATTTAGAGAAAGACGTCAACTGTGTAATGATTCATAGAGGATATAAAGCAAGATGGATCTACATCACAACTGACATTTTTCTATTTCATAAGTACATTTCGAAAATGGAACTTGTCTTTCAAAGTTTTTATGATATATTTTTATTAAAAATGCCAACGGAAGTTTCACCCTTAAATTAAGATCGTCCCTGGGTGGGCTCGAACCACCAACCTTTCAATGTATGAAATATTTCTCAAGATAAGGACGGGACCTCCAGTATGATGACGTTATAGTAATAAACCGCGGAACACACGCACACACACATGCAACGAGAAAAGGTAAACAAACAGACAGAGACAACATTATTAATCACATCCCATCTTTCCACATAGTACCTTGCAAGATCGAAATTCACGTCTTGCACCACAACGTCATACGTTCACTCTGTTGTAATGAAGCAGCTAGCGGAATAAGATGCGCCTTAGAGACCAAGATGTAAAATTTTATTGTCATATCATATGCTATATCTTCAAGTCACACTATTTATCTCTGTTCCAGTGGCGTAGCTCTGCCTGAAAAAGTGTAGTGGCACAACATCCCAAAAATCTCTAACAAGTAAAAAAAAAAGGTGGGGGAGAGGAAGAGATTAAAAATATATATATATTATTTGGGGCTTTCATGTTCTGTATGCTCAAAATTTATCATTTCTGGTGCAATTCTAATTTTTAAGTACATGAATAAATGTCTGGCAAGCGGCAGCGAGCCAGGAAATTTTTAAAGCAAAATATTGACTTATCAGAAAATACTTTCTATACCCTTCTATCATTAACAAGTACAAATGTACATGTAATAATATTCTAGTTTGAGTTAAAAGTCTTCATGTACTTTGATAAAGTAATATGTATAAAGATTGGATCAAAATAGCTAGATATTCAGAAAGTCTATAATGAACTAGCGAGCGGTAGCGAGCCAAAGGAAAAATTTGAAAATTGACCGAAAAATTGTAGATTTATGGCACAAAATTGCTATTTTAAACAATGTTAATGCATCATAATATTTTGTGATTAAAAATTGGGGGGGGGGGGGGCCACAAACATGGTTGCCCCCCCTCACTTATCAAAGTGGTGGGGGGGGGCATGTGCCCCCGCTGCCCCCCCCCCCCTTCTCCTACGCCCTTGTGTTCTCTTTGCTTCGATGGAGAATCGGCTTTATTGTAGTATGGAAATCATGTCGAATCGCGGTGACATACAATGTACTTCGATATCATAACATTAATTTGTTTTTTTTTTTCATATTGGTATTATTTGAACTCTACTAAGTTCCTTTGAAATATATACATGTAGACGTAAGATATATTTCATTTTACTCCATTATATTTGGAACTTTTGCTTTCCACGTCGGTTTATATTAGTATATACAAATTACTTGTACATAAACTATTGCGGTCGACTCGTTTCGTTTGTAAGATTTCATACATGCACATATGAGTAGCGTGTGACTTTAATACGGTGTTCATTAGGGGACATCGCTTCTTCAAATCTTCGCCCTACTATATATCACCAGTCGAAGAATTGAAGAATTGAAGTAATGATGCGAAGAATTGAAGTAATGATGCGAAGAATTGAAGTAATGATGCGAAGATTTGAAGTAATGATGCGAAGATTTGAAGAAATGATGCGAAGAAACGATTATTTCTTCAAATCTTCGCATGGTTCCTTCAAATCTTCGCATCATTACTTCAAATCTTCGCATCATTTCTTCAAATCTTCAAATCTTCGCATCATTTCTTCAATTCTTCAAATCTTTAAATCTTCCCATCATTACTTTAAATCTTCAAATCTTCGCATCATTACTTTAAATCTTCAAATCTTCGCATCATTACTTTAAATCTTCAAATCTTCGCATCATTACTTCAAATCTTTAAATCTTCGCATCATTACTTCAAATCTTTAAATCTTCGCATCATTACTTTAAATCTTCAAATCTTCGCATCATTACTTTAAATCTTCAAATCTTCGCATCATTACTTCCAATCTTTAAATCTTCGCATCATTACTTCAAATCTTTTAAATCTTCGCATCATTACTTTTAATCTTCAAATCTTCGCATCATTACTTTAAATCTTTAAATCTTCGCATCATTACTTCAAATCTTTAAATCTTCGCATCATTACTTCAAATCTTAAAATCTTCGCATCATTACTTTAAATATTCAAATCTTCGCATCATTACTTCAAATCTTCGCATCATTACTTCAAATCTTCAATTGTTCGCATCATTACTTAAATTCTTAAAATCTTCAATTCTTCGCATTTTGACTTTGTCAGAAATAATCATTTTTGCACTATATCTTTCAATAACTCAATGATATATATGATTTTATGAACTGATTTACTGTATATTAATCATTTTAAGTAACTTAATGCTTAAATATATATTTTATGCTAGAATTGCATTTTCAGCTTCTTTTCCACAAACACTCGGAAGAGGGGGAACCCAGAATTCTTATTGCATCACATGTACAATAACATGTTGTAAGTCGATGCTTTTTCAACAGTAAAGTATAATTATTTCAAAAATTGAGATATCTTCGAAATGATTAACCCATAGTCTTTGTTTTTATTAATATATTTCTGAGTGATTTTGTATTGTTACTTTCATTCATTTTGGTAGCTTTTTCTTCTTTTGTTATATATGGGACATTGAAAAAGAAATGTTTTACGCCCGAAATCCAATATTTTTTCTATTCAAGATTTTGAATCGGGTTTACATACGGGCGTGTCAACCTCCTTAAAAAATTGCATATTGAAAATCACCCCCTCCAATTTTACATAAGGAAATAATTCATTAAGATTCAAAATGAATTAAATTCTAGCATAAGATATATATTTAAGTATTAAGTTACTTAACTAGAAGTCTCTGACGAGACTGAAGCTCTCCTGGTTGTTTCGTAAAATTCATAACTAAATGACACAACTACTTTCTAAGACCCAAGGGTAAGGGGCTCAAAAAGTATATCAGATGCGCAAGCGTAACATGATTAAGCGTAAGTCTGAATACAATGCAAAAATATTTTATCAGTCGTACTTTCTAAGTAATGGTGTTCAGAAGATTACATAGAGTTGTATACTAGAAAATGACCACATCCATTTTCCAAGAACCTGGAGGTCAGGGGCTAAAACTAATTATCAAGTGGATAATCAAGCCACATACCCTTCACATATGTATTATGCAAAAAGAAATTATACAGACACACTCTGAGAATTGGTGTTCACAAGAATGCATAATATATATATTAATACATGTATATATAGGAGAAAATGATTACATCCATTTTCCAAGACCCTTGGGGTCTGAATCTCAAACAAAACATCAGGTACATGTACACAACTAGACCATATACCCATCATGTTGCAAAAAGAATTGACTTTGTATCCTTTATACTCTCTGAGAAAAGATGATCACAAAATAACAGTAAGTTTTGTATATAGGAGAAAATTACCACAGTCATCCATTTCCTAAGACCCTGAGGGTTGGGGACTCAGATGAAATATCAGGTGTACAACTAGATCATAAACCTTTTATATTGCAAATAGAATTCACTTTCTATCATTTATACTTTCTGAGAAATTGTGTACAAGATTACATAGAGTTATATAGGAGAAAATGAACACACCCATTTTCTAAGACCTTGGGGTCAGGGGCTCAAACAAAATATCTTGTGTACAGCTTGATCATAGACCAAGAATATCTCAAACAGAATAAACTTTCTATCATTTATACTTTTTGATACTTTTTGAGAAATTGTGACCATAAGATTACATTGAGTTATATACATGTATAAAGAAGAAAATGACCACATCCAATATCTAAGACCCTGGGGTAAGGGGCTCAAACAAATCTTCAGGTGCATAACTAGCTCATAGACCTTGAATATTGCAAAAAGAATTAACTTTCTATCATTTACACTTTCTGAGAAATGGTGACCAAAAGATTACACAGGGTTTTATAAGAGGAAATGACCCTCCCATTTACTAAGACCCTGGGGGTCAGGGGCTCCAACAAAATATCTTGTGCTCAACTCAATCATAGACATATCATATAGCAAAAAGAATTAACTTTTTATTATTTATACTTTCTGAGAAATGGTGACCACAAGATTACATTGAGGTTAATAGGAGAAAATGACCACACCAATTTCCTAAGACCCAAGGGGTCAAGGGCTCAAATGAAATATCAGGTGCACAACAAGATCATAGACCTTTTATATTGCAAAATGAATTAACTTTCTATCATTTATTCTTTCTGAGAAATGGTGACTACAAGATTACATAGAGTTATATAGGAGAAAATGACCACACCCATATCTTAATACCCTAGGGGTCAAGGGCTCAAATGAAATATCAGGTGCACAACAAGATCATAGACCTTTTTTATTGCAAAAAGAAGTAACTTTCTATCAATTATACTTTCTGAGAAATGGTGACCACAAGATAACATAGAGTTATATAGGAGAAAATGACCACACCCATATCCTAAGACCCAAGGGGTCTAGGGCTCAAATGAAATATCAGGCGCACAACTTGATCATAGACCTTTTATATTGCAAAAAGAATTAACTTTCTATCATTTATACTTTCTGAGAAATGGTGACTACAAGATTACATAGAGTTATATAGGAGAAAATGACCACACCCATTTCTTAATACCCCAGGGGTCAGGGGCTTAGATGAAATATCAGGTGCACATCTAGATCATAGACCTTCAATATTGCAAAAAGAAGTAACTTTCTATCAATTATACTTTCTGAGAAATGGTGACCACAAGATTACATAGAGTTATACATGTATAGGAGAAAATGACCACACCCATTTTCTAACACCCTGGGGGTCAGGGGCTCAAACAAAATATCAGGTGCACAACTAGACCATAGAGCAATTGTGTTGCAAAAAGAATTAACTTTCCATCACCAACAGTTTCAGAGGACTTGAAACCACAAGAAATGTTTACCGGACAGACGGACAGTCGGACGGACGGACGCCGGACACAGGGTGATCGCATAAGCTCGACTGGTTATAGACCAGTAGAGCTAAAAATGATTAATATACAGTAAATCAGTTCATAAAATCATATCTCACTGAATTATTAAAAGATATAGTGCAAAAATGATTATTTCTGACAAAGTCAAAATGCGAAGAAGTGAAGATTTTAAGAATTTAAGTAATGATGCGAAGAATTGAAGATTTGAAGTAATGATGCGAAGACTTGAAGATTTAAAGTAATGATGCGAAGATTTGAAGATTTAAAGTAATGATGCGAAGATTTAAAGATTTGAAGTAATGATGCGAAGATTTAAAGATTTGAAGTAATGATGCAAAGATTAAAGATTTGAAGAAATGATGCGAAGAATTGAAGTAATGATGCGAAGATTTGAGGAATGATGCAAAGATTTGAAGAAATAATCGTTTCTTCGCATCATTACTTCAAATCTTCGCATCATTACTTCAATTCTTCGCATCATTACTTCAATTCTTCGCATCATTACTTCAATTCTTCAATTCTTCGACTGGTGATATATAGTAGGGCGAAGATTTGAAGAAGCGATGTCCCCTAATGAACATCGTACTTTAATACTAAAAAGTTACTTTAATGCCCCCCCCCCCCCCCATTTTGTAAGAAAAATGTCATATTTATAAAAGACTCAATGAACATCTGTAGTGTCAAGTAATTGAAATTCTTCAGGTTTTAAATCAATTGACCTCAAAATGGTTTCAACATAATATAATAATTACAAAAATTTTCGATGACTTTTTAATATCAATTCTCTGTAAGCACCACCCAATGCCACAGATCCTTCCGGTTTTTATACAAATGATAGACAAAAATGAATATATTTATCAGTGACGAAACATTTCTCATATTTATGCTGGTTGCCGTGGAAACGGGATGTAAACACTGAAAAAGAGCCATTTTCTGCTTTTTTTGAAGCCTCACAGGATCTAACTAACACAATTTCTTCCGACATATGTGATTAAATCGTAATGTTGGATCCTGTAATTCTTTGTGATAAAGCATTAAATGACTGGAAAAATTAGAATAAGGGAGTAACCATTCTGCTGTCATACGAAGATAGCAATTAATCATTTTTAACTTAAATAAAGGTAAATTGAGGAGTTTCTAGGAAGTTTTAAATTAACACTTATCAGATTGCAATCAATAAACTGTAAATTTTCTTGGTTGCCAAGGTAACATGCACGGTATCTAAGAAAAACTACTCTGTTTACTTCAGATTGTAGACCTTACTTCTCACAAAATAAAAGGAAAAACAGGGAAAAAATTATTTAATAATAAGGTATAGATGGTATCTTAAAGTTTGATTAAAAATGTATTGCTAGATACTTATAGAAATAAACCGTTGCTAAGGAAAAATACATCTCCAACAACACCAGGTTGCAGCACTAACAGCAAAACCCTAAAACACCGAATGCAAAAGCACAGAGCAGACAAGCACAGAAAGAGACGCAAAAGGGACAATGATTACCAACGCACAACATAGAAACATCAAACACAAAGGACTACAAATAAACCAACGAGACCAATGGGCAAGTATCGACTTCGGACGGCCATCTGCCACGCGAATAGCAGAAGGGGTAAAGTTATCCTGGATTACGTGCGCACATCCCTCCCACTTTTCCGATTACCCAGAGGTCTCGAAGAACGTATATTTGTGGTGTTAAACAACCTCCTCACTGTCAGATGACCACACACAAACAATACCACAAAACGCAAGAGCCCAAGCAACACAGATGAATATGTAAATGGATATAAAAATAGGGCGTACGAAATACAATCTGTGCTCTGCCGGCTGTAGCGAGCTCATGTATGTTATCAACCGAGGAGTCCGACTGACATTCAGAGAGGGCAGGTGGTCGGGGCCCTATAAAGAGGTTTGGACAGGGCCCGTCATGGAATCCCGTCGTCACAGTCAGTTAGAGTGCAAATTTTAAGAATGCGCTGATACAAGACTGTAGATTGGTCAAGTACCACGCCTAGTGTCCGTTTGGTGACATTAGGATCATATCCACGGTATAAAAAGCGTTTGATGATTTTGACGCATTTTTATGGTAATTCTGTCTACCATTGATCTTTCTTATTTCGTTTATCATATTACCATGAAATGCAGGTTGCGAAATACCCAAAGTAATATACTCTGTTCTTGTATTGGTCCGAATTTCAAAAGAAGTTGACTATAATTTTGATAATATTTCTAGAATGTCTTTACAAGTTTGTGAAAGCGAAAACCTTGACCTAAAAGTTTCTTGGTAATTTGTAAATTTCTACCATGAAATTCCAAAATTGTTGGACATAATTTTCACACTCTTGAGCCATATTACATTGTTCAGATTGAGGATCACGGACGAGGGTTAAGTACCTGAAACGCGCACGTCTGGTCCATGCTGCAAATTGATCTGTTCTTGAATTATGCTATTGAATTTGAAGACGTTTAACATTTGAGTCACTTGGTGAGTGTCAGTGCTGGTGGACCAGGAGTCCCCGAGGGCACATGTAGCCTAGTTCGATCAACTTCGGTCTGTCTCTTCAACGCATCCGAAAATGTCTGTAATCAAAAAATCTTCAAATTTCGAAAACTTAGGTCCTGTAGCATCATATCCCATCCATTCTTCTACATTTTTCGGTACATAATAATTTTCACACTCTTTTGCCAAATTACATATTTCAGATTGAGAATCACTGACGAGGGTTAAGTACCCGAAACGTGCATATCTGGTCCATACTGCAAGTTAATCTGTTCTTAAATGATGCTATTGAGTTTGAAGACGTTTAACATCCAAAATATCAATACTTGCCGAGTGAGCTGCGAAATGTAGATACCATATGACGGTAATCTAGGAACATCACCTTCAAGCCAGGGAAAATTTACTATGTTAAATCCAAAATCTTCTCTTTTGTTATACACACTTGTATGAATGACAAATATGGATAATGACCATATCTCTGTATACAGCACAAAATCGATAATTCAGAAAATCAGAAACCGAAGGCATACAAAATCAGGATAAAACAGGAACCAAAGCAAACAAACAAAAACCTCCACCATATGAAAAGAAGCGAACTCCCGATATGGGAGTGAGACCAGACTCCATTAACAATTTTGATATTTAGGTCAAAAATGGTGTTTCCGTGGTTGTAACGTTTGCCTTGTTTAGAGTCAGTTCTTGTGGATAAACAACTTTTTTTTTATACTTTTCAAAAACAGGATTGTCAATAGTAAGAATATCATCCAGGTACCTAGATGTACCATTGAAACATTTCACATCATCATGTTTTCAGACTTTGGGTAAATTCTTTTTCGTACGTACATGAAAATAAATCTGCAACAAGAGGAGCACAATTAGTACCCATAGGGATCCCTTAAACCTGGTTGTAGAGATTCTCACCAAATCTTACATAAATGTTGTTCAAAGGGAAGGCAATACAATGGTCACTTCATGTCAATGATTTATATGATTTGTATTCTGTAGTGGAAAAGAAACCCTTTTATTCAGATGTACAAATATAAGTTTTCCCCTCTCGATAAAGCACCATTTAATGAGTTTGGAAATTTATCATTGAAGAGTAACATGTATACCTCTTACCAAGCAAATCTAGATAATAAATTATGTAATATTTTGATTGTATCGAAAAACGTACGGAAATAAAGAAACTGTCCCTCAGAAATTGACCCTTCCGAACGCGGGAAATATTTGAGAAATTCCATGACGTCACAATGCAATTCCTATGTTTGACCGAGATTTGAAGCTTGTTTGTCCGAGGTAAAAGCATTTTGACGTCACGAAATTTTGCATTTTTTACCGCAACCGGATGGGTCAATTAGATTGAAAGAGTTAACATTTTGAAAAAAATTGAAATAACATATCGCGATTTTGAATCGAAAGTACTCCTCCGATTGTGCAATGTTGCGGTCGACTGTGTTCGTTCGCAATATTTCATACACATGATCAGCATGTGACTTTCAAACTGTAAAGTTACTTTAACCACACATACCCTCCCCTCCCCTCTTTCTTTTTTTTGGTAAGAAAAAGGTCATATGTGTGTAGGCCTTCGTAAACATCTATAGTCAAGACTTAAGCTTGAGTATTTGAACTCTTCAGGTTTTTAATAATGGTCGCAACCAAATGTTATACTTGCTACAAGTTGTGATTGTGTTTGTTAGTTGGATCCCTGGATGGGTCAGGCATATTATCGGGATCGTGTTGCCCATCATATTCTATTATTCAATGGACATTTTTCATGCTCGCGGACCTCGGACTTCGGACTTCGGACATTGCATTTCGGAGGGACTTTGTCAAAAACGCAAAATATAAATTCTATTCCTATGAACTTTGAGTACTCTGCGTGAAGAATTTATTTGTTTTCATTTGTATCAATACATATTTAAAGTTGTCCATTGTCATTTGGTTCATGTGTGTTCTGCTTTAACATTTCTTATCGCGCATGAATTCTTTTATATGACCCCTATAGTGCTATGTCCGGAGTGCGAAGTCCGTAGTACGTTAACTTGAAAAATGTCCATTAGTACCATATCGATAACTATTGCTCTCGAAAATATATACATGTATTTTTTCACCTTCCTTTCACATGCATTTTGATATGCCATACTCTATTGTCCAACTGTCCACCTCGATATTCATTTATGTATGTATTGTATATTATGCTAATGTCCAAGTTGGCAAAAAGTAATACATGAACTTGAACTTGAACAAAAAATATCATTGACTTTCTAAGAGTTTTTTAACCAACATTTTGTATTTAATTAAGTGTACCAATTCTAAAGTCGCCAAAGATTCTGACATCGTCATGTAATTTGTTTTTAACATAACAGGAATCATGACCTAGTATTTCATCATTAATTATCTTTGAGAAGCTCTTATTTTGCTATAAAACACGAATGCAAATCATTTTTGAGTTTGTTTTACAACGACAAAGCTGTCATTTGAGTTGGTCCACGATTTTTCTATACGGCTACAAAATGCAACATCTTTTCGCATGCATCGGCCTCTTATTCCTTGTCTTCACATCAATTGAATCTGGGGATCAATGTCAAAAGAAGGTGGATGATTTCACTGATAGAATATTTAGGAGAGCTACTGTTGTTTTGGACCAAGAAGACCTTGTAGCGCTGAGTGAAATGAAAGCTAGTGAGATTGATTAAATTTTGATGTTTTATAAAGTCTTTAAAGGTATAGGCAATCATGATATCTTCAAAACCCAGTTGAAATTTTAAGGCAAACGTTTCAAACACAGAAACATACGGAAGCCAGTTCGTGCCATGTTATATTTTTTACTATCTCGTAGTTACGAGAAACTTTTCTCGTAGTTACGGGAAAAAATTCTCGTAGTTACGAGAAATAAATCTCGTAATTACGAGAAAAAAATCGAACGCACTATTTCTCGTAACTACAAGATTTATTTCCCGTAACTACGAGAAAAGTTTCTCGTAATTACGAGAGATGTTTCTCGTGATTACGAGAAAAGTTTCTCGTAACTACGAGAAACTTTTCTCGTAACTACGGGAAAATTTTCTCGTTACTACGAGAAAAGTTTCTTGTAACTATGAGAAAAGTTTCTCGTAATTACGAGAATTTTTTCTCGTAACTACGAGAAAAATTCTCGTAACTACGAGAAACATACCTCGTAACTACGAGAATTTTTTCTCGTAACTACGAGAAAAGTTTCTCGTAATTACGAGAATGTTTTCTCGTAACTACGAGAAAAGATTCTCGTAACTACGAGATAGAAAAAAAATATAAGATGGCACGAACTGGCTTCCGTAGAAACACCATTTTTGGACCTAAATATCAAAATTGTTAATGGAGAGATCCATACAAGTGTGTATGACAAAAGAGATGATTTTGGATTTAACATAGTAAATTTCCCCTGGCTTGACGGTGATGTTCCTAGATTACCGTCCTATTGTATCTATATTTCACAGCTCATCTGGTATGCTAGAGCATGTTCTGATGTTTTGGATTTTCATAGTAGAAATTTACAAATTACCAAAAAACTTTTAGGACAGGGGTTTCGCTTTCACAAACTAGTAAGGACTTTCTGGAAATTTTACAAAAATTAAAGTCAACTTCTCCTGAAATTCGGACCAATTCAGGAAACAGACGAGTATATTACTTTGGATATTTCACAACCTGCATTTTAAGGTGACATTATTAACAAGATAAGAAGGAATAAAGATAGACAACATCATTATCGAAAATGCGTCAGAATCATCAAACGCTTTTTATACCGTGGGTATGATCCTAATGTCACCAGACGGACACTACGCTTGGTACTTGACCAATCTACAGTCTTGTACAAGCGCATTCTTTAAACTTGCACTCTGACTGACTGTGACGACGGGACTCCATGACGGGCCCTGTCCACACCTCTTTAGAGAAGACAGGGCCCCGACCACCTGTCCTCTCTGAATGTCAGTCGGACTCCTCGGGTGATAACAAACATGAGCTCGCGGCGGCAGAGCACGGATTGTATTACGAAGGCCCTCTTTTTATATCCATTTACATATTCATCTGTGTTGCTTGGGCCCCTGCGTTTTGCGGTCTTGTTTGTGTGTGGTCATCTGACAGTGATGAGGTTGTTTTACACCACAATTGTACGTTCTTCGAGACCTCTGGGTAATCGGGAAAATGGGAGGGTTGTGCGCACGTAATCGAGGATAACCATACCTTCTGCTATTTCCGTGGCAGATGGCCGTCCAAAGTCGGCACCGGTTGCCCATTGGTCTCGTTGGTTTATGTGTAGTCCTTTGTGTTTGATGTTTCTGTGTTGTGTATTGACGTTCCTTGTCCCTTGCGCGTCTCTTTTTGTGCTTGTCTGCTTTGTGTTTTTGCATTGGGTGTTTTGGGGTTTTGCTGTGGGTGCTAAACCTGGTGTTGTTGATGATCCCCTCCTTTGTTTTATCAGATAGCATAGATCAAATTAATCTGCTGACTGTTGATATCTATTGGGTTTTTTGCAATTTGTTTTTGTTTGATTGTTTGTTTGTTTTTAGGGTGTTGTATTTTTGGGGGATGCTTTAACAAAATAAAATTTAATCTGGAATGGGTTCTTTAAATGAGGCAAGTTGCCCAAAATCGTGTATTGAGATGATGTGAAGAGAGAAACAAAGAAACAAAAGAAAATGATATAGACAGAATGATTTAAGAAATAAATCTCATATTTTTTCTGTTGAAACAGGTATTACCCATTAAATTGGACATAAAACTGCATGAAGGCGCTTAGCGCCTTGATGCAAAAGTTTCCTGTTCAATTTTGCGGGTGATACCTGCATCAACAGAAAAATATAAGATTCATTTCCTATCATTTAATTATCATCTATTTATGGAAAACAGACTGTTTTCTTGGAACTAAAAAACAATCAGTCACCGCACTATATTTCATAAGTCGGAGGGTTTCGCAGTGATACGTCTGCCAAAACAAGCTATGGCAGCCGCCATGATTCAAACAGCAAACGGTCGTCTCTCTATATCTTTGGAATAAGGACCAGTTTGAGCAAATTCTACATGCACTGTTAATTTTTGAGTAATTAGAAAAGAAATGGTACCCTTGAAATGATAAGCAAACATCAACAAATTGTATTTTCGTGTTTGAGGGAACTCCGGTTCTGAAAATAGTGCTATCAATAGCCTTCCGTGAAAAACTGTGTTGATCGATGTATCAACAAAATTTCTCAGCCAATCAGAATCTTCGTTTCTTGAAAATGACAATGGAAATTAAATGATTCGAATATGTACGATTTGTATTACACTTTTTGTCTGTTTGTGGGTCTGAGGCTTCATTGAATAGAATTGTACCTGATATTGTTGGTACAATGTTGACTAAAATGGAAAGGATCCCGGACCTTAAGGAAAGGCTATAAAAATCCGTTTTCACAATATATTGAAAACATCTTACACATCATTTGAACTTTATCTTCACAAGAAATTTCTTACCCCTTTCTGTAAAGATATGACCCTAAACGATAGGGAAATCAACTGAAATGAAACCACCCTTCCTTAGGTTTGGTTGAACTGTCTACAAAAAAAACCCTGGTAGGTATGACGTATGGACACATGTTTTTATTGCTAATTCAGGGGGAAAACGACAGACAGATCGATGTACTTAAAAGAAGCAGCCATAAACATTTGCATTCATGTTCAAACCAGAGAGATAAGAGAAAAATATAAAGACTAATGTGGAGACCCACTCCCAATATGACGTTACGGACAGTATCGATTTGTTAGCAGGAAAATGCAGAAAAATGTAGGAAAACTGGGGGTTCACGAACAGATACCTAACATGAAACACCACTTTTTCTCCCACTGTGAAATGGGATATCCATGGAAACGCTGGAAAAAGATATCCTTGTCTTACCCCTATGGGATAAGATAACATTTTCACGTGCCTTTTTACTGTAACGTCAACTGTGACGTCATACATGATTGATGCGGTTGCCGATTAAAATATGAAAAATCTAATTTTTGAGCGCTTTTAGACAGTGGGAGAAAAATAATCAATCCCCAGTGTGATCAGGGACACGGAAATCCAACCCTCCTGACAGTGTCCAGAATTTGCCTTTGTCCACGACTCGGCAAGCCTCGTCGTGTTACAAGCAAATCCTGGACACTCTGGTTCGATTTCCTTGTCCCTGATTACGTCTTGGAATAGATTCTATTAATATTTTGTGGTGCATGTGCGGCGCAATGACGCCATCGGTCCGGTTCAAATTTGACCATTATACTGACCAGTCATGGCATTCGAGTATACTCTACTGATTAACTCTCATTCTTCCCTTTCCTCCCATCCCCATCCCTATCCCCGGGGCTTGACCGGGTGTGCCCGAACATTAGAGCCCGGAATTGGTATTTCGGTATCATTGGGCGCAACCTATTTTTAACTTTAAAGTTATCGTAAATATACCGTGTAACATATCAAAATGAAAGGACTCGAAGAGCACATTACAACCCGGCTGGTTCGGGTTATTGGGTGCAAAATAACAACGTTACCAGAGGTATGTCGTTGCTGCTGCTGCTGCATAAATAACAATCAATAAATAACGCTCAATAACCGCTGCACAGAATTTCATGAAACCTGACAGCTGCTGGGTATTGAAGCAGTTAAGGAGCTTCCTATATCTGCGTTATTTTGAACCCAGTGTCCACGAACCACTCTCTGGCTGTATTCTACTCCTCGAGACCTTTCATTCGATATATCGCACGGTATACTTACGATAACTTAGATATTTTGCACCCACTGACCCTAATTGCCACCCGGGCTGTTTTCTACTCTTCGAGATCTTTCATTTGATATGTCACAAGGTATACTTCTGGTAACGTTGTTATTTTTCACCCAATGCCCCGAACTACCACGGGATGTAATGTAATCTTCAAGATCTTTCATTTGATATATCACACGGTATACATATGATAACTTTTTATTTGCGCTCAATGACCCCGACCCAACACCAGGCTATTAACATACGGGCACATCTTGCCCTGGCAGGGATTGGGATGGGAGAGATGGGGAGGGGGTAATCAATAGAGTTATTCTAAGGCCATGACTGGTCAGTATAATTAAGGGTCAGATCTAGACCGGGCCCAATGACGTCATTGTTCCTCACAAGTACGATAGAGAACATGTGGTGATCCATGATCGGTTTCTTCCATCATTAAATATTGATTTTGTGTGTCACAAAATATGTAATCATGTGGCAGTTCGTTTGAAACCTTTCATGTACATGTGTTGAGAAAACAATATTCATGGCCGGAATTGATGGTGATTTATCCGGATTTGCCGAATACACGATTCTTTACGGAGGTATTTGATTGTTTTCTCATCATTTAAGTGATACTGCACAAAACGGATGAGACGTTGCAGAAGGGTAATGAGTAATAAGTAAGTCCATACCCTTAAAATATCAGAAATACGAGAGCCGTTCCAAAAGTTCGTGGACACATGCCTTAAAAATCACATTTGAAGTCGTATGCGAATGAAATTTTCTAGAAATGAAAGTGATACATTTAGAAAGAGAAAACAAAAAATATCAGGTAAAAATAATTAGCTAAAAGGGAATAATTTTCACCTTTATACATGAAGGGTAGAGGTTACGGAGCAGTAAAATTTGAGTTGTTGAAATAAACCTACCCCTTTTATTAAATAGCTGAATAAAATTAGAAAAAATATTTGACTATCAATTAAACTTTCTATATCAATAATACTATTATTTGTTGTGAAAACTGCAAAATTTTAACAAAATTGGACCCGATCTACGACTTTAATAATGAGTCATGCATGATATTGTTGAACAAATCAACCAAAAATTTATGACGTCAGCGCTCTTTACGGAGCACCAGACAGTCATTCAGTTTTGAATTTCGGTTGAATAAAACAGACGGAGACTTAATAGCAGATGGATGCATCTTGGTATGGACAAAATACATAAAATCTAATGGTGCTAGAATAGGAGAAATGTGTTTTTATGATGATTAGATACATAAGCACGCGATTTTGTTGGAGTTGAACACAAAAGTAAACGAAAATAAGTAAAGTGATGCCGTTTTCTCCCTTAATGGTGACCTGACTTTGAATGATTCAAAGATGAAAGCACAATATGATACAGAAGTAGAAATGCACATGAAAATAGAACATATCTTCCTTATCAAAATACATGAAAAGATATTTAAATTTCATACAGATGAGAGGCGTTGTTATTTCTTTTAAAATGTCATTTATAGTGGACATCTGACGACGTCGTTACTTTTTTATTAGCTGCTCCGTTACCTAGAACCTTACGTTGTTCAAAGGGGCATTTAGAAGGTTATTATTGACCAATCCTAATGAAAATTCGTATATGTATTCAAAATTATCCGTATTATAAGGAAATCAACATGGCTTTTACCAAATTCTACAGATCTTTTCTTAAATGGTGTTGTCCATGAACTTTCGGAACAGCCCACGTAGTCTCTTGCTTTTGTAAACACTGCAAGTTTTCACTTTTCATATACCTAGACGACATTGATTGATTTAATAGGCAATACGGCTCAATTTTGTGAAGTAAAAGTCTTTGAAAATGAAAATTTACCAAACAAACTGTCTAAGGAATCACAAAACCATACTTTTTGATCCCACAAAACAGACATTACACATAGTAATAACTTTGAATACAAGCGGAGCTTCAATAGATATTCGATACACGAAAGGTTAATTTGTCATTTTGTGTAAAAAGTAATACAAATTTCATTGGATTCGTCGATATATCAGTGATTTAAAAAGGGGCCTTAAGGTCATGGATCTATTTGTTAATCGTGATCATAGTTTTTGCCATCCCCCGAGACAACATTGAAATTACTGGGAGGAGCACATGAATTTCCTATAGATAAAGTCATATTATAATGACCTTTAGTGACCATTTTTTAGATTTGAGAACCACTGACGAGGGTTAAGTACCCGAAACGTGCATGTCTGGTCCATGGTTTGACAGTAAGTGTTTTGAATATACTTCCCTGACATTGTCGCCATAGCACTTTCTATATAGACATAACGTCAGACAGTGCATGGATTTTATATATTTTCATTTCCATGCTTCATTAACATCGATGGCGGGTGCGGCTAGCCAACAGGGGATGCTTACTCCTCCCGGGCACCTGGTCCCACCTCTAGCTTGCTAGGGGTCCGTCGATGTTTAAATTTCTGCTCTATTGTGAGTGCTGTTGAGATTATCGTCAGGATCTTCTTTAACTCATTTGTATCACACTTTTGCCCTTTGCCGTGTGGAGCTCGTAAAAAAGTTCCCCGCGAGGGGTTTGACAGTAAGTGTTTTGAATATACTTCCCTGACATTGTCGCCATAGCACTTCCTCTATAGACATATCGTCAGACAGTGCATGGATTTTATATATTTTCATTTCCATGCTTCATTAACATCGATGGCGGGTGCGGCTAGCCAACAGGGGATGCTTACTCCTCCCGGGCACCTGGTCCCACCTCTAGCTTGCTAGGGGTCCGTCGATGTTTAATTTTCTGCTCTATTGTGAGTGCTGTTGAGATTATCGTCAGGATCTTCTTTAACTCATGATGCCAATTTATCTGTTCTAAACTGATGCTATTTAATTTGAGGACGTTTTACATCTAACCAACTTATTTGAATTTAAACTCATGAAAAGCAAATTTTCTTTATTTAAATATATTTCGATTGAAAAAAAAATATAATAATTTTTATGTGTGTTTCTACTTACAGGTTCCTGTACCGGCTGTACATGTACATCGACGAGCGAGCGGAGTAGAATTCACTTCTCGGCATATCGCCAATCGCACACGCCAACATCGAATATGACCCAATATCAGCCAATCATATTCACAGAGGTAATAACCAATGAGGGAAGAGCTTACAACGCAAGCACGGGCGAGTTCACAGCCCCGAGTACAGGGGCGTATGCATTCTATGAGTTCCTTGTGTATCCGAGTGGTCTCGTTGTGCTAGAACTACGGAAACAGAACCAAACCTTTGCGCATAGCTACGCTTATGGCTCAGATTCACATTTTGAGGTCGCCAGTAGAAGTGCTATCATCGACCTGGTCAAAGGTGAAAAGGTCAAGGTCGTATATTTTAGCGGAAATGGGACGCTCCATGGTGCGACCTATAATAAATACACTACGTTCTCTGGTTTCAATTTATGAGAGTCGGAGACAATTACATCTTGAACTTTTTTGACAAATTCTTCTTAGGAACAGCTATATGCAAATGTACTAACACTACAAAATAAAGCTTATTTAGCTACAATATTTTGTAAATTTTAGGTAGAAGTCATGAGTTTAAGAATTTATGTAGAATTGTGAACAAAACAATTTATTAAAAAGAATGTTCTTATCAATAAAGAACATACACATGTAGTCATTACCATCGAATTGTATTTTTGTTTATTTGAAACCATAGGGATATCGATTTATCGCGCTTCCAGGTTGCTTGATGTATTTTGGGTTACTTACACAACCCACAGGACGTACATAAAGCAAGCGTCCAGTGAAGCGCGATAAATCCCTGTGTTTGAAACCAGGAGTGTCACAAAACCTAGGCAAGCGGGTGTAAAATTACAACAGTGGCTAATAAGTATAATTCTGAAAACAGTCAACCGATAAGCATATACAACCAGACAGATAATGAAAATAAAGGAAACTTAACGAAAAAGTATCCCATTTGAGAGAATGAACAGGGAATGAGACCAAACGTCCGGAAAGAGTAAGCATCATTTCTCGATTGTGATACTTGATGATGCGCGGTTTTATCCATGAATTTTATGCCTGCAAATAATGTTATCCCTGAATTAGGGCAAAACTAAGAGGATATTTTTATGGTGGCATACCTAGGGCAAAAGAAGTCTTTCATGTTTATTCGTGGTGCAGGGGATGTAGGGCCTTGTTAAGATCTCAGCAGTTGCCTTATACTAGCAGGTTGATAATATAAGGGGTTGATTCCTTGGAAGCAAAGCAGTACATTTTCTACAAACTGAGATGTTGTCTTACTTTTTTGTTTTATTAAGGGGGGCAGTGGCATGCTAAAGCATTTACATTTTTACGATGCATGTTGAATAACACTAAATTTAGTCTATAGTATAGTCATCTTTGCACTTTCCTATTTTTGTCATACTTCCGAGGAATTTTCCCGTGTGTCGTCATCCGGACTTACACTGCAAAAACTGCATAATAAAAAGCAATCATCTTTGTTTCCAATAGCTACGCCACTTGTTTAGAAGGTAACATGTTTCCTTTTGAATATTTGTAGGGATATAATAGTCGCAAATGGATTCTTACGGCGACGCTACAATTGGGCAACAAAATGGTCTCCAAGACTGTACTATTACACTTTGTATGCCTACATTTTACAAATTATTCACATGTATACACTCCATGTTAACCATATGACAAATATGGATAATGACCATATCCCTGTATACAACACAAAATCGATAATTCAGAAAATCAGAAACCGAAGGCATACAAAACCAGTATAAAACAGGAACCAAAGCAAACAAACAAAAACCTCGACCACAGGAAAAGAAGCGAACTCCCGATATGGGATATGGGATATATGATAATAAATATATATATTCACTGCGCGAAAACGCTTATTACAGGTAGGTTAATGACGTAAATACGCAGGGTTAATAAGGGTGAGCTGGTAATGTTTATGTAAACCGGATAACTACACTATCTGCTATAAATAAAATGGATGGCCATCAAAAGTCGGCACTTGATACATATTGGTCTCGTTCTGTTTAAACGTTTTGAAACGTATTTTAATGAAAGGTGTTGGTATTGCTTCATAGTCTATTAGGTGGGGCATTTAGTTTTCTCGAATCATTTGGTGCGGTAGATGTAAATCTACATGTATGTCAAATGTTTGTTGCAGTATGTTTATACGTTGATAGTCACAAGTCAGTAGAGTTCACTGTATCCAGCTGCTACTTTTTTATATCGTGACGATCAGTAAATCAGTGAATAAAAGTCAAACACTACGACCAAATCAGAATCTAAAATTACAAACAATCCATATACAGAACCTAAAATCACAGACAATCAACATACAGAATCTAAAATCACAAACAATCCAAATTCAGAATCTAAAATCACAAACAATCCACATGCAAAATCTAAAATTACAAACAATTCATAAACAGAATCTAAAATCACAGACAACCCACATACTGAATCTAAAATCACAAAAAAATCCACATACAGAATCTAAAATCACAAACAATCCACATTCAGAATCTAAAATCACAAACAATCCACATACAAAATCTAATATCACAAACAATTCACATACAGAAAATAAAATCACAGACAATCCATATACTGAATCTAAAATCACAAACAATCCACATACAGAATCTTAAATCACAATTAATCCACATACAGAATCTAAAATCACAGACAATACTCATACAAAATCTAAAATCACAAGCAATCCACATAGATAATCTAAATTCACAATCAATCCACATACGCAATCTAACATCCCAAACAATCCACATACAGAATCTAAAATCACAAACAATCCACATACAGAATCTAAAATCACAAATAATCCACATACAGAATCTAAAATCACAAACAATTCACATCCAGAATCTAAAATCACAAACAATCCACATACAGAATCTAAAATCACAGATAATCCACACAGAATCTAAAAATCACAAACAATCCATATAGAAGTTCTTAAAAATATACAGCAAAACAAAGATATGGAGGAGAATCCCACCAGAAAAACAGCGGAATATACTCTTACAAGATGAGAATGGTCGATAAACAGAGGGATGATAATAAGTACACTTTAGAAAAACGAAGGTCAACACTATCTTTATAAGCAATCTCCAGAGTCCAGTGTTAAAACGACATTTATCATATGATATCCCTACTGAGGGGGCCGAAATTTTCAGGGCTTCGTGCTTAGGTATAAAGACTCACATGCTATAAATGTGATGAGTGTCTAGGGCCTACTAACCGAGGAACGAGGTCAAGAACTTTGCCAATATTTCATCAAGTCTACCAAAAAAAAAATGAAAAAAAAATCTATATAAAATTCTACCGGTTAAAGGGGCTGAACTTTCCAAGGATTCATGCCTAAGTATGCATACTCACATACCAAAACATTGGTGAGGATCCAAGGCCTAGTTACAGAGGAACGAGGTAGTGAACCTTGCCAACATTTCATTTTAAAAATGGATCCGCTCACCAGTTTTTCTTACCCGGTTACGCGGTACAGAAATATTGCGCAATCATACATCATTTGACGTCATCTCATTTCATTTCTATATATTTCATATTATCTACAGTTTTATAGGATAATAGTCTCAAGGTCATGTAAAGATTGCAGTACATAATAAAATCACACATGTTTGCTGAAAATGGTTTTTAAAAATTGGCCTTAAATGCATAGTTTTGCCATTTTTCTTGTGCATTGTATCTGGTCTCCTAGAAAAGTTTCAGGAACAATGTTAATATTTCCTTATAGCTATTAATTTATCTAATACTCCATTCTAGCCAAATTTTTAATATTTGCAACACATTTAACTAAACAAAAATGTGTAAAAACAGGTTCCGAAGATTAGTTAATAAGAATAGAGACCGAAATTTTTGATAATATTTCTTCAAATCTAACAATTCTGAAATAACTCTGATTTTAAGAAAGGAGGGGATCTCCTACAACACTCGATTGCAGCACCAACAGCAAAACCCCAAAACATCCACTGCAAAAACATAAAGCAAACAGGCAAAGAATGAGTCAAAGAAGAACAGCACTCTTTATAGAGCATCAAACTGAGTATCGACGGACTCCTAGCAAGCTAGAGGTGGGACCAGGAGCCAGGGAAGAGTAAGCATCTCCTGTTGGCTAGCCGCACCGCTGTCGATGTTCATGCACGAAAATTAACACAATATTTAAATGAAGGCACTGTCTGAGGCGGAATGAGACGGAAATGATACAATAAACGCCAAACCACATAGAAACATCAAACATAAATGACTACAAATAAACCAACGAAATTAATTGTCAATCGGTGCCGACTTCGGACGGCCATCTGTCACGACAGTAGCAGACGGTGTGGTTATCCTTGATTACGTGCACGCAACCTCCCACTTTTCCGATTGTCAATCGGTGCCGACTTCGGACGGCCATCTGCCACGACAGTAGCAGACGGTGTGGTTATCCTGGATTACGTGTACACAACCTCCCACTTTTCCGATTTTTAAGAGGTCACGAAGAAAGTAGAATTGTGGTGTAAAACAACCTTAGCACTGTAAGATGACCAAGCTCTATTACTATCCCCTGGTTAGGGGGCTGAAAGTTTTATGGATTCGCCTAGGCATAAAGATTCACACACTAAACATTCGATAACGGTCCGAATCCTAGTTACCGAGGAATAGGGCAGAAAACTTTGCCGATATTTCATTAAATCTGACAAATCTTGTATAATTATAATTCTAATCTTTATTACTATCCCCTGTTTAGGGAGCTGCAATTTTCAGGGATTCAAGCCGAGGCATGAACCTCACACAGCATTAATTTGGAGAGGGTCCAGGTCCTATTTACCGAGGAACGAGGCCGATACCTTTGCCAATTTCTCATCAAATCAACAAAAAATAACTGAACATAATCTATATTCAAGCTTTATTATCTCCAGGTTAAAAAGCTGAAATTTCAAATAATTCATTCCAAGACATAAAACACTCACACAATATAGATTTGGTGAGGGTGCAAGGCCTAGTTAGAAAGGAATGAGTCCGAGAATTTTCCCAATTCCTCATTAACTCAACCAAAATCTGTAAAAAAAAACCTCTATGTTCAAGCTTTATTACTACCTCCTGGTTAGGAGGGGCTGAAATTCATGTCTAGTCGTAAAAACTCTCACACTATAAATTTGGTACAAGTCTTAGTTACCGATGAACGATGCAGGGAAATTTGCTAATATTTCATCAAATCTACCAAAATCTGAAGAATATTCTATGTTCAAGCTTAAGTACTAACTCTTGATTCGGGGGCTACTTTGTAAAAGAAAAGTCTAATTCTGAAAATAAGTACACTGAAACAGATATTATTCAGATGTTAAACTTTCTGATCGACAACATTTTTGTGGTGTTTGGAGGAAAGGTCTTCCAGCAAATTGTCGGAATTCCAATGGGGACCAATTGTGTCCCACTCCTTGCCGACATTTTTCTTTACTCGTACGAAGCTGAATTCATTCAATCTCTGGTCTCTGAAGGGAAAAGATACTTACACAGCCAATTGTGCCTCACATGAAATTCATATGAAATGAGCATCATGTAAATTTCACATGAAAGTTCATGTAAAATTCATATAAATTTCACATAAGATTTATGTGAAAAATATTTCACATGAATTTCACATAAATTTCCTTCACATGAATTTCACATGAATTTTTCTAAGTGACCGTCTCAGGTAACTGAAGTCACATAACATCCATGCAAAAAATCTTTACATGAATTTCATGTGAAAAATTTCATGTAAATTTCATGTTCGTGCTCGTTTCACATAAATTTCATGTGAACTTTCATGTAAAGTTCATGTAAATTTCACATGAATTTCATATGAGGCACAATTGGCTGTGTAGCTTCTGACTTCAACTTCACTTACAGATACATAGACGATGTGTTGTCCATCAATAATGCAAAATTCGCGGATTACCTGAGCAGTATCTATCCTTCAGAGCTTGAAGTCAAAGAAACTACAGAGACAAATATTAAGATAAAAGTTGTATGGTAGAACAAAAGGTGGTTGGATGTAGGATAGGATAGAATAGGATAGTATGTAGGATTCAAGACAGGATAGGATGTATGATAGGATTGGTTAGAACTGCATTGGATTGATGTGGTCAGGATAGGATAGGATAGGATGGGAAAGGATGGGATAGGATGGGATAAGATTATATCCTCTTTCTATCGTACATTCTGCATCCTACATCTTATTCTATCCACTTTTTTTGGTCAAACAAATGGATTGCAGGACTGTACAAATCTGTTGGTTTGAGGGCTGCGATTTTCAGTGATTTATGTTGTGGAAAAAAGACTCAAACACCAAACATTTGATGAGGTTCCAATGCCTAGTTACCGATGGACGAGGATGAGATTTTTGTCAATATTTCTTCAAATCTAACAAGTCTGAAATAATTCTAATTTTAAGCTTTATCACTTCCCCCTGGTAAGGTGGCTTAGATTATCAGGGATTCATGCTAAGGCATAAAAACTCACCCACTATAAATTTGGAGAGATTCAAAGGCCTAGTGAACGAGGAACAAAGCCGGGATCTCTGCCAATATTTCATAAATTCTAATGCAATGTCGCCATAACGTCTAATTTAACGTAGCTCGCGGGGAAGCTTTCATCACAATCAAATGTGTACGCAGGTTTCACCCTCGAATTTTTTTTATGTGCACATCTACGCTATGTCGTCATAAACCTTACTTGATCGTAACGTCACGCTACGTTGCGCGACATTTATCGATAGGGCGCAAATTAGGGCTCTCCTTGTTGCTTGTTTCTGTGCACAATTGGCGTGTCCGACAGGAAAGGAGGACGGGCTGCCTTATAAAATTAATCTTCTTTTTACTGTTCAAATGATATGCAATGCGGTGTTTTACTTTAAGAATTTAGGAATAGATAGTGTCTGGAAGTTGGATTATGACGTAAGACAAATATCTTATACATATATAAAAAAGCAGAGCGATCCGGATTGTTTTGTAATAACAGCTTCCAATTTGATTTGACCAATTCCATATGGTCAAATTGCTTTGTGTGTTGTTAACAGCCTTTATCTAAACAAAATGATCAATAATTTAGATTTCTTATTCTTTATTTCAGTACATGTATTACAATGCAAAAACAAAGAAAAAGGATTCCATAAATAATTAGTTATACATTTCAGAATCAAAAAGAAAGGAGGGGATCTCCAACAACACTAGGTTGCAGCACCCACAGCAAAATCCCAAAATACCCATGCAAAAAACACAGAACAGATACCCACAGAAAGAGACGCAAAAGGGACAAGGAACACCAACTCACAACATAGAAACATAAAAGACTACACATAAACCAACGAGACCAATGGGCAACCGGTGCCGACTTAGGACGGCCATCTGCCAAGTAAATAGCAGACGGTGTGGTTATCCTGGATTACGTGCGCACAACCCTCTCACTTCTCCAGTTACCTAGAGGTCTCAAAGAACGTACAAATGTGGTGTAAAACAACCTCCTCACTGTAAGATGACGTCACACAAACAAGACCGCGAAACGCAGAGGCCCCAGAGACACAGATGAATATGTAAATGGATATAAAAAGAGGGCATGCGTAATACAGTCCGTGCTCTGCCGGCTGTAGCGAGCTCATGTATGTAATCACCCGAGGAGTCCGACTGACATTCAAAGAGGACAGGTGGTCGGGGCCCTGTCTTCTCTAAAGAGGTTTGGACAGGGCCCGTCATGGAGTCCCGTCGTCACAGTCAGTCAGAGTGCAAGTCTTAAGGATGCGCTCGTACAAGACTGTATATTGGTCAAGTACCAAGCTTAGTGTCCGTCTGGTGACATTAGGATCATATCCACGGTATAAAAGGCGTTTGATGACTCTGACGCATTTTCGATACATATGCTGTCTACCTTTGATCCTTCTTATTTTGTTAATTATGTCACCATAAAATGCAGGTTGTGAAATACCTAAAGTAATATACTCCGTTGCTTTTATGGGTCCGAATTTCAAAAGAAGTTGATCATAATTTTTGTAAAATTTCCAGAAAGTCTTTACTAGTTTGTGAAAGCGGAAACCTTGACCTAAAAGTTTCTTTGTAATTTGTAGATTTCTATTATGAAAATCCAAAACATCAGTACATGCTCTAGCATACCGGATGAGCTGTGAAATATAGATACCGTATGACGGTAATCTAGGGACATCACCGTCAAGCCAGGGGAAATTTACTATGTTGAATCCAAAATCATCTCGTTTGTCATATACACTTGTATGAATTTCTCCATTGACAATTTTGATATTTAGGTCCAAAAATGGTGTTTCAGTGGCTGTAAAGTTTGCCTTGTTTAGAGTCAATTCTTGTGGATAAATAACATCTTTATACTTTTCAAAAACAGGATTATCGATAGTAAGAATATCATCCAGGTACCTAGAAGTACTAATGAAGCATTTCACATCATCATGTTTTCTTTGCTTTTGAAGATTTTGAATAAATTCCTTTTCATATGTGTATAAAAATAAATCTGCAACAAGAGGCGCACAATTTGTACCCATAGGAATCCCTACAACCTGCTTGTAGAGATTCTCATCAAATCTTACATAAATGTTGTCCAAGAGGAAGGACAAGGCACTACACAGGTCGCTACATGTCCATGATTTGTATGATTTGTATTCTGTAGCGGAAAAGAAACCCTTTGATTCAGATGTACAAATATAATTTTTCCCCTCTCGATTATAGCACCATTTAATGAGTTTGGACAATTGATCATTGATCTTGTCGTGAGGAAGCGTGGTGTACATATTTGAAAAATCGTATGAAGCAATCGTATTGGCTTGAAAATTTCTAGATTTTATCTTGTCAATCACATCCCCGGAATTTTGTATAGACCAAAATAAATTTACATCATTCCTGTTAAGAACAGTTTCACAATATTTTGCAACGTGTTCCTTTATCGCCGTGAGGGCTGACGTCAGATGTCTAGACAAACTTGTAGTTGAGCAGTTGCTAGAATTAGCAATGTATCTAAATTTGTAAGGAGATTTGTGCAGTTTTGGTATGCAGTATATTGTAGGAAGATCCAATTTAGAAATAGGGATGTTGAATGAAGAAATTTCACTGCTATGTTTGCTCAAAATGTTAGGGACACTTTCATTGCTTTTGATATAAGTATTTGTAGACGAAAGTTCCGAAACTAAAGATGATATATAGTAAAGTTTTCATATGATTATGGTGTTGTTGGCTGCTTTATCTGCAGGAGCGAAGACAAATTTTTCTTGTAAATTACGTAATTTGGATTTAAAATATCTTTCAGATCTAGAACTTGGATTTTCAAAAAGATGAGGATTTTTGTGGAAGTTGTCTATTCGAATGTCAGTAATGTCCAAAATGAGGTTTTTCCAGTCATTCAGAGAATGCGATTCGACTCCTTCCGATTTACACCATCGTTTGGTATAGTTATCTAAGGCTTCCTTTAGTACTTCGCGACATTTAATAAAATCTATCTTGGACGGGATTCTATACTTAGGTCCTTTTTTGAGAAGACCACGGAGCTGCCTGTCTTGGATAATTGAAAAGTCACCTGTAATAATATGACCAGCTGGTTTATATAGATATTCAGATGTTGCACATTCTCAAGAAGCAGGACATGATTCAAGTATTTTAGGATCTGATGTAACTTTGTTGTAGTTAAAAACGAAATTTCGAATAGGTCTCTTATATTTGTAACAAATAAGAGGAGGTTCTAAATTTTCAAAATATTGAGGAATAGCACTTTGTACACGATGATCCCGAAAAATATTAGAGATGTTAAGAAGATCGAATCCTTTGTTAATAAATGGAATTTTTAAGAATCGTTTTTTAGGTGGGATGTTTTTAACAACTGGATAAAGTTTATTCTGTGCGAATGCAACAATGATATTAAGTCTGAATCAATCCGTATTTCTTAAGAATGCAACCAGTGCTTCATCCAAGATAGATTTCAATTGAACTGCTGGAACTGATGAGAGAGCATGAAGCAGTTCATGTCTGCCACCGTTGCGAGCAATGATCAGAAGATCGTTGAGGGTACGGTGTAATCTAGATCTTATTCTGAGTTTTCGGTTTCGTCGTCTTCCGTGAGACCTATGCTTCCGTTTAGTGTTTGGGCGGATTGAAAATACATTAATATTAGTTGACGTCGAGGAAATGTTGCCTTGTCCATAAATTTGATCGTTTAGACCAAGGGGGTACGCAGTTTGGAGTTTTGTGATCCAGGCAAGTTCAGCTTGTAGTCGGCGTTTTTTAATTTCCGTTTTACTAAGATTTTTAAGTTTAGAAAAAGACTGAACCGGTGTAATAGTTATATCCGAAATGGAATGATTGTATTTAACGAAGTGATTATAAAGGAAATTTCTTTGTTTTTTGTGATGTGAGTTTCTTATCTGATACGAATGACTTCTAAAACGAGATTTTAAGGCCTGACCTGTTTCTCCAACATATTGGGCGCCACATCCCCTAGCGTTTCATGTTATAACATAAATGACATCTTGGTACGATCAATCGATGTCGTTTTCAATCTCAATTTTAAAAGTCTGCCCGTTAACACTTGATTTAATTGTGGAATTGCAATTGATGAGCGGACACATACCGCATCTTTTCCCTTTGCACGTAGAAACTGCTGAGAACCCTCTATGTTTGTTGTTAAATGTAGAGCCTGCAGATGGAGAAGTAGGTGTAATACGTCTACGGGATTTCAATTTAAGAGGTGAAAGAAGTACTCTGGGTGAGGAAAAAAGTTTATTACTGTTAAAAGTCGATGATGGGAAAGTTACTGTAGTGATAGAGGGTAATCTCAAAGGAGTAAGTTTAATACGAGGCGACCTTAAAAATGCCATAGTGAGATGATCAAAGAAGGGTGAGTAGAGATCCTGCATGGAAGACACTACAACAAAGTCAAGTTAGAGAACGAAATGGAATTAAAACACTTCAAACATCGGGTCACGGGGAATTGTATTACCAACTCCACACTGCAACACGAAATAAGTGTAGATATAAAAGAAAGGAGGGGATCTCCAACAACACTAGGTTGCAGCAGCCACAGCAAAATCCCAAAATACCCATGCAAAAAACACAGAACAGATACCCACAGAAAGAGACGCAAAAGGGACAAGGAACACCAACTCACAACATAGAAACATAAAAGACTACACATAAACCAACGAGACCAATGGGCAACCGGTGCCGACTTAGGACGGCCATCTGCCAAGTAAATAGCAGACGGTGTGGTTATCCTGGATTACGTGCGCACAACCCTCTCACTTCTCCAGTTACCTAGAGGTCTCGAAGAACGTACAAATGTGGTGTAAAACATTGTATCATCAAAGTTCCTAACAACTGGTTGTTAAGATAGACTACATAAAGTGCTTCACAAGTACATGTACCTAAAAGCTTCATTTTAAATGCATCACAATGAGATTCACTTTGTATCACTAACAACTTCTTGTTAAGATAGCAATGTGTTTCGACTTTAGAACTACATGATAGGTAAACTTCTTGACAATCAGTTGTTAAAGTTTAAAAGCTAACAAGCCATGTTTTCTTAACAACTGGTTGCTAAGAAATCTATCTTATTTCAGACAAGGAGTACTTTCCTAACAACTGGTTGCTAACTTGACAACTGTTTGTTAAGACACAGTGTGCAATGACTTCCATTTCATACTTTAAATTTGCATTTAAAGCATGTATTATAGTAATTTAGCATATTTGACAAGTAGATAAGTACGGAAACGTCCCAATGCCACATTCTGAATTTTTTTATCTCCTAATAAGGAGATACTATCACCTAATTAGGAGATACTATCACCTAATTAGGAGATACTATCACCTTATTAGGATTTAGCTATCACCTAATCAGGACATACTATTACCTAATTAGGACATACTATCATCTAATTAGGACATACTATCATCTAATTAGGACTTATCTATCACCTAATTACAACTTAGCTATTACCTAACATGGACTTAGCTGTAATCTAACATGGACTTAACTATAACCTAATTAGGACTAAGCTATTACCTAATTAGGTGATAGTTTGTCCTAATTAGTTGAAAGTATTTCCTAATTAGGTGACAAATAAGTCCAAATGAGGTGAAAGTACGTCCAATTTAGGTGATAGCTTAGTCCTTATTAGGTGATACCTAAGTCCTTATTAGGTGCAAGTATCTCCTAATTAGGTGATAGCTAAGTCCCAATTAGGTGATGTTATCTCCTACTTAGGTGATATTATTTCTAATTAGGTGATATTATCTCCTAATTAGGTGATATTATCTCCTAAATAGGTGATAGTATCTCATAATAAGGTGATAGTATCTCATAATAAGGAGAAAGCTTAATATAAATAAGGTGATAGTATCGCCTAATTAGGCGACAGCTAAGTCCTAATTAGGTGTGAGTTTCTCCTTATTAGGTGATAGTATGTCCTAATTAGATGAAAGTTAAGTCCTAATTAGGTGTAAGTATCCCCTAATAGGTGATAGCCAAGTCCTAATCAGGTGATATCATATCCTAATTATGTGATAGATGAAAGGTAAGTCCTAATTAGGAGATATTATCAGATATTATCTCCTAATAAGATGATTGTATCTCCTAATAAGGAGAAAGTATCTCCTAATTAGGAGATAAAAGAATGCGAATGTGGTATTATGACGCTTCCGTAGATGATTAATGACATTTATAGAACAAATAGAAAGAATTTCCTACATTGAGTATTGATACAAAAGATATATTGATGTAATATATAGATATGATATTTTTTGAGTTATGATATGTAATACTTTTGATATTTTTGACAACCAGTTGTTAAGAATCGGCCAATTCAACATAATATCTTATGGCAGTAACTACTGGTTGTTAAGATGTGAGTAATGACAAATATGGAAAAAAAACATTCCTATTAAGAAGAACAAAATCGTTAATCGAAAAATCATCTAACCAAGTGCATCAAAACCAGGATAAAACAGAACTAAGGCAAAGGAACAGAATCAAAACACAATAATAAAATCTACCATATGAAGAGAAGTGAACTCCTTGCAGAGGACTGAGATAATGTGCACAGGAAGAGTGAGCAACACCCGCCACCTCAATTCGGTAGAAAGGTCACAATCGGTAACTCCCACAAAGGAAGACAAACGTATAAATTGGTAAGTCATGGCACAATAGGTCGACGTCAGAATATCATTTATGACTCTGGACAAGGGGACTTTATAGTGTGCTTCCATTTCCCTATATCGACTATAGAACTTCCTAAGTGTAAGTAATCTTGATATTTGAATCAGTGTTCTTTCGAAGCTCTAGAATACATGTCATGTACGTTTGCATACTTTTTGAATGTCCCGGTGAGCACTACATGTAAATGTAATTATGGTAAAACATCGAAGTATAATAATGACTAGACAATTTACTTACTGGTAAAATCAAGTTATGCACCGAAAAAGTTATGTATTTACGGCCATCGTTCACATTTGTCTTTTAACTATACATTTACATGTGCTGCATGGATGCCATCTTCTTTATTTCATCATATAATAATTGAAATATTTGGAAATCCCTTTTCCTTACTATATTCTGTCCAAAGCTAGTGTTTTGTACAATATCTTAAAAAATGTTTCCAATTCCTCATTATGATGTCTTGCCATCGTAATTTTCCTTACACACACGGATCTTGTTAATGATCCTTGACATCCATTTTATATATATCATTTCGTGAATTTCAGCTCATCTGATGTCCTATGTATCTTCATTTTTGGGCATCTTTCATTACTGCTGAGACACTATTTGTTGAAATGCCTATATACAATACAAATACATAATTGAGGTATTATTGTTTCATTATTCTTTAGAACTACTTGTTTGGTACTCAAGGTGTTTGTACCTTGACTCCTTTCTTTTTGCCTCCAATTATGTTCACACAAGATCAAATCATCCAGGTAATATTTAAGTTGATAAATCCAGTGCTAACAATGTGTAGATATTGAAGTACTCATTAAGGTACTATGTTCAATCCATTATTCTGAAGACTTTCGCAAAATTAAAACGGTCTCCCTAAAGAACTTGAAGTGAGCTGCAGATGTACTCCATAATCGTCTCTCCAGTTGTTGTTCTCCGGAAAAATTTAGTTTAATAATGATATATTGAAAATTAAAGCATCTGTTACAAAAGTGGTTGTAAATAAATATTTACCAAAATCTTCATGTTTTGTTATCGTGTACTCTTATATATTAAACATTATTCTCATGATATAAAGATACTAATACTGCGGAAGCGTAGTAGTGCCAATTTGATAGTCTTTTTTTAATTTGTTTTTTTACACATAAAAGTGTACATTTTACACCTCTACGTGTAAATCTTACACTTTTTTCTGTAAATTTTTACATATTTAAGTGTAAATTTTTCACCTTTTTCTGTACATATTTAACTGTAAATTTTACATTTTTTCTGTACATTTTAAAGAAAAAAAGTGTAAATTCAACACTTTTATGTGTAAAAAATAAATTAAAAAAAAGTATCAATCTGGCACTGATACGCTTCCGTATGATAGTGTAAAGAAGAAGATGATAAGTATTTGAAGCATCCTACACCAATTAGCAAACATAGTGTAATCAAAGATCACAAAGCTCACATCATGGCAGCATTCTATCATGACAGCAAACAGAAAGGAGCCAAAGATTTGAAAACAAATATTACTGAGAAGCAACAAAAATTATACCACACAAAATAGAAAAGGGAAGTAGAGCATTTCATTTATTGACCCAAATTTTGCATGAATTGGTTTACTCTATTGATACCCAAATCTCCCTAACATATGCACTCAAGATGAAAATAAAGATAATGACATACATTTGAACGTAGATTTGTGATCTACTCATAAAGACGCATAATCTGTGCAAGTTTAGCCTTCCTAGGACTTCTAAAAAGCTTCTTAACATTGATACCCAAATCTTCCTAACATGTGCACTCAAGCGGAAAATGTAGGTCATGACCTACATTTGAATGTAGATTTGTGATCTACTCTTAAAGACGCATCACTTGTGGAAGTCTTAACTTCCTAACACTTAATAATAGAGAATTAAAACTTCTTAACATTGATTCCCAAATCTTCGTAACATGTGCACTCAAGCGGAAAATATAGGTCATGACCTACATTTGAACAAAGATTTGTGATCTACTCTTAAAGACGCATCATCTGTGCAAGTTTGAACTTCCTAGCACTTATAATAGAGAATAAAATTTCTTTACATTCTAGTGCGGACGCGGACGTTGACGCCGACGACAGGGTTATAGCATTAGCTCCCTCTCACTTCGTGAGGTGAGCTTAAAAGTAAACGTCCAACTGTTTATTAACATTCAAAATGTTAGGTCATATTAATGACGATCTGGCTAAAATTGTATCATATAGAGTGGACAAAATTTATTTGAAAAGGATTCTGATAAATTCCAATACTTGACTTTTAATACTCTTTGCTTGTTAGCTTGACGCCATAAAACACCACCCATATTTCACTTTGACCTTTAAATTAGAGCATTCTTACGATTTCTTATAACACAAGAAACATCGAGACTTGGTATATTTTCTGTTGAATGTGATCTAAAAGTCTACCTAATGAATTTTGCTAAATCTTGTCAGTGACCTTAAACTTTGAACATTCAAGCATGTCACAGTGCTTAAGTTTTCAAAACCATAGGGTAGAATCCCCTCCAAGATGGCTTACCCCCCCCCCCCCCTCCCCATGAAAAAAAATTCTATCGATAATCCTGTTTTTGAAAAGTATAAAGATGTTATTTATCCACAAGAATTGACTCTAAACAAGGCAAACTTTACAGACACTGAAACACCATTTTTGGACCTAAATATCAAAATTGTCAATGGAGAAATTCATACAAGTGTATATGACAAACGAGATGATTTTGGATTCAACATAGTAAATTTTCCCTGGCTTGACGGTGATGTCCCTAGATTACCGTCATACGGTATCTACATTTCACAGCTCATCCGGTATGCTAGAGCATGTACTGATGTTTTGGATTTTCATAATAGAAATCTACAAATTACAAAGAAACTTTTAGGTCAAGGTTTTCGCTTTCATAAACTAGTAAAGACTTTCTGGAAATTTTACAAAAATTATGATCAACTTCTTTTGAAATTCGGACCAATACAAGCAACGGAGTATATTACTTTGGGTATTTCACAACCTGCATTTTATGGTGACATAATTAACAAAATAAGAAGGATCAAAGGTAGACAGCATATGTATCGAAAATGCGTCAGAGTCATCAAACGCCTTTTATACCGTGGATATGATCCTAATGTCACCAGACGGACACTAAGCTTGGTACTTGACCAATATACAGTCTTGTACGAGCGCATTCTTAAGACTTGCACTCTGACTGACTGTGACGACGGGACTCCATGACGGGCCCTGTCCAAACCTCTTTAGAGAAGACAGGGCCCCGACCACCTGTCCTCTCTGAATGTCAGTCGGACTCCTCGGGTGATAACATATATGAGCTCGCTACAGCCGGCAGAGCACGGACTGTATTACGCACGTCCTCTTTTTATATCCATTTACATATTCATCTGTGTTGCTTGGACCCCTGTGTTTTACGGTCTTGTTTGTGTGTGGTCACCTAACAGTGAGGAGGTTGTTTTACACCATAACTGTGCGTTCTTCGAGACCTCTGGGAAATCGGAATAGTGGGAGGGTTGTGCGCACGTAATCCAGGATAACCACACCGTCTGCTATTTACGTGGCAGATGGCCGTCCTAAGTCGGCACCGGTTGCCCATTGGTCTCGTTGGTTTATGTGTAGTCTTTTGTGTTTCATGTTTCTATGTTGTGAGTTGGTGTTCCTTGTCCCTTTTGCGTCTCTTTCTGTGGGTATCTGTTCTGTGTTTTTTGCATGGGTGTTTTGGGATTTTGCTGTGGGTGCTGCAACCTAGTGTTGTTGGAGATCCCCTCCTTTCTTCTAGATCCGGAATGAGCCAGAATATTATAATAAAATAGAAATAGATAACAGAACAAATGAGTTAAAGAAGATCCTGACGATAATCTCAACAGCACTCACAATAGAGCGCAAAATTAAACATCGACGGACCCCTAGCAAGCTAGAGGTGGGACCAGGTGCCCGGGAGGAGTAAGCATCCCCTGTTGGCTAGCCGCACCCGCCGTCGATATTAATGAAGCATGGAAATGAAAATATGAAAACTTCATGCACTGTCTGACGTTGTCTATATAGAAAGTGCTATGGCGACAATGCCAGGGAAGTATATTCAAAACACTTACTGTCAAACCCCTCGCGGGGAACTTTTTTACGAGCTCCACACGGCAAAGGGCATAAGTGTGACACAAATGAGTTAAAGAAGATCCTGACGATAATCTCAACAGCACTCACAATAGAGCGCAAAATTAAACATCGACGGACCCCTAGCAAGCTAGAGGTGGGACCAGGTGCCCGGGAGGAGTAAGCACGGGATGGCCTCAGAACTCCGTACAACCTAATTTTCTATGGGGACCTGATCAGTGTGACTTATCAGTTTATATCCCCATTGGGTAAACAATTTAGCGGCTTTTGATTTAGTTAATTCAAGTAATGACCAGTGTCCATCTTTAATTTATGGGAATGTCAATTTTCCATCTGCAAACGCATGATACTGACCAAGTGATGCTCTAAGAGGCGGTTCAAGCAATCTGTATTAGATAACAGGTAGTTGAGAAATGTAAAGAAAATGAAAGTCGAGAGTCACTCTGTCAGTTTTCATTGTCTACACGTTAAATGTTTATGCCATACTCGCTATCACAGATATTTAAATTTATTATTTGAAGTTTGAAATTTAGTATTCTTTTTTTCTAGCTTATCTATTTCTTTTGTAGGGGAGGGGGTCGTTAGTTCTTTCCCTTTCATATCTTCAATTTTGTCACCCCCCCCCCTCTTAAAAACATAAGGGGTGTATCTCCATTTGCCTAGATCCTGATTACGTCTCTTAGCATACTGTTGAACATCTTTTCTCATTAATCTGTTAAAGTAAAGCTGCCACGTAAGATGGGGGGTTGCAATCCATCTGGCTCTATCCGCCTATGTGGACATTACTATCCAAATGAATACTTTTTAATTTACATAAAAAATTAAAAGAATTAAAGATAGTATGGAATTAATCAATGTCAAGACAATATCGATATTATTTCATCTTAATTGAAATTTTGAAAAATGGTACATTAATTTGGATAAAAAAAGTTAGATTTTCAACTTCTGAATTACTGTTTTTAATTATCAACAAGATCCTATCCCATGCATCAGTGTTCAGACCTTATTATTAACTAATTATTCATTATTTGACAATTGATGAAATAAGTATGTCTCCGCGATTGTTTTGTTTTTTTTTAAGCTATCATCGGCTCTGATTGAAATTTCAATTGTATATATGAAGTCTGATTTGTCTTTTATGTACGTATCTTGCAGTAGGAAACAATAATGATCGATTCTTTCCGCTAGTGTTCCGATTTGAGAAATTATAGGTCTTCCAGGTGGTATAATTAAAAGTTCATAACCTGCACCTGGTCGGACATTGTTACCAATTACTCATTTGATTTATGTACATGCATCTTCTGCAGCAGATACATTTATTACCTCCTTACACGATATGTCTGGCCACATGTCAGGTACTTGTCTTTGTCAAGTACATTATTCATTTTTATTTCACCAATTTTTGTTCGAATTGTCTATATACGTATAAAAAATATTTCAGTTTTTACCCAGGATACGGCTTCTGGTGGATACATTATGCGTACGCGACATAACAAAATCGGGAGCATGTATAGATCTGGTTTTAATAAGATTGATGCATAATGCAAACGTTGCTTAAGTCTGACAAATAAGATTTTTTTCTCATTAAAGTTCAAAGGAATTGATTATTTATAACATATTTTGATACTATTTTTCACACTAATGTGATTAAAGAAAAAAATCGACATGAAAAAATCTTGTTCACATCGCCTCCTAACCCAGAGCTCCTCGTTTGAATCTCACAGGCTTTATTTGTATTACAAAAGTTATCGTTCTTGAAAACAGCGAGGTGGCGCTGTTACGTGACGTAGAATGAGACAGTGCAAAGCGAAAGTATCACGGACGTTCGTGTTTACAATAAATCGAGTGAAATTATGGAATTTGAGGATAATTACGAGGTTCCCGAGTTAGATTTAGATTTCGTCGTGCAGCCATATATGTTCGAACCACTCGTTAATGGTCGATCAGCCACAAGGAGGGATGAATCGTCTGACACAGACCACGAGGACGACGAGGTCGAGGATCAAGAGACGAGCGACAGTGAACAACTGCCACAAAACACAGATTGGTGAATAGCTTTCTCTCTCTCTCTCTCTCTCCCATCTCTCTCTCTCTCTCTCTCTCTCTCTCTCTCTCTCTCTCTCTCATCCAATAAACTGAAAATATCCCTCTTTCACATAGAAACGAACCCAAATAACTGACTTACTGAGTAATACATTTTAAATTTACAAATTACACTGCGAGAAAGGAATAATATTTTATTACCAAATTGTGCTCTGCTGACATATTATATTTCATAAAATGCAATAAACAAAAAATTATAAGTCCTTGGAAATATATGTAGTAAAATTACAAGTGTAAAACAATTTGTCAAATTACTTAAATGTAGGTGCAGCTGCAAAAACTGTGAAATTATGCAGTCGGTCAAGGAGTGTAAATGCTGCCGGGATACAAACATAGTAGATGGCAAAATAGAAGAGGCAGGCATTTCTTGTATTACGGAACACGAGAGCTTCCAGGTGAATTGTCTGAACCACCATGTCCTTGAGTTGTCGTACTATGAGTACATTGAGTACAATGGGCCCTTAGAACCAGATCAAATGATTCACAAGTAAGCATTCAATATTTATAATCACATGTTGTAAAACCTGTATTGAGCATACTAGTACTTATATTATAATCTATATACATCTACACATAGTCAAAAGTGGAATTCATATGTTGCATTTCTATGTATATATATATATATATATGGTACATCTAATAATAATTTGAAACATTTTCTTTCATTGTTAAAGGGTTTACAGATATATAGCATACAGAAGGTTTGCAAGGTTCATTTGGAAACGATTGGGGAAAAGAAACAGAAGAATTCTGCCTGCGTGTGTGGTATCTGCTATACGCAGACGATATCCTTCCCAGGAATACTGTGGGTTTAAATATCCTGACGACAGAAAATGAAATTCATGTAGCTACCAGTACTTCATTGGTTAAATCTACTTAAGTGCCGTGACACCACAAAATCCTTCGACGGCTTTGGAGTACTTTGGGCTATGGGTGGAGGTCGGCGATGTACCCGACTCTGACTGTGAGCTTGACGAGCCTTGGAATAGCTTCCATGAGTGTTCCTTGAACTCATCAATTCTGTCATAAGGTCCGAAATGTACTCTGAAAATAGAAATTCTTATGAATGTTAATTGTGATTTTGGATATTTCTTTAATTTTTAAACTTTGGACAAAGTTTTTAACATATGGTAATGGATGGATTAACCCTGAAAGGGCTGCATAGCTAAATAAAGGAAAGCTAGGGTTCTTAATTATAATAATAGGTATATTTACCAAATGTTTGTTGTACTTTAATCTGCTTGGCTATCCCATCTCCATGTTTAGCTTTAGGATAGGACACTGCATACTGTGGTCTACCATCACTTGTGACAGCCTGTTGTCTGCAGCTGTTCTCATTAAAGTGCAAAGCAGCCAGGAAGAGTCTGAATTAAAAAAAAACTTGTTGATAATTTGAATCTCAGTATTTGACACTGTGTAATTATGTATATTCATGATAAATTGAATATTTTAATATATGAATTTTGTACATGTACCTTGCTTCCATCTGGGCATGGAAAAAATGAACACTTTTTGGTGCGAAATAGCAGACAACCTTATGGAAGGATTCAAGGCTTGATGTCTGACCCACAGGAGATAACTTCCTGATATCTGTCAGAAGCATTCTGCCTGTGATAATGCGCTCCAGGTCCATGTGTGGCTTGAATCCTGAAAATAATAAGATAAATTGATAACATTAAATGGATAAACAAAGTGGAATTTAACTCCATTGTCTGTTTGTATGCCAATTATCGCATGCACTCTAACATTTAAAGATCATCATTTCATGTTCTTACCATGATTACAATGTACAAGTATTGATTACTCCATCTTACTTTGGGAGTCCATTTCAGTATCAGTTTTACAAACACAAAGGCAAACATTCAACAATTATTCATTAGTCACTGTATTTCTACCTTTCCTCATCCAAAGTCTGTCATCAAGTGATCCATGTACACAATTAGGGAAATGTTCTCCTTCATGACCTTCGTGGATGTTGACAACATGGTTCAGAATAGATAACCACTTATCTCGGACCAAATCTCCATCTCCCCCACTTGATGCTGCACACCAGTATATATGGTTGCTGATGGAACGTGCCCAGTCACCAAGGATACCGTTGCCTTTTTTCTTGCTTGCAGCCTCTATCTTCTTGTATATTCCTAAATAATTTATTTCATATTGCATAGATATTATGGTAGAAAGTTCCTGGTACATCAATACCTAATATTATGAAAACACTTTATTTGATTGGCACTAATGAATTAAACGTTCTTAATTAAATCATACATACAGCTTACCTTTAGCAACATGCCATACATCGAACCAGTGATTGATGTTAATGTGTTCCTCCTTCATATATGCCTTCACTTGACTATGCCTGTCAGTAACTAGGTCAGACACATCAATACCTTCTGAATCGAGCAAAGCCATACATCTTTTTAGCCCTTCTAACTCCATATTGTAGGAATTGCTGACTTCATTGCTCTAAAAAATACATAACTTATTTTACTATTACCAGAAGATAACAAGTGTGAAAAGGGATAGCAAAAGACAGCAAATGTGAACAGTAGCTGTTAATGAAATGCTTTCTGTGATTTATAACTTGACTGAGTAATGTATGAAATTGGCAGCTAAGATTATTCTTTGAAATTTCTTTTTTGTACTTCAATTGAAAACTACCTGCACAAGTTGTACTGCTACAATTTTAGAGGTGTCCAAATTCATCAGTGTGTATGATCCAAACTTTGCAGTGTGACCTGGAGAGCAGCATCTTGCATCCCCACCAAGCCTCAGTGGTATTCCTTCATGACGTAGTTCATCCAGCATCATCTCCTGTTTGTTAGTGCACACAGTACTGATAGTTGGTACCAGATAAGCACTCTGCATGGAGGTGTATGTTCTTTGAGAGAAGCATGAAATGCTGGCAAAATTCATCATATTTATGACCCTCAGTGCACTACTTCCTGAGAAAAGAATGGCAGCACCTATAATTAGGTTTCCCCATGGCATAGTACCACTCATAGGCTGACTACTCCACTCCCATTGACAAAAGCACACCCCACAGGACATTTTGACTAACAAGCATGTACCAATGACTTTCCTTTCTTTCCGTTGAAATTCTCTCCCACAGTCTGAACAGCTTTTAGGAAACAGCTGCTCAAGGCAATTTTGATACACGATGAATTTTTTCTCGCTACTTGGGTCTGTATCGCTGCTGCATCCAAGCGGTCTGTAGTCATCATCACTGTCGTCAGACTCCATCCAGTCAGGGTCTGATTCATCATACTTGTCATCATCATCTGACATAATCTGATCCTCTTCCTCCTCCTCATATCTATAGTCCCTTCGGTCCTCCATATAAGTGTTGACCTGGATGCCACGATCACATGTTGTAGGTACCATTAGTGTCTGGAGTTTCACATGTCTTCTTTCCTGTGTAAAACAACCCCATTTAGAAAAAAAACTTTCAGTTTCTATGAAACAGCTATTGTGGTTGAATAATTTCTACCTTCTGGTGTACGTTCATAAACGCCAGAATTTTGTTTTAAAATATAATGATAACAAAGAAATAGTTGAGCAGTGTATCAACACCCCCCCCCCCCTCTCCTTTTCACCACCCATAATAATCCTCATTAAATACATGTTCTAATGATAAAAACATTATTTGTATTAATATGATAAAACTTACAATAAGATTATATGTTGTCTGAGTGAAGCTATTGAATACTTGTGACCCCTCATTCTTGCCATCCATGTCTTTTGAGAAATCACTGGATAAGGTCTGTGCTGGTTCACTTGCCTCTTCTGCAGGGTCGGATTCAGGCATATTTGTCGGGGTAGGGATCTGTACATCCTCCTCACGGGCCTTCTTATTAGGAATATCGTGTAACTTCTGCAAGTAATTTATCTTTGCTTCAAATCGAATGTAAATAATCATAAGAGCTAATCGTTTATTTACCGTATAAACTACAAGCACGGATCGAAAAAATTCATTCCCTTTAGTCTACTTAAAGTGTGGTCCAGTCTCTGATTTTAAGATAGTAATTTTTAAAAATTAAAAAAATCATATATTATATTTGAAACTTACAGTCGTTCGTGTGTGTATTTTAGTTTGTGTTTAGGGGGGGGGGGGGGGCACTTATCCTGCTATCCCTCCCCTTCCATCCTTTTGGATACGCGCTTGAATGGCATATTCATAATCTTTAAGATCAAAGGATATAATTATTTTGTACAGTTGGATCAGAAAATCAAGAGGAACCCTTGTCATTCTGCTAAATACTCCGATTTTTCTTCCGCTGACCATACCATGCACTGCACTAGATTTCTTGTGAGACAGTAGCGGATCTAGAGGGAATGATGACATTTGTTTGTTTACGTTTATAGAGATCCGCCCATGATTTGATAAAAAAGAGAGAAGTAACATCATGTCAATATTATCTTGGGTGTAAAATTTCATTACGAAAAGTTTTATTTTCATCTGAAAATGCCGACCCGTACTGAACGCAGAACAAAAAAAGTTTAATTATGTAGGGTATGATATAGGAGGTACCGTATACAGTTGATTTAATCATGTACTAACTTAATGGAAACATGCAGATGTGTCCACAATATAGGATACTTTAAAAGTATACATTTTGCATGGGTCGGAAATATTGCATTTGTTTACGATGAATCGGAGGGGGAGGGTAGGGGGTTGTACTTCTTACTCCATCTACACCTTTTACCAAACATTGTGCTAAGTTTCGCCTTCCTTTTTTATCCTGCTTTATTTTTATTCAATTGTATCGTACTTTTTCATGTTGTTGATTAGTTAATTGAATGATATAAGCCTACCTGTAAGGCACTCCGTTTCAGAATCGCCGTCGATTTTCTGTTCTTTCCTCTCAATTTAGCCTCTGGTACAGGGAAATCAAATATTGTTGGCACTGCACCTTGTTTTAACATCAGTTTAATGCCGCATTGACGAGCTAAAATCGGATCCATTTGAAAACAATCGCTCGAGAAATGCTTCTCACACAGCTTCGAGTAATTGGATGCCTTGAACCCCTCTCTTTTCATGTTTGTTACCCATATTTTACGAAAACGAACATCTTTTGGAAACAAAAACATAGAAACACCTTTTCCCGATAAGTTATTGCAGTTATAAGCTGCACATTGTACCATTTTGGATTATTTCTCAGTTTATCAGTCACGCTTCGAGGATTGTCTCTAATGTAAACAATTACCGGCGCGAAAGTTGGCGATTCAGAGGCTGTCTCTTTCCGCGTCATAAACTAAGAACAACAACTCTCGTCTGACAAATATTTTTTTTATTTTTTCCTGATGAAAGGTCCTTATTAGAGGGAATACACTGATTTTTATAAAATCAAATTCTGGAAATTATTAAAAGTTAGTCAGTAACAGATCAAAATAACTATTTTTGAGAGATTTAATCAAATAATTCTTCTTATGATCTTTAAAATGAACGTAATACATGCCCTCTCCGGATGGAATGTACCCCTAGTAGAAACAATGGGTAACGATAATATCTTTTTAAATATCATCTGATGTGTAAAAATAAAATTTATGTAGGTGGTGCAACTTATGTCATGTCTTGATGCATGTTTGATAGATGTGCGTGTATCATGACTATCAGGCAGACAAGCAGATGTATTCAAAAGGGAGGGGGTGTTCAGAACTATTGTCACGAAGAAAAAAGTTACTTTTTGTTACATTTTGTTAAGTTATGTTAACTATCGGAAATTCATAGTTTTTACTTTATAAAACTAATTTTTGAGTCTTTAAAATTATCTTTATGACAAATTTTATATTCAAATCTATTTGAATTTTGAACTTATTTTCCCGATTTGCATTTTGAAATTTAAACTTTTTGAACTTTATTTTTGGCAGTTTTCTTTAATCTTTAAATTAGACCCGAGGCATGACAATAAATTAGTTAGTCTACGATTTCTTTAGATTTCACAATTCTTTAGATATGTCCCCAAGCCACAAATCACCTTTTCCTAAGAAATCTTCGGACACTCTGAGAAATTGTTTACTCAGGTGTACCCAACATAATGGTTGCGCAACTCATTGATGTCAATCTAAAATTGGTCTTTTGTTAAGAATTACTCGGACCGACTAATTGTTTATTTAATTATTTAAGTGACCACGGTCCGAGCCATCCATACTTCGCGTGATATTTCAAAATTATATTCCTACGCGTGGATCTCAGAAATTTCATTGGCTAGTTCTTAGAAAGTACCAAAAAAAAGTAGATCCACCTGGGAAATAGTCCGCGTCCAAGCGTCACTTTTCATGTGCGCTTCGCAATAAATGGACGAAACTTAATTTCGGACTTTCTTCAATTTTTGCAGGTAAATATGGCTATATTACTCTTATATCAATACATCAATTTATCTATCTATTCAAAAAGTTAATTTTTGAATTATATTCATTAGTATCATGTTTATGTCATGCATGTGGTTTGGCCAAATTTAAGAATTGTCTCGAATCTTAATTTGTGCAGTGATATTGATATTTGTGTATAAAATGTTACTTTCATTTTTGGGTTGAGATAAGTTTGTATGACCTTGAATAATCAGTATGTTGATTAATGTATCATACTGTAGGTTTAAACTGTACCCATGAAATGACCCCTTTATGACATAATAGCGTGTCCTTGACCTTGATTTTTGCATTTGACCTTGATATCCGTACTTGTCAATGATTTTGTATTTGTCTTTGACCTTGAATTTTCGAATTTGACCTTGATTTTGGTATTTGACCTTGAACTTGATTTTCTTACTTATTTTGACCATGTATGTTCACTTTGAAAATTGTGTTGTATGTGAGAAAAGCTATGTGTGAAATATGTGATGAAATTGTTTAATGTATGTTTTGTGTTTAAAGAAATTTAACTTTTCATGTGCGCTTCGCAATAAATGGACGTAAATTTTAATACCGGACTTTCTTCAATTTTTACAGAGAGCCAATCAAGATGTAGCAACCTCCAGCCAATCCGTGCCTTTTAGTTGAGAGGGGGGCAAAATACCGACCAAAAGGGACTTATTCTAAATCCCGTGGGAAGACTGGTGACGAAATCCTTCAAGACCCCGGTCCTCTCCAGCTATGAAGCGAGTAAAACAAATTCCCCAAAATCAAACACAAAGACAGCACCCAAAGCTGCATTCTTTCGATCGTGATTAGGATATCCAGATCCTGGACATCATCTGCAGACATTCACAAACACCGGTGATATGGTTAGTGACTCCGCCATACACAAATCGGGCCTTCCAACATGTATTTTCTTTCTTTAGAGGATATATACATACTTTTCAAGTACATGTACGTATTAACAGTGACAAGTTTTGAAATCGTTTGCATGACTCGTGAGTCAACTCCTAAAGATTGCCACATAAGTGCAGTGATGTCAAAATGGGCAGTTTCGAAGATAACATGTGGGCAGAGCCTGAAGGACATAAACATTGCTGACCGTCACCGCCATAGACATCTACCGTGGGATGTATGGAAAATGGACAATGCAATCAGGACATATTGGACGGTTCCCAGAAAGTCACAGGGATGATAACTCTTATGTCAACTAGGACAGTGTCTTTTTGTCCCAACTAAGACATTGTAAAACTGTGTATTGAAATTTACTACATGTACATTCTTAATCTAGCGTCATATATTACCAAAAAGAAAAAAAAACCACAAAATTAATAATAACACTTTCTTTTACCATGTATGCGTCAATAACTTATTGAATAAGTTTTATTCTTTCCTTTGACTCTTTTATAATGTTTGATATGTTCCTATCCATTCTATCAACTATACCATGCATCTCGTCCTTACTATAGAGATCTTATGTGCATACTAATATTTCCTCATCCCTTTAGCAATTAACATTGCATGCAAAAAAAACCAGTTATGCATTGGATTTCTTGCTTATACCTGGCTAAGTGCATGTAGACATCCCCACTAAAAACTGAACAGTAGGTGCACACTACTTCAGATAATATATACTAACATACAAAAAAAAGCTCCTTATTCTGAGAGCATGTATAATGTATATCATATGGTAGCATGTAGTAAAAAGCTCCTTATTCTGAGAGCATAACATGTATATCATATACTAATATAGTTTCATTCAGCAATTATGGGTGGAGTGCTCCAATATTCTTTTACCTCTGTCAGGATGACCGTATTACTGGTGTTAACTTTATAGATTCTTTTAGGCTGAATCACTAATTGAATAGATTCTTGGACTTGCTGTAACTCCCAACATAGGTTTACCCCTCTTGTGCACTAAATTATGAAAATTTATATCGTGTGAAAAAAGAGAAAGAAACAAGGTTGTGATGTATTTTGTTCAAAACGGGCATCCGGCAAGTCTGACTCAAAGCATCATGGGAATTTATCTGATCAATTTGTTTTCATTGATGTAACATCACATCCTTCTGTCTTTCTGCATTTTCGGTCTCTTTTAACCTTGTTGTGGACTTGTAGCTCTCCTTGTCTTGGTTTCTATGGTTACCACTACTAATATTTTAATCCAATATGGCAGTGTGGGCATGTTTACTGGGGTCAACTTTGGAATATATTGTTGATCCTTTCCCAATAGAAATGGACGAACCCATTCCACCAGCTTTTACCTGAATGTAACACCCTTCCCCCTTTCCATCTTGTCTACTTGCATGCGAGATATATTTATACGCTTGCCAATGAGTTAGGAAATCTGTTAATGCATATTTCTGTCCTAGCACTTGTCTAATTCTGTAGTAGACATATATAGTCTTCAGCTACATTCATATGATCATGAATAATGACTTAGCATGTGCTTTCAGCCTCCCAAATTTTACTAACAAATAATTATCAGTAACTCCATCATAGTATAGGAACATATCATCCATCTCTTTCATTGTGTTTGTTTCTTTTTTTTTCAAAACAAGAGTCATCAAATATTTTACCTAAAAAAAAAACATCTTGATCATTTTTGTGGTGTATAACAAAAAAGTTCCAAAGACCCAATTTTTATTATCATGAAATTGTATGGAAATCATGGTGAATACATTGTGTTAATGCCGATACATGTACATAAATTTTGTTTTCCATTATTATTGATATGTTGTACATATGTGTAGTCTTTGTGTAGTACACTTACATGGATATTTTTGAATATTAATTCTAAAACAATTGTTATCATATGCCTTCATCTGTACTTTCATTTTTGGGTTTGAAGACTAGTCTTCCCACGGGATTTAAATGAATAATTTCATTATATATCCCTCTTCCTTTTGTGTGGGTTTGCACCCCTCTCAACTAAAAGGCACGGATTGGCTGGAGGTTGCTACATCTTGATTGGCTCTCTGTAAAAATTGAAGAAAGTCCGGTATTAAAATTTACGTCCATTTATTGCGAAGCGCACATGAAAAGTTAAATTTCTTTAAACACAAAACATACATTAAACAATTTCATCACATATTTCACACATAGCTTTTCTCACATACAACACAATTTTCAAAGTGAACATACATGGTCAAAATAAGTAAGAAAATCAAGTTCAAGGTCAAATACCAAAATCAAGGTCAAATTCGAAAATTCAAGGTCAAAGACAAATACAAAATCATTGACAAGTACGGATATCAAGGTCAAATGCAAAAATCAAGGTCAAGGACACGCTATTATGTCATAAAGGGGTCATTTCATGGGTACAGTTTAAACCTACAGTATGATACATTAATCAACATACTGATTATTCAAGGTCATACAAACTTATCTCAACCCAAAAATGAAAGTAACATTTTATACACAAATATCAATATCACTGCACAAATTAAGATTCGAGACAATTTTGTCATGTGCTCACTTTAAATTATTCATAATTGAAAGTTATCAAATGACACTATGAAGGACGCTAAAAAAGATAATACAATGTACATGGACGTTATTCTTATTTCTCACACCAATGCAAGAGTCCTTGATTAATCATTACATGAAATTAAAAAGTTGGAATATATTTATCAGAAAATCATACATGTATGAATTCATTTTGAGTCTCTTGAAGTCACTCGAGTACATGTATATAAAATTGTTATATAATATGAAATTCATACATATAATGTAAGCGATCAGTAAAAGCTGGCAAAGCGGTAGCGACCAGCTAGAATTAGATTTTTTTAAATTCTTGCAAAAAATACACAAGAGAGACCTATAAGGAGGGATCCTCATGACTTCTTCATACCCTCCCCGCTTCTTCTTGATCTTTCCTCTTTTTGTCAACTTTGTAAGCGGCCTTATCAGTGAGCCCTATTACATGTAATTTATATCTGCAGTGGGTAAATCAAGTTATTCAACTGCCCAGCGTTCACCGTGTGAGAATGAACCTTTGATTAATGGGATGTAATCCTTATCATGCGTATCTATCTGCAAACCCAAGAGGTCAAGTAAGTTTCACTTCTTCAGACAACGCGAAACTATAATCGAAATGTATTGAGTTGATTCACAATCCATTTGGATTGAATGTTCGAAAACGAAACGGACATGGTCGTGATTTGTTTTTGTAAAACAAAAATTGGATTTTTTGGCTACAAAAAAAATTCGACTCGGCGACGTTTTTCTTGAGCCGGTTGGGGCGAGGGGAAAGAAACAATTGTTAAATTAAAAAAGAGAAAATGAATGATAGAGAAAATGAATGATTGAAATGTTTTTATATGGCAACATACAATTTATGAAATATTTATCGGTGAGTGTTTCAGAATAAAACATGACAAGGTATATATAATTGTAATTCAGTGATTTTGAATTCGGAAGATTAAGTATGGATTGCAAAAATGATTTTGTCATCGGTATAATACTTGTAATATACGTTATTTACAAGAATTTCATTGTTAGCAATACGCCGTTTCCTAGATGTCGAAACTCTCACGTAAGAAGGCGCAAAAAGGTTACCGCGACTAAATTTAGGGCATATTTTGATTAAATTAATATCAATCTATATAAATGCCGTCCTAAATCGGAGAAATTAAAATTCAAACGATGATGTGATGTTCATAGGATTGTTAAATGTCCATAAAATTCTAGCATTTAAAAGTCCTATATCCCACACGGATGATGCGGAGGGAATAAAAGGGGCCGGGAGAGAATCTATTATATATTAGAGAGTCGCTCTATTATTGATATACATTTAGTATTATGCTATAAGTTCATTTTCGCCTTACTCTGATATATTGAACAAAGAATATGACCAATATGAATAAGATCATCCCGGCAAGCTTAGTAGAAAGCTCATCGCGCCCGGGTGCTGCGGCCATCAACCCTTCCCCGGGCGGCTATGCTCGATTTGTAGTTTCACAAAAAGTAAAATCTCTTATCAAACTCTTACTAATTTTCAATGCACTGTGTTTTGAATTAATATTTAAAATAGTCTAATAGTGATAAACGGATAAAAAAAGATATCGCCGCGGACACAGATCGAGGCCGGATGATCGGAGATTAACATCTAAAGGGCTCAGCCATGCTTTCGGCGAAATAAATATTTTATCTCTTCAATTTAGTTGGAACAATCAACAATGATTCTAACAATATTTTTAAAACGGCGTAGAAAATTGGCCATTTGCCGCGGATATTTATACTTCAGATATCCCCCAACCTCCCCCCCCCCCCCCAGGTTTCCAGGATCTTTCAGTTAAAGTTCAAATTTGGGTCAAGTTGGCTAAATATATTTACATGAAACAGATTGAATGCATTGACTATTTTCTTTTTTAGCTCGCCGGGACGAATGTCCGGAGAGCTACTGTCATACCCCCGGCGTCGGCGTCTGCGTTGGCGTCTGCGTGCGCGTGCACAAAAACTTTAACCTTGCTTATAACTTTTAAACCAATACAGATTGGGCTTTCATATTTCACATGTGCATTCCTTGTGACAAGACCTTTCCATGGATACCAACATTTTTGACCTTGTGACCTTGACCTAGGAGATTGACCTACTTTTGAAAAACTTTAACCTTGGCCATATTTTTTGAATGGTAAGTGATAGGGCTTTGATATTTCACATGTGTATTCCTTGTGACAAGACGTTTCCATGGATACCAAAATTTTTTACCTTGTGACCTTGACCTTGGAGATTGACCTACTTTTGAAAAACTTTAACCTTGGCCATATTTTTTAATGGTAAGTGATAGGGCTTTGATATTTCACATGTGTATTCCTTGTGACAAGACGTTTCCATTGATACCAAAATTTTTGACCTTGTGACCTTGACCTTGGAGATGATTGACCTACTTTTGAAAAACTTTAACCTTGGCCATATTTTTTGAATGGTAAGTGATAGGGCTTTGATATTCCACATGTGTATTCCTTGTGACAAGACGTTTCCATGGATAACAAAAGTTTTGACCTTGTGACCTTGACCTTGGAGATGATTGACCTACTTTTGAAAATCTTTAACCTTGGCCATATTTTTTGAATGGTAAGTGATAGGGCTTTGATATTTCACATGTGTATTCCTTGTGACAAGAGGTTTCCATGGATACCAAAATTTTTGACCTTGTGACCTTGACCTTGGAGATGATTGACCTACTTTTGAAAAACTTTAACCTTGGCCATATTTTTTGAATGGTAAGTGATAGGGCTTTGATATTTCACATGTGTATTCCTTGTGAAAAGACAATTCCATGGATACCAAAAGTTTTGACCTTGTGACCTTGACCTTGGAGATGATTGACCTACTTTTGAAAAACTTTAACCTTGGCCATATTTTTTGATTGGTAAGTGATAGGGCTTTGATATTTCACATGTGCATTCCTTGTGATAAAACCTTTTTTATTGTTGTTGTTGCAATTTACATATGGTTGCACCGGCGAGCTATGTTGTCATTCTGACAAGTCTGGTTAATTGAATGAATATTAGATATCCGAAAAAAAATATCTGTTTTCTTTTCTTCTTTTTTTTTTTTTTCGTTTGTTTAATGTGTATACGATATACTATTTCTACAAGGAAAAATCATGTGTAGTTCCATTTCAGTAGAATAATGTATGTAGCTTTGAATTAATATAAAATATACAAAATTAATAGATAAAAAATAAGTGGTTTGTATTGCTATACAAATAAAGACGGGAAATTGACTTGCATGAAGAATGCTTGATGCACCTTTGATATGCCAATATTTAGTTGCAACATCGTCAATTATGCATTAAATATTTATATGTTTTTAATATAATTTTAATTCCTAATTCCTAAGAAGATGATTTCTGTATAAAACCAACCTCAAAAACCCATGATCGATTGCGCAAAACGAAGTGCGACAGAGCGCGCATGGGTTACCGATGTATAAAATCTCAACCCCCCTCCTTATCTAATCTTAAAAGAGGATCCAATGGTGACGGAGAGAGGTGTTTCTGTAGCTGACGTCTTCAGATATCTCTCATTTACCATATTATTTTTTGGTCCAATCAAATTAATATAAGAGGCCCGGGGGGGGGGGGAAGTACACTTGAACCGCGGGACCCTCTTTATTTATTTTTGTTTGTTTATTTATAAAATTCGTTACATACATCCATATTTATTTATTTATATTTCTGTTTCTAATTAAATCTAGCACTTTCTTTTCCGTTTATATCCATCTATGGATGGTAAGTAATAAGTCATGGGCGGATCCAGGAATTAAAAAAAAAACCGGATAAGGAGGATGACCCCGTATCAACTTGTTCTATCTAACACTCACATTTTTTTTTAATTTTTCTTGGCTTTAATCAAATCAATAAGAGCTAATTTCCTTCAAATACAATCTAAAACTAAGGGACTCAGCCCCCCCCCCCCCTCCCCCCTTTTTTTAAAGGTACGTTGTCCCTGAAAATTTATTAATTTTATAAAATTTTATAATGCAAAATCTTTCTTTCCATATGAAAGTTTACATTCTCATTTGTATAAATTCATTTTGAATTTGGGGTGCGCAGCTCTAATTCATTTCACTGGCGCCACCTACAATGTATTGCGTTTTTACAATAGAGGTTTATATGATTTAATTATACAAATTCGACAATATTATGGTCGTTACTGCATATTTTCAAATAAAACTTTGTATGGCTACTTTTTTCCTCAATCAAGACCCTTCGGAATACATTTTACGTTTTCAAAGAAATCTATTTTCAGGGACACTGTATCCTTAAGCCGAATTGACCGGTGAGTAAGCCACAAGTTTTAGCTTTTACAAAAAGCTTGCCGTCAGTTAGCTGACTGTAAATGTTGTAAAATTCCAGGTAGAAAATGCATTTACCAATCGCACATTTCCGGGCTTTTCCGCGTTTTTCCGATTCAAGTGACGGAAATTTCCGAAAATCTGCGATTGTTATAGGACGTATCGGTTCAAAGACTTTTCGATGCAAATTTCGGAAGAAAATACACTGATGCGATATGACTTTCATTTGTCAGGTCATCTAGACTCTTAAGCCGACCTGGTGAGAGAATCTTATACACAGGTTCTGAATAACCTAGACGGATATTTGCATTTTATGCAATTGTCAACCAATCATATTGCCAAGAGGTATTCTATCCGTGCAAGTAGGTTACGAATGATTACAGTATACCGTCAGTCATGACTGACGGTAATCAAGAGTATATGGGGCATTGGGCGGTTCTTATCTCACAGCGTCGATGAAAATAGCAAACAGCTTGCTGCGGCAGAGCGGTGCACGTGTAATTGTAGCAGACGAATCTTTTACACAAAATTCATGATTTACTGTCTTGAGTCAGAGTGCAATATATTAAATGTATAATATTATAAAACTCGTAGCTGTCTTATAAATGTCATTTATGATTTTATGTCTAGAAAGACAGCTTTTGATCAGTTTTACACATATACATGCATGAACTACATGTAAATGTTCATAAATTAGGATTGGGCAGGAGAGGCTGCAAAGGGTCATCTCGTAATGAGTATCGCTATGATGTAGAATTAAGATTATTTTTTTCCATTTTGTTTTAACATGTTTTGGAATTGTATATCTACACTTTCCTTTGAAAAAAAAATACAAGGAATATGATAACATTTCATAAATCTGTGCGTCCCTGAGTAAACCTCTCGTTTTTGGCGGGTACTTTTGCGCGGATCTGCATAAATTAGAGTAGACAATGGCCGGCGTTATACAGTATGTTTCTCCTAAGTGAAGATCGTGAAAATCTGGTTTAATAAAGTAAAATTACACATTGTGAAAAGTGTATAAGTTGTGTCACTGAACATAAAACGGATCTATTTGACTATATATACCTTGGGACTTTCCACATATTGCAGCAACGATATAAGAATTTACGAATGGATGCACAAGTAGCAGTGAAAACGACAGAGAAATTATTTTACTGAAAAAAGTACGTGTATACATATTTTTCTGCAAATAAAAATTTTCGCATAAACACGACAAAGGCCTATTGGATTATACTTTTAAAATTAGTCACGTTGTCCCTGAAAACTCATAACATACATTATTAATGAGTTTTTGGATTCAATGTTTTCATCTAATGAAAAAAAATGTGAAGAAATGAGGTAAGAATTGTTTACGTGTGTAAGCGCGCATGTTGCATGTTCAGAATCTAGTATAATAGAAAACGCGCTATCGGTATGATTCAGCATCCGGTAAAAACAATCCCCCCCCCCCCAATTTACCATTTTTACAACTCGCACATTTCTTTTCAACGTTTCCACTGTCACTGACGAAGCATCGTTCGGCAATCATGGTATTTTATTGCACATATGTTACATTTTATAACTGTAAATGATCTGCTGCAATAATCAACAAATTAAGAGACTTACCGAGTTCTCTGCAGACATCGTTTCCTTGTTTGAATTTCTGCTGTTTACAATACTTTTCCTTTTCTTTATTTATTCATTTATTATTATTATTTTTTTTTTTTTCGTTTTGGTGCTTGCCGTTTTGACGAAAGGAAAACGTTTCGAATATCACAACTCATCCTCCATTAGTGCCATGTCCATTGCTCATTCAAATTCAAAGATGAAATTTCATTAGCTTACCATAACTTCCGGTTACCATTTCCAGCCAATCATTTCAAAGCAATTTCTTCTGAACCAAATTGTCTAAAACGGAAAGCAGCTCGGATCGATGCAGGGAGGAGGTAAGAAATATTCTACATCTTTATAATTGAATTGAAATAATAATGACAATGGAGTATTGCGGTGATTTCTTTTTTGATTGATAGCGCTTTGAATCCGGCTTAAATCATTCACTATTGATTGTAATTGATGCTTGTGTAGGGAATATCTTTAGATTTCACGTGTGATGTTTTCAGATAAGTAAAACATTTTTCGGGATGATTTTCTTTAACATTGAAAATGATATTTATAATCTATAAAAGTAGGTTTTTCGATACATTCGTAGACGGAGTTATATCGTTATCGTCAGACATTTTGCTTTAAATCCAATTTATTCCCAAAGAGTGTGTATTCTTATCGTGCAAAATTCAAAACAATTGGCCAATAATTAAAGACATACGGTGTATATCGTGCATTTACTTTTAATACATTATAGAATCATCCTAACAAAATGTTACAACCTTTATATGAATTAGAAAGTTTCATCGTGTCATACTTTGAGTTTTGTGTTTCTTACTACCTTTAACTTATTTTTGAAAATCATCATATACTTTTCATCTAACTGTTTTGGAGTTTCGAGTCAAATAAAACTGTTCCAGCAGGAAATCGGTATTTTTATACACGTTAAGAAGCCCTTCTGTGAACGTCTATTTATGGGCGGAGATATACAAAACGTATGACGAATCTTAGTTATATTACATGTACCTATATACGTTTACGTAACGGTTAAAGTAACCGCTTTATTGGTTGCTAAATATGTTTACGTAACGGTTACTGCAGCCGCTTTATTGCTTGCTAAATACTTTTTTCCGGATTTTTTTTTTTTTGCAGTCAGAACCCCATTTTCGCAATATGTAATTGAAAATACTTTTTTTTTCTTATATATTCATTTATTAATTTCATTCATTTATTTATATAATTTTATGCAGAAATTTTAGTTTAGTAAAAGGAATATTATCTATGCGTAATGCAAATAACGACGATGGAAAAAATAGTTTCACGAACAGCACGTGAAATAGATCTCCGCTTCACCCATGGGACGATAACGGAGAGGAACTTCAATATGCCACTTAGGGAATACATGCATTATAAATCTTTAACACAAGGGTGATTTAGCGGGAATCTGAAGAAACCACGATCGACAATTTTCGATATATCAATGATTGATTTTCCTCGTAATCGCGATACTATTAGCCCAGCATATTACTGGAAAAATCTTTCACTTTGTGATACAAGCACCAAATTTGGCATGAAGGCAAAAGAGGTACTTCTTTTACAAAATCAGCTGTTAGCCACTCAAAAACTCAAAATGGCCGCCATTTATCCAAGATGGCGGCCAAATTGGTCAGTTTTTGTATTATTCTTTAGATAAACGTGTATATATTCACCTTAAAGCAGCCAAATACCGGAAAGATTGACTAAAGTTACATGGTCTATATTCCCTTTAATTTCATATTATAAGAAACCATATGAATGGCATTCATTTTGTCAAAATGGCCGCCATAAAAGGAAAAAACAACTTGTCTCCTAGAAAAATCCCACATCTTTCCACTATTTTTCTTTTTTGAGTGGAAAGATTTCAAATACGTTTAAGAAATGCCATTTAGCATCAAATCTCTGGATAATAACACATTTTAGAGATACCCCAATCGTGCAGGTTGCACTTGAATTCAAAGGAGTGATTTAAAAGAGTGTATGTCTTAGCACTACTAGGGCACACTGGTGACATCACTGCTGTGAAATTCAGCATGAGGCTCAGTTTCAGCTAATTGCTCCATCTTGGGAATTTAGTATCCCAAATGCTACCTAACTATATATCCACGAGCATAATCGCTTATATAGCCAGTATGTGATTGTGATAAAGTTAGGTAGCCGCACCTAAATTGACAGGATGTGCCAGCGCGGGAGAGCCGAGCCAAGGATAATGGTACAGATTGCACGGGATTTAAATGAATTGACAATTTTCTGTTGAGTAAGATCATTTAGAGAAGCGAATTTGGAGCTAAACAATCAAGAGATAAAGAAGATCCTGACAACAATCTCAACAGCACTTACGATAGAGCACGAAATTGATCATCGACAGACCCATAGCAAGCTAGAGGTAGGATCAGATGCCAGATGATCAGAGGAGTAAACATCCTCTGTTTGGCTAGCCGCACCCGCCGTGGATGTCCGCTTACGAAAATGAAAACAATATCTTAAAAACATGCACTGTCTGAGGATATGTCTATATACCGTTTAGAAAGTGATATGGCACTATTCAAGCACTATATGAAGTGATTCCACCACAATTTAGAAACAACAGCATCAATTATGCAAAGTGGCTTCCTGTTCATTCCAGAGACATACTTTTACTGAAAGACATCCACCCAAATATATTCTAGTGAACTTCCGAAAGGAAATATTTCGTTGTGCATAAAACTATCAGGGAATTTCACAGCAATTGATCAAGCTCACGAGCGAAAATAAAATGCATGTAAATGACGTAGGCGGAGCCATGGGTGTAACAGAGGAATGGATGGTTGCAGGTCCAGAAGTAAGTGAGCTAGTCTCTCAGTATGGGAAACCACATGAATGTGGAGCAAAAGACCCGCATAGAAATCAATTTATAAGCACCATGCGCAGACTGAGTGGGTTCAGAAAATATTTAAAGAAAGAGTGCAGAAATTATACTCAGTTTTGAAAGAAATGGCAAATTCTTTTATGGAAGAAACAAATGAGCGGTTTGCTTTGGACACCCATGCTGCTGCCCATCCAAGTGCTGCTGAAAATGTGATTAAACATGTAGAGACTGGAAGTTCAGGGTCGGTTGATTTGAGAAGAGAGTTGAAGGAAGGACAGGGAGGCAAATTCTACGAAGCAATCGAGAAGAATAAACCGATTTTTTCAGACAACAAGCAGAACTATCTTCGAAAGATCTGAAACATAAAGTCGCAAACGATAACAGTATGTTGTTCTCTAAACTTTTTTTTCTTGTCTGCTAAAGAATGTGATCTGCAGGAATTCTTCAAACATGAAAATCAGAATCCCCGTGCTGCTCTCAGTGATAATGGAAAACTTCACGCTTGTAAAAAAAATCTCAACTAGTGTCAGTTTTTGATAATCAAGTTGTTCTTCCTGGCTCTATTCCGGACGCGGGTGTGAAAATTATTGATGTTTCTTTCCTGGTTAATGCAACTTTAAATGAAAGAAGGGAGGAGATCTCCAACAAGACCCCGTTGCAGCATCAACAGTAAAACAGCAAAACACCCGATGCAAAAACACAAAAGACGAGTACAGCACGAGACGGGAAAGAGACACACGACATGTAAACATCAAACACAAAAGACTACACATAAACCGACGAGACCAATTGGTAACCGGTGCCGACTTTGGACGGCCATTTGTCACGCAAGTAGCAGATAAGATAAAGCTTTAAGCTCAAAAAACAAAAGGGTCGACTTAAATTTGGATGTTTATAAACCTGACAGCTAAGAAGCTGAAACAAGATCGAAAAGGGGATTTGAGTCCCGCAGAGGGGTTACAGAGACTTATTCGTCAGGAAACAAAGATCTTACGAATTCATTCCACCTACCCATGTTGCTTTACGGGAACATATCAAAAGGGCAACATTTCAGGCTAGCTGCATATAGGGATAGGCGCTGGTATGTAATATGGAAAATGAGAACCCAAACAATTGTGGATTTATGGAACTAAATTGCAACGGTTGTACAAAGCTGCTTACAACTTACAAAGTGTGGCTGTTGGACTGATTGCCATGGTAGATGCAAGTGCCCTTATTCGTTCTATCGTGCACCGCTCTCTGCAGCTGTTCATTTATGAGACTTGGTTATTTTCAGGTTTTGGGTGTCGGAAATTCTGTTTTAAGTATGTTTATATCTTTGTAGCGTATGTTGATGCAAATATGATCAAATGAGCTGTCATTTACATTTTTAAGTCTGAAATTGTATATTATGGCGGCCATTTTGAAAAATGGAGGCTATTTTGTTTTTCTTTTATTGAATGGGAAAACAGCGACTTCCTTATGAGAAGAGCATACTCATCGTACGTGACGAATTTGGCACCAATTTGAACAAAATAGGGTATCATTCTATAATTTTAAGTTCAAACCTGCAAATAATGGCGGCCATCTTGGAAAATGGCAGCCATTTTGAATTTTTTATTGGTCAAAAAGAGGCTTCCGCAAGAGAAGGACACACTCATCGTATGTGCCAAATTTGGCTCCAATATGAACAAAATTAAGTGTCAATCTACAATTTTCAGTTCAAGTCTGCATAGGATGGTGGCCATATTGAAAAATGGCGGCCATTTTTTATTTTTTAAGTGGCTAACAGCTGTTTTTGCAAAGGAAGGGTATAATCTACGTCTGCACCAAATTTGGTGCTTGTATCACAAAGTGAAAGATTACCCTGAATATTCCTGTTAATCTGCCGGGCTATATGTCATGGCAAGATTGTTAAAGAAATGAATTTTACGCATAATCAAAGAATACGAATGCGGAAGGGGGATGTTATAAAATGGATTCATATGAATAAGGAAGACTTTAGCAACAACAAAAAATAGCCTGAGAGGGGATATCAAATATTCTTATGTACTTTGCGAAGTGAAATAGATTTATTAAAAAAACAGTTTACGATAGTACAAGGATACTAGGGCGAAATGAAATATATTTATGAAAACATTGAGCGAAGTTCGGTAAGATATTACGAAATTTTTTTTGCAGTATCCACATAATATTACATGTATCATTTAAACTTTGCAATAATGTAGTATTCATCAGGTAGAGGTCGGGCAGTGTGGGAAAGGGGGGGGGATGACATAGCCCCGTATTCCTGCACAATGTCTTCTCTATCTATGATACAATTCTATGATACATTCATTAGGCTCGTTTAAAAGCCTTATAAATAAGGAAATTAGATACGAACATTCAAAATCCTTCACTGCAGATTAAAACAAAAGCATTATTTATTATAACCTCGTGATAGCATGTAAAAGAAGTAAGTAATTTTAAATTCATATTCTAAATGGAATATTATCAGGATTTTAATAGTTTGGTCATATACAGAATTTGCTATGTTGCTCTTTGTAACTGAAAATGTACACGTAAAATTCTACAATGTTTGATAGCAGTACAAGTGCATTGATTGGTAAAGTGAAAAATATGATGAAGCATATAGTCTTACTGTCTTGTCAGAACTCGTCATAGAGTTTTCCTTACGTATCTTTTTTTCTTTTGAAACAGAATCTTCCTTGCCTGGATGAATAGTACATGTACAGGAGAAAATAAATGAATTACGACACACTTTAAGGTAAGATACATATGACACAATTTTGAGTGTAGCAGCGAAAAATTATATGGCGATGTATGATGTCATAATTGCGTTTAATTAGATGTAGGATTAAAAATGTTTTCATTAGAATCAAGACCAAAGCCTATAGATGGAAAGGAATTTGATATTTCACATGTTGATTACTCATGACCAAAGCTTTCATGCCAAGACTTTTGACCTTTGACCTACATGTACTTTAAGAAATTAACCTAGGATATACATGTATTTCATGAGCTGTAAGAGATAGAGCCTAGATTTTTGGCCGAATTGCGAAGCAAAATCCGGTCTATGAAACGGCGAGGTCTGTCTGTCTGTCTGTCTGTCTGTCCGTCCGTCCGTACGTCCGTCGACATTTTGGTTTAAGTGTTGCGTTTAAGTCCGTTCAGAGAAAAATATTTGGAGGAGCAAATTGAAACTTGACTTTGACCTACTTTTGAATTTTAAGAAGTAGGGTTTTGATATTTCACATATAGATTCCTCATGACCAGAACTTTAATTTGATATCATGACTTTTGACCCAGAGACCTTGACATTGACCTTCTTTTAAACTATAAGAGGTAGAATTTTGATATTTCAGTTGTAAAATCCTCATGACCAGACCTTTCATCTTATATCATGACTTTTGATCTAATGACCTTGACATTGACCTTTGACCTACTTTAAAGAAAAAAAATGTAGAATTTACAGTTAAATATGTAATATTTATAGAAAAAAGTGTCAAATTTACAGACAAAAGTGCATAATTTACAGGAAAAGTGTAAAATTTACACTCGATCATGTAAATTTTACAGAAAAAAGCGTAAAATTTACATATAAAAGTGTAAAATGTACACTTTTATATGTAAAAAAAATCAAATTAAAAAAGAGAATCAACATGGCAATAATATACGCTTCCGTACTATTAGTATCTTTATATAATGAGAATAATGTTAAATATATGAGTATGCGATAACAAAACATGAAGATTTTACTAAATATTTATTGACAACCAATTTGCAACAGATGCTTCAATTTTCAATATATTATGATTAAACTAAATGTTTCAGGAGAACAACAACTGGAGAGACGATTATGGAGTACATCTGGGGTTCACTTCAAATTCTTTGAGGAGACCGTTTGAATTTTGCGAAAGTCTTCAGAATAATGGATACATAGTACCTTAATGAGTACTTAAATATCTACAAATTGTAAGCACTGGATTTATCAACTAAATATTACCTGGATGATTTGATCTTGTGTGAACATAATTGGAGGCAAAAAGAAAGGAGTTAAGGTACAAACACCTGGAGTACCAAACAATAATGTAACAATAATACATTCATGATGTATTCGTGATTGATATAGGCATTTCAACAAATAGTGTCTCAGCAGTATGAAAGAGGCCCAAAAGTGAAGATACATAGGACATCAGATGAGCTGAAATTCACAAAATAATATATATATATATAAAATGGATGCCAAGAACCATTAAAAAATCCGTGTGTGTGAGGAAAATTACGATGGCAAGACATCATAATGAGGAATTGGAAACATTTCTTTAACATATTGTACAAGACACTTGCTATGGAGAGAATATAGTAAGGAGAAGGGAATCAGCGTTACATATCATAACTCAATGTAGGAGATTCTTTGTATTTGTTTTTTAATGTCATTAATTATCTCCGGAGGCGCCCTAATGCCACATTCTAAATTTTTACTCCTAATAAGGAGATACTATCACCTAATAAGGACTGAACTTTCATCTAATTAGGACAAACTGTCACCTCATTAGGAGATACTATCACCTTATTAGGAGATAATATCACCTAATCACCTAATAAGGATATACTATCACTTAATAAGGACTTAACTATCACCAAATTAAGAGATACAAACACCTAGTAAGGACTTAGCTATCATCTAATTAGGAGGTACTTTCACCTTATAAGGACTTAACTATCACCTAATAAGGACAAATTATCACCTAATTAGGAGATACTATCACCTTATTTGGACTTAGCTATCACCTAATTAGGACTAAGCTATCACCTGATAAGGACTTATGTACCTCCTAATTAGGCAATACTATCACCTGATAAGGAGATACTCTCACATTATAAGGAGATAACATCACCCTATTAGGAGATAGTATCACCATGTTTGGAGATAAAATCACCTAATTAGGAAATAATGTTACCTAATTAGGACTTAGCCATCGCCAAATTAGGACTAAGCTATCACCTAATAAGGAGATACTTTCACCTAATTAGGACTTAGCTATCACCTTATTAGGACTTAGCTATCACCTTATTAGGACATACTATTTCCTAATTAGGAGATACTTTCACCTTATTTGGACTTAGCTATCACCTAATTTGAACTATGCTATCACCTAATTTGGACTTAGCTATCACCTAATTTGGACTTAGCGCTATCACCTAATTAGGTGACAGCTAAGTCCTTATAAGATAGTCCTAAATAGGTGATATCTAAGTCCTAATTAGGTGAGAGTATCTCCTAATTAGATGATAGTATTTCCTTATTAGGTGATAGTATCTCCTAATTAGGTGATATTATGTCTTAATTAGGTGATAGTATGTCTTAATTAGGTGATAGTATTCCTAATTAGCTGATAGCTAAGTCCTAATTAGGTGATAGTATCTCCTAATTAGGAGATAAAAAAATTCAAAATGTGACATTATGACACTTACATACTTATCTACCGGTAGAATGTGCTAAATTACTAAAATGTGTACTGAAAATGCAAATTTAAAGTATGAAATGAAAGTCATTGCACAATTTGTCTTAACAAACAGTTGTCAAGTTAGCAACCAGTTGATACGAAAGTACACCTTGTCTGAAATAAGATAGATTTCTAAACAACCAGTTGTTAAGAAAATATCGCTTGTTAGCTTCTTAACTTTAACAACTGATTGTCAAGAAGTACCTATCATTTAGTTCTATAGTCGAAACACATTGCTATCTTAACAACCAGTTGTTAGTGATACAAATTGACTCTCATTGTGATGCATTTAAAATGAAGCTTTTAGGTACATGTACTTGTGAAGCACTGAATGTAGTCTATCTTAACAACCAGTTTTTAGGAACTTTGATTCTGAAATTTATAACTGATTTTGTATGGAATCCTTTTTCTTTGTTTTTACAGTGTAATACATGTGTGCTGAAATAAAAGATTAGAAATCTAAATCATTGATAAATTTGTTAGATAAAGGCTGTTAACAACACTCAAAGCAATTTGACCATATGGAATTGGTCAAATCAAATTGGAAGCTGTTTAATATAGAATAAGAATCTTTTGATATCGTTTGGTTTTTTGTTTTTAATGGGTAACACCACATCTAATCCCCCAGTCTTGTCGTAAAGAATCTAAAGGTGAAATATTGAAGCTGTATCAATTAAAGTTTAAAGATTTTGAAAAGGTCAATCTTCAAGGTCTATGAGACTAGGTCAAATGTCCAGGTTTTCATTGAAAGATCATGTCAAAAGGAATTCCGGTGAGAAATATATAACTCATATCCCTTCAACAAATTAAATGAAAGTGTAAGTTTTGAAAGAACGTCAAGGTCAAGGTCACTAGTTCAAAGATGGGACAAAAAATATTAGCACGCAGGGTCCATTCCGTCCTTGTTTATCTTCATGTACGGTTACTTCTCAATGCTCCTTATATTTTTTACTCCCGCTGTCGACTAAAACACATATGTACATTCTTCCCTCCCTCCTCCCTCCCCCTCTCTCCCTTCTCTGTCCATCCCCTCATATAACGTAACAGCTTCCCCAAAAATGTTGAAACACGAAAAACGGACGGAGGGTTGGCGGACGGACAGAAAGACGCGGACTTCGCCATTTCATAGACCGGATTTTGCTTCGCAACCTGATAAGAATAAATAGAAATCCGAGGATTTTTACAAGTAGATTATACTCCGGAGTCAAGGCCACAGTGTTAAAGATTTGGGATCCACGCAAGGTCATGCCAAAGAGACTACATATATGCAAGTTATTTGTTTGTTTGGATTTTTTTTTGTAATCGGAAAAAAAGATACCGTACTGCCTTCTTGGGGAATTCCTGAACTCGGAGATTGAAATGGAAATTTCATTTTGATAATATATATATAACGACAATCGAGGTGACTGAACGTAATAATTGAAAACGAGCATGAAATGAAATTCACAATGTATATTCAACATGACCCGCCCCTCCCCAACCCTTTTCCGATATTGTTAAGTACACGTACATACATGTATTTATAAAAAGAGGGTATTTTTATTGTATACCCCGCCAAAACATATCGGATTACATACCGGTAGTAATGAGGATGTCCGTCCGTCTGATGTTTTCAAATATTTAAAGAAAAATGTCATGTACGGAGAGTAAATTTATGATAAATTAAGATATTAGATAAATTAAGATATAAGGTCTAGTCCGAATACGGCCCATGTAATTGTTGCTTAATTATCTAAAAAAAATAAAATTGGGTTTCTGGATGTTTTAAAGAAGACCGTTACAGAGAATCAAATATTCTGCATACTCCTTGACGTCATGTTGTCACATGCGTTCTGAACACGCTGTGACTTTGACGTTGCGAGTAAAATTGACGCCGAAGACTCGCAAAACAAATTTTCAATCTTAAATTGCAAACAATCTGCCGAGAAGACCTATCGATGTTTTTATATATTCGAATTCAGCTCATTCTCTACTTTAACGTGTTAGAAGGGCTTTAAGGATCTCCACAACTTTATGGAGAGAGTGGAAATGAAGCAAGCCATGTTTTGCCTTTTGAATGAGTGCGCATTTTTGAATAATAAGTTGCAAAATGGCGATAAAAATTGCAAATTTCCCCCAAGATACATAATAATCAGTATAAATACAATACTCAACATGGCAACAATATTTTCGATCTCCCTTTTCACCCTCCTTGGTAAATTTTCTAGATTAAAATTATTTTAGTTCAGAAAACGCATATTTTCGAATTAGAACGTCAATGCAGTCTTTGAGGCTTCAAATCTCGAAAACTACGTGGAATAATTACATGAAAATTATATCAAAGATTGATCAAATCTTAAATTTCATGCAGACAAATTTTCAAGCTATGTCTTCTCGCAAAGTTTTTCGTGCCGTAACGCCGCAATGTACCTTAAATGGTTGTTTGCTCTGTAGTTACGGCTGTAAAACGAGAACATACTAAGCTCTGGCTTTGCTAACGTCAAACTTTGCTTTATATTCACAAATATATAGATTGCATTAGAATGGGAATAACTAGATACTGAAGTTTGTTTGCGGACGGTAACTGCTGATTTTACGATGCAAACAACCTGTTTTTTAGTTTGCGACCGTAACAACATCATTTAGTGTCCGCTAACATAACGTCAGTATCTAGTTTTTCCCAAAATTTAACAGATATATAGAGTGTTATGTTCAAGCTTTCTAACTATCTCCGGGTAATCGGATGGACATTTTCAGGGATTCAGGTGTATGCATAAAAAATGGGGAACGAGGCCGGGAACTTACCAATATTTCATCAAATCTATCAAATCTGAAATAATTCTGATTTCAAGCTTTCTTGCTACCACCTGTTATTGGACTGCAATTTTTGGGGGGATTCTTGCCTATGCATAAAAACTCTCACACTATAAATTTGGTGAGGGTCGGATGGCTAGTTAACGAGGACGAGAACTTTCCCAATATTCATCAATCTACCAAAATCTGAAAAAAATCTACACTCAAACTTCATTACTATCTCTTGGTTTCTGGGCTGAAATATTTAGTGATTAATGTCTAGACCTAAAGACTCACACACTAAAAATTTGGTGAGGGTCCAAGACCTAGTTGCCGATGAAATATAGGCCGAGAACTTTGCCAATGTATCATCAAATCTGCCAAAATAAAAAAAACTCTGCTTTATTGCTATCTTCTGCTTAGAAGGCTTAAATTTTCAAATCTACCAAAATCTGAAAAAAAAAATCTACTCTCAGATTTCATTACTTTCTCTTGGTTTCGGGGCTGAAATTGTTAGCGATTCATGCCTAGGCATAACGCCTCACAAACTAAACAATTGGTGAGGGTCCAAGACCTAGTTGCCGATGAACTGTAGGCCGAGAACTTCGCTAATACATTTGTATATCATCAAATCTGCCAATATCTTTAAAAAAAATCTGTGTCCAAGCTTTATTACTACCTTCTGGTTAGGGGGCTTAAATTTTGAGGGATTCATGCCTTGACATAAGGACTCTCACACACTATAGATTTGGAGATTGTCTAAGGCCTGGGTACCGTAAAGCAGTGCTGAGATTTTGCCAATAAATCTTCAAATCTATAGCCTTTTTCATTGCTGTGGATTTAGAATAGTGCTCTTGATTTATACGTATGTAATGATACTATATTTTCTCTTGGTTGAAAGTATGATTCAACCAGAATGACGCAGATGCTATCCTCGTCATTTACTAAATGTCCAGGGGAATAGTTCTTTTTAGTGCAGACAGTATAAAATCGGAAATTGCTTCGAAGGATGTATCAATCTATTTCAAATATGAATTGCATCGCTTCCGGGAAAAAAGATAATTTTCAGACCATTTGTATCTTTCAAATTTCTATAAAAGTAGGTTTACCTGTAAGTAACGCTACGTGTTTAATCACTATGGCAGGCAGAGCAGTTCTCATCTCGCTGTTGGTTACTGGAGCTTTCGCCGTCTCCGAAATAAATGCAGGTAAGAAATTATTGTGCAGGTAAACTGTGAATGAAGATGTTATTTTCTTTCATATCCGCGTATATGTTACAGATCAGGCCCATGAGCAACATGTGTATCACATACCACGTGACAGCTGTATCACATATCACATTACGCTTTTCAATTGATTACGTTATTGTGATGTCATGATTTCAAGCAGCAAAACAAACTTCATCGATAAACGACATCGATTTTTAGATCGTTTTTCTATATATTTTTAATATTTGAAAAGCCTGGTCTTCGTAGTTTATTCTTATGAAATAAACCGTTCTCGTGGGCGCTGATTTCGAATATCTCCATTTTTAGCGATCAGATCAACTTGATTTTTTTTTCAAATTTCATGTCTTCTACTTCAGTTTTGAATTTGACCCTTAGTTACGAGAGAAAAATACTCCTTCATGGTCATCTCTGATAATTTGTTTCCGACCTCGGGGTATCAAAAGTTTGCAAAAATTGTACATGGTTTTGATACCCCTAAGGTGGAATCAATGAATATTTCAAAGACCATGAAAGTGTATAATAGTATCTCATACAGAGAGACTTGCTATATCTAGATTATTTCATTCTTGCCTACTACGAATTTTAAAGGTTAATGCAGTCCTTCGGTCTCTACTAATAAAATACTTGTAAATACTTGTAAACTTGCATTTTCCATGTCCCATTCCTACATATGCTATAATTTTACATAAAAAGCGTAATCTGATTGGTTTATATGGTCACGTGACGGTTTAGAAATGTACATCTCCTTTGCGCAAGGGAACCATTAAAATCGAGGCCCTCTTTCGGGCTCATCGCGCTTTTCTCTATTAGAGTTACCGTTGCTGTAAATCGATAACGCTAGAGGGGGAACGAGGTCAAGATCGCAGAGGTACCGTGCGCAGACGACAGCAACAATGGTCACGGCCGAGCGGTTTCACATCGCTAATGTGAAAGACATTGCCAATCAATTGAGAAAATTTCAAAGATTTGGATAATTCGGTATGATACACACGCTTCAAAATTTAGAAAGCGAATTCTCGTTAACTAATTTTCGTCAGTGATTTCCTATCTTTCAATTCCGAATTTTGATAGCTTATCGACACGGCAAAAGGCATAATCTAGGTTTAAAAAACGTCATTATCGTCATTGTCATCGTCATAATTTTCTTGATTAATAATTATAATAATAATGTTTATTGAATTTAAATTATTAAAAATACAGATCCCAGAAATTTCATCAGCGAATGCTTTCAAAGATTTGTCAGCGTTTGCTTTCAATATTTTTAAAGCATCGAGATGACAAAAATTTGACAGCTCATAGCTTTCAATATTTCTTCATCTCAGAAGCTTTAAAAATTATTACGAATAGATAATGATTTTTCGCATTTAGCTTCCTAAATTTCGTCATCTCGGCGTTTAACTTTCGACTGGTCGGGACTGTAGTTAGAACTAATTGGAGTGCGTAAGTCGCTTCATGTGCACGCCTTCTTAATATATGTATACCGTCAGTAATTCCGCTGTTTCCTTGTAAATTAATTGACATGTAGGAGGCGTCGTGAAAATGAAAATTTTCTCAATAATATTCCATGTTGCCTTGATGTATGGCGATAAGCCATGTTTCTTGTCAAATTAATTTTAGAAATTAAATATTTCGGGTACGGACTTTGTAAGTTGAAGTCGCAGTAGCGCCCCTTTTAAAAACCGTATGTAACCAAATGGCGAGAGAGATTTGAAAATTCTGTTACAAAATTGCTTGAAATTTCTAAAACGTGGGTCCTATAGCATCATATCCCACTCATTATGCAACGTCTTTTGGTACACTTTTGGACATAATAATTTTCATACATTTTGGCCATATTACATTTGAAGACGTTTACATTGTTTAGACTTAGGATCACTGACGAGGGTTTAATACCCGAAACGTGCATGTCTGGTCCATGCTGTAAAATTATCAGGTTTTAAATGATGCTATTGAATTTAAAGACGTTTAACATTTGAACCACTTGGTGAGTGTCACTGCTGGTGGACCAAGAGTCCTCGAGGGCACATGTAGCCAAGTTCGATAAACTTCGGTTGATCGTCTGTGTCTTCAACGCATTTGAAAATTCTGTTACAAAATTGCTTGAAATTTCTAAAACGTGGGTCCTATAGCATCATATCCCACTTATTATTCAACGTCTTTTGGTACACTTTTGGACATAATAATTTTCATACTTTTTGGCCATATTACATTGTTTAGACTTAGGATCACTGACGAGGGTTTAATACCCGAATCGTGCATGTCTGGTCCATGCTGTAAAATTATCAGGTTTTAAATGATGCTATTGAATTTAAAGACGTTTAACATTTGAACCACTTGGTGAGTGTCACTGCTGGTGGACCAAGAGTCCCCGAGGGCACATGTAGCCAAGTTCGATCAACTTTGGTTGATCGTCTGTGTCTTCAACGCATTTGAAATTTCTGTTACAAAATTGCTTGAAATTTCTAAAACGTGGGTCCTATAGCATCATATCCCACTCATTATGCAACGTCTTTTGGTACTTTTTTGAACATAATAATTTTCATACTTTTTGGCCATATTACGTTGTTTAGACTTAGGATCACTGACGAGGGTTTAATAACCGAAACGTGCATGTCTGGTCCATGCTGTAAATTTATCAGGTTTTAAATGATGATATTGAATTTAAAGACGTTTAACATTTGAACCACTTGGTGAGTGTCACTGCTGGTGGACCAAGAGTCCTCGAAGGCACATGTAGCCAAGTTCGATCAACTTCGGTTGATCGTCTGTGTCTTCAATGTGAAAATTCTGTTACAAAATTGCTTGAAATTTCTAAAATGTGGGTCTTATAGCATCATATCCCACTCATTATGCAACGTCTTTTGGTACACTATTGGACATAATAATTTTCATACTTTTTGGCCATATTACATTGTTTAGACTTAGGATCACTGACGAGGGTTTAATAACCGAAACGTGCATGTCTGGTCCATACTGTAAATTTATCAGGTTTTAAATGATGCTATTGAATTTAAAGACGTTTAACATTTGAACCACTTGGTGAGTGTCGCTGCTGGTGGACCAAGAGTCCCCGATGGCACATGTAGCCAAGTTCGATCAACTTCGGTTGATCGTCTGTGTCTTCAACGCATTTGAAAATTCTGTTACAAATTTCTAAAACGTGGGTCCTATAGCATCATATCCCACTCATTATGCAACGTATTTTGGTACACTTTTGGACATAATAATTTTAATACTTTTTGGCCATATTACATTGTTTAGACTTATGATCACTGACGAGGGTTAAATAAACGAAACGTGCATGTCTGGTCCATGCTGTAAATATATCAGGTTTTAAATGGAAGGGAGGAGATCTCCAACAAGACCCCGTTGCAGCATCAACAGTAAAACACCAAAACACCCGATGCAAAAACACAAAAGACGAGTACAGCACGAGACGGAAAAGAGACACACGACATGTAAACATCAAACACAAAAGACTACACATAAACCGACGAGACCAATGGGTAACCGGTGCCGACTTTGGACGGCCATCTGTCACGCAAGTAGCAAATGGTGTGGTTATCCTGGATTACATGCGCACAACCCTCTCACTTCTCCAATTACCCAGAGGTCTCGAAGAACGTACAATTGTGGTGTAAAACAACCTCCTCACTGTAAGATGACATCACACAAACAAGACCGCAAAACGCAGAGGCCCCAGAGACACAGATGAATATGTAAATGGATATAAAAAGAGGGTATGCGTTATACAGTCCGTGCTCTGCCGGCTGTAGCGAGCTCATGTATGCAATCACCCGAGGAGTCCGACTGACATTCAGAGAGGACAGGTGGTCGGGGCCCTGTCTTCTCTAAAGAGGTTTGGACAGGGCCCGTCATGGAGTCCCGTCGTCACAGTCAGTCAGAGTGCAAGTCTCAAGGATGCGCTTGTACAAGACTGTAGATTGGTCAAGTACCAAGCCTAGTGTCCGTCTGGTGACATTAGGATCATATCCACGGTATAAAAGGCGTTTGATGATTCTGACGCATTTTCGATGGTTATGCTGCCTACCTTTGATCCTCTTTATTTTGTTTATCATATCACCATAAAAGACAGGTTGTGTAATACCCATAGTAATGTACTCTGTTGCATGTATAGATCCGAATTTTAAAAGAAGTTGACTGTAATTTTTGTAAAATTTCCAGAAAGTCTTAACTAGTTTATGAAAGCGGAAACCTTGACCTAAAAGTTTTTTGGTAATTTGTAAATTTCTACTGTGAAAATCCAAAATATCAGTACATGCTCTAGCGTACCGGATGAGCTGTGATATGTAAATGCCGTATGACGGTAATCTTGGAACATCACCGTCAAGCCAAGGGAAATTTACTATGTTGAATCCAAAATCATCCCTTTTGTCATATACACTTGTATGAATCTTTCCGTTTACAATTTTGATATTTAGGTCCAAAAAGGGTGTTTCTGTATTTGAAAGGTTTGCCTTGTTAAGGGTTAATTCTTGTGGATAAATTTCATTCTTATATAATTCAAAAGCAGGATTGTCAATGGTTAGAATATCATCCAGATACCTAGATAGCCCGGCAGATTAACAGGAATATTCAGGGTAATCTTTCACTTTGTGATACAAGCACCAAATTTGGTGCAGACGTAGATTATACCCTTCCTTTGCAAAAACAGCTGTTAGCCACTTAAAAAATCAAATATGGCCGCCATTTTTCAATATGGCCGCCATCCTATGCAGACTTGAACTGAAAATTGTAGATTGACACTTAATTTTGTTCATATTGGAGCCAAATTTGGCACATACGATGAGTGTGTCCTTCTCTTGCGGAAGCCTCTTTTTGACCAATAAAAAATTCAAAATGGCTGCCATTTTCCAAGATGGCCGCCATTATTTGCAGGTTTGAACTTAAAATTATAGAATGATACCCTATTTTGTTCAAATTGGTGCCAAATTCGTCACGTACGATGAGTATGCTCTTCTCATAAGGAAGTCGCTGTTTTCCCATTCAATAAAAGAAAAACAAAATAGCCTCCATTTTTCAAAATGGCCGCCATGATATATAATTTCAGACTTAAAAATGTAGATGACAGCTCATTTGATCATATTTGCATCAACATACGCTACAAAGATATAAACATACTTAAAACAGAATTTCCGACACCCAAAACCTGAAAATAACCAAGTCTCATAAATGAACAGCTGCAGAGAGCGGTGCACGATAGAACGAATAAGGGCACTTGCATCTACCATGGCAATCAGTCAAACAGCCACACTTTGTAAGTTGTAAGCAGCTTTGTACAACCGTTGCAATTTAGTTCCATAAATCCACAATTGTTTGGGTTCTCATTTTCCATATTACATACCAGCGCCTATCCCTATATGCAGCTAGCCTGAAATGTTGCCCTTTTGATATGTTCCCGTAAAGCAACATGGGTAGGTGGAATGAATTCGTAAGATCTTTGTTTCCTGACGAATAAGTCAAGCCTAGCTCTGTCGACTGAAAACGCATTATTTGATCTGTCGAATATCGCAATGACAAATGATTAAACAACCTTCTGGTCGTTCTTTGTGATGATTGCAGGGTACTTACTTAGTTTTGAAAATGTTTCAGATACTCTAGGAAATACACTCCATGTTTGCCATGTAGTTTTCTTACCTAATTTCCATCGGAAGTCAGACAAAGTATCACAGCCTTCCATCTGATTCCTCGTGGATACATGTATGTAGAAATACCTTGGAGATTATGCTGTTGACTGCAAACAACTTATTCCTGTCTAGTTATAAACACAATATCATCTGAATAAACTGTTGCTATTTTGTCAGCTAAAAAGGCGAACAGCTCAGATTTGTCTGTATCATTTATCAAAAATACCAGTTTTGAGGAATTTTTCTACTCTCTGTAACCCCTCTGCGGGACTCAAATCCCCTTTTCGATCTTGTTTCAGCTTCTTAGCTGTCAGGTTTATAAACATCCAAATTTAAGTCGACCCTTTTGTTTTTTGAGCTTAAAGCTTTATCTTATCTGCTACTTGCGTGACAAATGGCCGTCCAAAGTCGGCACCGGTTACCAATTGGTCTCGTCGGTTTATGTGTAGTCTTTTGTGTTTGATGTTTACATGTCGTGTGTCTCTTTCCCGTCTCGTGCTGTACTCGTCTTTTGTGTTTTTGCATCGGGTGTTTTGCTGTTTTACTGTTGATGCTGCAACGGGGTCTTGTACGAGATCTCCTCCCTTCTTTCATTTAAAGTTGCATTAACCAGGAAAGAAACATCAATAATTTTCACACCCGCGTCCGGAATAGAGCCAGGAAGAACAACTTGATTATCAAAAACTGACACAAGTTGAGATTTTTTTTACAAGCGTGAAGTTTTCCATTATCACTGAGAGCAGCACGGGGATTCTGATTTTCATGTTTGAAGAATTCCTGCAGATCACATTCTTTAGCAGACAAGAAAAAAAAGTTTAGAGAACAACATACTGTTATCGTTTGCGACTTTATGTGTCAGATCTTTCGAAGATAGTTCTGCTTGTTGTCTGAAAAAGTCGGTTTATTCTTCTCGATTGCTTCGTAGAATTTGCCTCCCTGTCCTTCCTTCAACTCTCTTCTCAAATCAACCGACCCTGAACTTCCAGTCTCTACATGTTTAATCACATTTTCAGCAGCACTTGGATGGGCAGCAGCATGGGTGTCCAAAGCAAACCGCTCATTTGTTTCTTCCATAAAAGAATTTGCCATTTCTTTCAAAACTGAGTATAATTTCTGCACTCTTTCTTTAAATATTTTCTGAACCCACTCAGTCTGCGCATGGTGCTTATAAATTGATTTCTATGCGGGTCTTTTGCTCCACATTCATGTGGTTTCCCATACTGAGAGACTAGCTCACTTACTTCTGGACCTGCAACCATCCATTCCTCTGTTACACCCATGGCTCCGCCTACGTCATTTACATGCATTTTATTTTCGCTCGTGAGCTTGATCAATTGCTGTGAAATTCCCTGATAGTTTTATGCACAACGAAATATTTCCTTTCGGAAGTTCACTAGAATATATTTGGGTGGATGTCTTTCAGTAAAAGTATGTCTCTGGAATGAACAGGAAGCCACTTTGCATAATTGATGCTGTTGTTTCTAAATTGTGGTGGAATCACTTCATATAGTGCTTGAATAGTGCCATATCACTTTCTAAACGGTATATAGACATATCCTCAGACAGTGCATGTTTTTAAGATATTGTTTTCATTTTCGTAAGCGGACATCCACGGCGGGTGCGGCTAGCCAAACAGAGGATGTTTACTCCTCTGATCATCTGGCATCTGATCCTACCTCTAGCTTGCTATGGGTCTGTCGATGATCAATTTCGTGCTCTATCGTAAGTGCTGTTGAGATTGTTGTCAGGATCTTCTTTATCTCTTGATTGTTTAGCTCCAAATTCGCTTCTCTAAATGATCTTACTCAACAGAAAATTGTCAATTCATTTAAATCCCGTGCAATCTGTACCATTATCCTTGGCTCGGCTCTCCCGCGCTGGCACATCCTGTCAATTTAGGTGCGGCTACCTAACTTTATCACAATCACATACTGGCTATATAAGCGATTAATCTCGTGGATATATAGTTAGGTAGCATTTGGGATACTAAATTCCCAAGATGGAGCAATTAGCTGAAACTGAGCCTCATGCTGAATTTCACAGCAGTGATGTCACCAGTGTGCCCTAGTAGTGCTAAGACATACACTCTTTTAAATCACTCCTTTGAATTCAAGTGCAACCTGCACGATTGGGGTATCTCTAAAATGTGTTATTATCCAGAGATTTGATGCTAAATGGCATTTCTTAAACGTATTTGAAATCTTTCCACTCAAAAAAGAAAAATAGTGGAAAGATGTGGGATTTTTCTAGGAGACAAGTTGTTTTTTCCTTTTATGGCGGCCATTTTGACAAAATGAATGCCATTCATATGGTTTCTTATAATATGAAATTAAAGGGAATATAGACCATGTAACTTTAGTCAATCTTTCCGGTATTTGGCTGCTTTAAGGTGAATATATACACGTTTATCTAAAGAATAATACAAAAACTGACCAATTTGGCCGCCATCTTGGATAAATGGCGGCCATTTTGAGTTTTTGAGTGGCTAACAGCTGATTTTGTAAAAGAAGTACCTCTTTTGCCTTCATGCCAAATTTGGTGCTTGTATCACAACGTGAAAGATTTTTCCAGTAATATGCTGGGCTAAGAAGTATTATTGAAACATTTCAGCTCATCAAATTTTCTTTGCTTTTGAAGATTTTGGATAAATTCTTTTTCATAAGTGTATAAAAATAAATCTGCAACAAGAGGCGCACAGTTAGTACCCATAGGAATTCCTACAACCTGCTTGTATAGATCCTCACCAAATCTAACATAAATATTGTCCAAGAGGAAGGACAAGGCATTACACAGGTCACTACATGTCCATGATTTGTATGATTTGTAGTCAGTCGAGGAAAAGAAACCCTTCGATTCAGATGTACAAATGTAAGTTTTTCGCTCTCGATCAAAACACCATTAAATGAGCTTAGATAATCGATCATTAATTTTGTCATGAGGAAGTGTGGTGTACATATTAGAGAAGTCGTATGAAGAAATCGTATTGGCTTGGAAATTTCCAGATTTCATTTTTTCAATCACATCCCCTGAATTCTTAATAGACCAAAATAAATTTACATCGTTCTTGTTTAGAACCGTTTCACAATATCTAGTTATGTGTTCTTTAATAGCAGTAAGTGCTGACGTCAGATTTCTAGACAAAATTGTAGTGGATCAGTTACTAGAATTAGCAATAATTCGAAATTTGTAAGGAGACTTGTGCAGTTTCGGTATGCAATATAGTGTTGGGAGATCCAATTTAGAAATAGAGATATTGAATGAAGACAGTTCACTGTTATGCTTGCCTAAAATGGTAGATGCACTTTCATTGCTTTTGATATATGTATTAGTAGACGAAAGTTCCGAAATCAAAGTTGATATGTAGTAACGTTTTCAAATGATAATGGTGTTGTTGGCTGCTTTATCAGCTGGTGCAAAGACATATTTTTCATGTAATTTACTTAGTTTGGATTTGAAATATCTTTCTGATTTCGAACGTGGATTTTGAAAAAGATGAGGGTTTTTATGGACGTTATCTATTCGAATATCCGTTATATCTAAAATGAGGTTTTTCCAGACATTCAGAGCATGCGGTTGACTCCTTCTGATTTACACCATCTTTTCGTATAATTATCTAAGGCTTCCGTAAGCACTTCACGGCATTTGACAAAATCTACCTTGGACGGGATTCTATACTTAGGTCCTTTTTTAAGAAGACCACGGAGCTGTCTGTCTTGGATAATTGAAAAGTCACCTGTAACAACATGGCCAGCTGGTTTGTAGAGATATTTAGAAGTTGCACATTCTCAAGAAGCAGGACACGATTCAAGTATGTCAGGATCCGTTGTAACTTTATTATAGTTAAAAACAAAGTTTCGAATAGGTTTCTTGTACTTATAACAAATAAGAGGTGGCTCTAAATTTTGAAAATATTGAGAAATGGTACTTTGTACGCGATGATCCCGAAAAATATTAGAGATGTTTAGAAGATCAAAACCTTTGTTAATAAACGGGATTTTTATGAATCGTCTTTTAGGTGAGGTGTTTTTCACAATAGGATAAAGTTTATACTGTGCGAATGAGACAATGATATTAAGTCTGAATCAGTCAGTGTTTCTTAAGACTGCAACCTCTGCTTCATCCAAGATAGATTTCAAGTGCATAACTGGTATTGACGACAGAGCATGTTATTGAATTTAAAGACGTTTAACATTTGAACCACTTGGTGAGTGTCACTGCTGGTGGATCAAGAGTCCCCGAGGGCACATGTAGCCAAGTTCGATCAACTTCGGTTGATCGTCTGTGTCTTCAACGCATTTGAAAATTCTGTTACAAATTTCTAAAACGTGGGTCCTATAGCATCATATCCCACTCATTATGCAACGTATTTTGGTACACTTTTGGACATAATAATTTTCATACTTTTTGGCCATATTACATTGTTTAGACTTAGGATCACTGACGAGAATTTAATACCCGAAACGTGCATGTCTGGTCCATGCTGTAAATTTATTAGGTTTTAAATGATGCTATTGAATTTAAAGACGTTTAACATTCAGATTTTGATCCTCGATTAAATAAAACAGTGATTAGGTTACGGTAGTCCACAGAGATTTGTCCCCTCGCCTTTTATGGGTTTATCATTTTAACAACCTAGCTGATAACTTATTATTTCCCCTCACTGGCGTGTCATAAATGTATACAACCATCATGTTAACACATCTATAAACCTGATCAAAAATAAGACAAACGCACTTCATTGAGATAATCGTCAGGATCTTCTTTAAAACAAGTTGCCCATTGGTCTCGTTGGTTTATGTGTAGTCCTTTGTGTTTAATGTTTCTGTGTTGTGCGTTGACGTTCCTTGTCCCTTATGCGTCTCTTTCTGTGCTTGTCTGCTTTGTGTTTTTGCATTTGGTGTTTTTGGGGTTTTGTTGTGGGTGCTGCAACCTGGTGTTGTTGGAGATCCCCTCCTTTGTTTTAACTCATGTGTGTCACACTTATGCCCTTTGCCGTGACGAGCTCGAAAAAAAATTCCCCGCGAGGGGTTTGACAGTAAGTGTTTTGAATATATTTTCCTGACATTGTCGCCATAGCACTTTCTATAAACACACATCGTCAGACAGTGCATGAATTTTATATATTGTTTTCATTTTCGTGCTTAGACATCGACGGCGGGTGCGGCTAGCCAACAGGGGATGCTTACTCCTCCCGGGTACCTGATCCCACCTCTAGCTTGCTAGGGACCCGTGGATGCTTAATTTTGTGCTCGCTCTATTGTGAGTGCTGTTGAGATTATCGTCAGGATCTTCTTTAACTCATTTTACATACTGATTTTTTCAGTTGATTATAAAGACATCTGATTGATCATAGTAATGTTCCTTTTCCATTGCTCTTATACCCGAGGATAAAACATATTTTTCGTGACATATTAATCAGTGAAGGAAAGTCGAACACTAAAGCTGAAACCTACGAATTTTCGAAAAATACAGAAAAGAACTTAAACAATACGGAAATGTTTCAACTCTATAACTTCTTGAGGAAAAATTCAAACCAATTCATTATGCACCAGACACGTGTTTCGGATATTACATGTAAATCCTCATAAAGTTATGTATGGTTTCGCAGGGATTTACCCGTCCATAACGAAGTTTACCGTAAATGGATTTTAAAAACTTCCATTTGAACATCTACGTATGTATAACTTGTATAAATTTTCTATCTAATTATTGTCTATAGAAATTTTAATTCTTGGGTACACACGATTTTGGTAAACTCTGCAAATCGTTATTTGGAAATATATGACACATATTCAGATCAGTGTGAGCACGCTACTGCGATCAACCAATCGCTTGAATGAACTTTACATCCTGGGATTACTACGAAACATGTTGTAAACCACTTGTATACTTTTGCTTATTCACTGCCTTTTTAAAATTCTCGTGATAAATAAAATGACAACTTATTCACTTGAGGTCGTACTGTTTTATCAAATTGTAAATAAAAGGTTGATTTCATGTATAGATATAATGTTGCGTTCAATGTGGAAAATCGAACACTTTCAAATGACTAACAGCATGTATGACGCTTCAATGAAAGACAGGTGTAGTCTGTTACATGTACACATGTATATTTGTTTACCAAATTCTCAATGAAGATTTGTCTTTGTTTATTTATGATTTTCAGGATTGTAGTTGTTTCATTTCAGTCTTCATATATGCATATATATCAAAATACTGTGAATATATATATATATATACATCTAACTTATATCTATACATCTTATCACTAAAACAATTTTGAGAACTACATGTACATGGACGCTGTAGATTCCTTTGGCTAATTTCTCATAAGACCTAATTTCCAAAGTCACGGTCGTCTTACGTAAGTACCTACACGTGTTCGCATTCGGTCTTTTACGGAGAAAACTAGGTTATATAAGGGTACCCATTTTATAAGCAATGGATGGAATTCGTCGTATCTCGGTAGTGAGGCATATGTTACTGATGTAACGAACTAGGTTCTAAAACATTAGTATGATAGACTCCTTTCCATTAAACATTTGACAAAATAAGTGTATTTATGGTTTGATTTTGATGAAAGCAAATGTAGTAGTTCCGATATTACTTAGTACATGAGTACTAATAAATATAATATTTCTATTTGTAGTTCCAGTGCATCGACGAGCGAACGGAGTAGAATTTACTTCTCGGCATATCTCAAATCGCACACAACAACAGGGGATATGATCCAGTTCCAGCCAATCGTATTTACGGAGGTAATGACCAATGAGGGAGGAGCTTTTTTTTTTTTTTTTTTTTTTTTTTTTTTTTGTTAACATCATATAAACCCATATTTATAACATCACATAAGGACCGGGTCAGTCCTCTGTGTTAAAACATGAATATGAGAGATAAATCTGTATGTCAATGACGATAATAATGAATTACTCTTTAAAAATGATAAATGATAATACATATTTGAATTAATTTCGTTGATGAAATAATATGAGATATAGGTACCATATGATAATAATAATGAATGACTCCCTGTATCATAATCATAAGTAAATGATGATACATATTTTGTTTAAGAATGAGAATTAATTTCGTTGATGAAATATATAAAGACTGTATAAAGGTAAAAAAAAATATACGGGTTCGAGCACGTAGAAAATATTTACACCGAACACGTTGGAAATGTCGTGCAATGCCAATGGAAAGTTTCATGTTTTCGGGAGATATATTAGTCAATATGAGGTATGTCAGTTACATTTTCCATATTTTCAATGATTAAACAATAAAAGTATATATTAATTTCAAACATACTGACATGGAATATTGACTTATTTATGATAGGCATGGTATGCATGATATGCAAATTAGGTAGTGTGACATCTCGTTTCTTCACGTTTGAACCTCTATTAGCATGGCAATATCCTGTTATTTGTGCCGCGGCACAAATAAGTTTTTATCTAATTTAATTACTTGATTCATGTCGCATTTTGTTGTGTTCATAAATCTGGGTCATCCAGACGCTTGAATTTGAATTCTTACGGAATAAACCAATTTTATGACTTTTGTTTTCATAATTTCTCAATACTGTTCTGAATCTAAACTCAATACTGTTTAATAGAACACTCTATTTCACGCACGATTAGTTTATACCTTTGAATTTGCCCTTTATTCCGTCCTACACAGTAATCAGAAATCATCTCAATTATATCATTTGGCCTTTATTCCGTATTTTACAAATGGAGAACTGACTAGAAGAGTTGTTTAATGTTTAACGTTATGTTTACGGAATAAAGCCATTAAATAATTATATTCTAAATTAAGTTTTCCCATTATTTCTGCATAGAAATTCATTATTTAATGGCTTTATTCCGTAAACATAACGTTTAAAATTTAACAACTCTTCTAGTCAGTTCTCCATTTGTAAAATACGGAATAATGGCCAAATAATATCATTGAGATTATTCCTGATTACTGTTAGGGACGGAATAAAGGGCAAATTCAAAGGTATAACTAATCGTGCGTGAAATAGAGTGTTCTATTAAATAGTATTGAGTTTAGATTCATGTCATTTATTCCGTTATTCTTAAATTATGAATTATTCTTAATATGCTAATATAGGGATTAAATGCAAGATGTTTATTTTTTCATTTCTTGTAGGAAGCATCGTATCCATTTCAGGCAATTTCGAACGCTCCAATATGAAATATGTGAATGAAATATCAATAAAATTATTTGTGCCGCCCCTTCTCATTATTTGTGCCGCTTTTTTTAAGAAACCTGTACAATTTAAGACACTTGTCCTAAACTCAACTTCTCCCTTTCAAAGAAATGAAAAGATCGTATGGAAAATGAAATGCAGGTTTCTAAAAAGAGCGGTACAAATAACTAAAGGGGGCGGCACAAATAACAGGAGTATATATACTCCTGTTATTTGTGCCGCCCCCCCTTTAATTATTTGTGCCGCTTTTTTTATACCTGCACATTTTAAGACACTTGTCCTGACCCCCCAAAAAGCCAAGTCCCGTTTTCTGGTAGAATTGTACCCCCCAAGAAACCCTCTTCCCGGGGGACACTTCCCCCTTTCAACGGAATGAAAAGATCGTATGGAAAATGAAATGCGTCTGTATATATATACTCCTGTTATTTGTGCCGCCCCCCTTTAATTATTTGTGCCGCTTTTTTAGAAACCTGCACATTTTAAGACACTTGTCCTAACCCCCAAAAAAGCCAAGCCCCGTTTTCTGGTAGAATAAATCCCCCCAAGAAACCCTCTTCCCGGGGGACACTTCCCCCTTTCAACGGAATGAAAAGATCGTATGGAAAATGAAGTTCGTCTGTATATATATACTCCTGTTATTTGTGCCGCCCCCCTTTAATTATTTGTGCCGCTTTTTTAAAAACCTGCACATTTTAAGACACTTGTCCTAACCCCCAAAAAACCCAAGCCCCGTTTTCTGGTAGAATTGTACTCCCCAAGAAACCCTCTTCCCGGGGGACACCTCCCCCTTTCACCGGAATGAAAAGATCGTATGGAAAATGAAATGCGTCTGTATATATATACTCCTGTTATTTGTGCCGCCCCCCTTTAATTATTTGTGCCGCTTTTTTAGAAACCTGCACATTTTAAGACACTTGTCCTAACCCCCAAAAAAGCCAAGCCCCGTTTTCTGGTAGAATTGTACCCCCCAAGAAACCCTCTTCCCGGGGGACACTTCCCCCTTTCAACGGAATGAAAAGATCGTATGGAAAATGAAATGCGTCTGTATATATATACTCCTGTTATTTGTGCCGCCCCCCTTTAATTATTTGTGCCGCTTTTTTTAGAAACCTGCACATTTTAAGACACTTGTCCTAACCCCCTAAAAAAGCCAAGCCCCGTTTTATGGTAGAATAAATCCCCCCAAGAAACCCTCTTCCCGGGGGACACTTCCCCCTTTCAACGGAATGAAAAGATCGTATGGAAAATGAAATGCGTCTGTATATATATACTCCTGTTATTTGTGCCGCCCCCCTTTAATTATTTGTGCCGCTTTTTTAAAAAACCTGCACATTTTAAGACACTTGTCCTAACCTCCAAAAAACCCAAGCCCCGTTTTCTGGTAGAATTGTACCCCCCAAGAAACCCTCTTCCCGGGGGACACTTCCCCCTTTCAACGGAATGAAAAGATCGTATGGAAAATGAAACGCGTCTGTATATATACTCCTGTTATTTGTGCCGCCCCCCCCCCCCCCTTTAATTATTTGTGCCGCTTTTTAGAAAAAGTATTTTTTCTAGAAGAGTTGTTAAATTTTAAACGTTATGTTTACGGAATAAAGCCATTAAATAATTATATTCTAAATTAAGTTTTCCAATTATTTCTGCATAGAAATTCATTATTTAATGGCTTTATTCCGTAAACATAACGTTTAAAATTTAACAACTCTTCTAGTCAGTTCTCCATTTGTAAAATACGGAATAATGGCCAAATAATATCATTGAGATTATTCCTGATTACTGTTAGGGACGGAATAAAGGGCAAATTCAAAGGTATAACTAATCGTGCGTGAAATAGAGTTAGTCGGGGAGCCAGTGGGGACCCCCATGCACCCCCTTGAGTACTTTTTTTCACGGGTACCATAATGTTCCTTATGGTCTACAGAATCGGTTTTCAGGATGTACTCAAAAATAAACTCATTTAGGCTATGTGTTTTTCGCCCGTTTCCATGGCAACCCCCTGCTAAGGTCACGAAAGCACTATTGGTTAAGTAAAATACCCCTATCTTGGCCAAATGTTGAGCTTAACATCTGAAACTGGTATCAATATAACAGGGAAAGGTTGTTCTATTAATCACGTGATCATATGCAAAATAACTATTTTGCATATTCATGAATATTCCAGAATTGAAATAAAAATGCTTGCAAAATACATAAAAATTGACACTTATCATTTTGTTTTGGCTCCTAAACTCTATAGTTTTATCTATGATCGTTATTAGATTATATAATAAATACATACAAAGTCTTCTCTCTCCAATGACATAACATTTGGCTCAATATTTTAGTTCAATGGCTTCTAAATTGATGTTTTTTACAGAAAAATGACTATTTTAAGTAAGATAAGCTGATTTTTGTATACTAATTATAAGATATTTACTACTTATAAAATCGAATATCTGAACATGTTTTCTAGTGTATTTTCATGTTTTTCTCATGTAATAAATGTTTACAAAACATGATATACATAATTTTGGTAATTTTGGGGCAAAAACCGTTTTTTTCAGTGAAAAACTACAGATATCTGAATATTATCTATAAAAGGCAAACAGTTCCTGTAATCTATAAATGAAACGTATATGCTGATGTAATTTCATGGTTCTAAGATCGATTTTTGTATAAGAAGCAAAAATACTACTTTTTTCTGCTATTTTGGGTACAAATGTCGGTTTTTTTATACTAAATTTACAGATATCTGAGAAATATTTCAAATATAATTTATATTTGTTGTAATATAGGATATGAAACTAAATTTATTTGTACATATCATGAGAGTATCAAATTAGAAAAATAAAATAGTAAGAAATATAGAAATTCATACCATAACCACAGATAACATTGCAAAAACACTCAATGAATCGTGAATAACAAGGTATTACCACCCAATAACGTAACAGAGCAACTCAATAAAAAAAGTATAACCAACCAATAACATAGCAAAGCCACTCAAATTATGGTCTTTTAACCCTTTATGATATATACACAAATTAATAATACATTATAATCACTTGATAACATAGCAAAACCACTGAATAACATAGTCGTTTGGTCCTTTTATCACATAGGAACCACTTAATTATACAGAGTAAACACTCAATGACATAGCAAAACCCCTCAATAAAGTGGTTGTTAGACCCTTTAATATATCAAAATCACTTAACAATACAACATAACCAACCAATAACGTGATGGTTTGAACATTTGCTATAACAAAAATTTAATATAACACCGCATAGCTACCCAATAACTTAGCATTACCATAAAATAACGTGATGATTTGATCCTTATCTTAGCAAAACCGCTCAATAACACAGCATAGCTACCCAATAACTTAGCATTACCACTCAATAACGTGATTGTTTGATCTTTTATTATAACAAACTACTCAATAACATAGTATAACCACCAAATAACTCAGCATTCTTACTCAATAACGTGATGATTTGACACTTTATTATTACAAAATCACATAATATTACACCATAACCACCAAATAACTTCTCAATAACGTGGTCGTTTGCCTCTGTTTTATAATGAAACCACTCAAGAACAAAGCATGAGTATCCAATAACATTACAAAACCACCAAATAACGTGATGGTTTGACCCTTTATTGTATCGAATCATTGATTAGCATGTCTGTTTGACCCTTTACATTGCTAAAATCCACATTAAAACAGTCCTGGTTCCATAGAGAGAACGAGGAAAGATTGTTATTGAGTGGTGATGCTAAGTTACTGGGTGTTTATGCAGTGTTATTAAGTGGTTTTGTAACAATAAAGTGTCAAACCATCACGTTTTTGAGTGGTAATGCTATGTTATTGGGTGCTCATGCTGTGTAATTGAGTGGTTTTGATATAATTAATGGTCAAACGACCACCTTATTAAGTAGTTATGCTAAGTTATTTGGCGGTTTTGTTAAAATAAAGTGTCAAATCGTCACGCTATGGATTAGTAATGCTATGTTTTGGGGAAGTAATTCTGTGTTATTGAGTAGTTTTGTTACAAGAAAGGATCAAATCATCACGTTATTATGTAGTAATGCTAAGTAGTAATAAGGTGGATATGCTGTGTTATTACAAATGTAAGTGTTTTTTTTATAACAAAGGGTCAAACGATCACGTTATTGGATGGGTTTTTTTTTATGTTATTGGTTGGTTATGCTGTATTATTTAGTGATTTTCATATAGTTAAGGATCAAACAATGTCTTTATTGAGTGGTTTTGCTAAGTCATTGGGTGTTTACCCTGTATTGAGATGTGTTTTTTATGTTATTAAAGGTCAAATTACTATGTTATTGAGTGGTTTTGCTATGTAATTGTGCGGTGATACTGAATTATTAAGTGGTAAAGGTTGAAAGACCATGTTATTGAGTGGCTTTGCTATACTATCGGTTGATTATACTGTATAATTGAATTGTTAATCATATTTAGAATATTTCTCAGAAATTTGTAAATTTAGTATGAAAAACCGACATTTTAACCAAAAATAGCAGAAAAAAGTAACATTTTTTACTTCTAACACAAAAACCGATCTTAGAACCATGAAATTGCATCAGTATATATACGTTTCATTTATAGATTACAGGAACTGTTTGCCTTTTATAGATAATATCCAGATATCTGTTGTTTTTCACTGAAAAATACGTTTTTTTTGCCCCAAAATTACATATATCATGTTTTGTAAACATTTATTACATGAGAAAAACATGAAAATACACTAGAAAACAGGTTCAGATATTCGATTTTATAAGTAGTAAATATCTTATAATTAGTATACAAAAATCAGCTTATCTTACTTAAAATAGCCATTTTTCTGTAAAAACATCAATTTAGAAGCCATTGAACTAAAATATTGAGCCAAATATTATGTCATTGGAGAGAGAAGACTTTGTATGTATTTATTATATAATCTAATAACGATCATAGATAAAACTATAGAGCTTAGGAGCAAAAACTAAATGAAAAGTGTCGATTTTATATATTTTTCAAGCATTTTTATTTCAATTCATGAATATTCATGAATATGCAAAATAGTTATTTTGCATATGATCACGTGATTAATAGAACAACCTTTCTTCGTTATATTGATACCAGTTACAGATGTTAAGCTCAACATTTGGCCAAGATAGGGGTATTTTACTTAACCAATAGTGCTTTCGTGACTTTAGCAGGGGGTTGCCATGGAAACGGTCGAAAAACACATAGCCTAAATGAGTTTATTTTTGAGTACATCCTGAAAACCGATTCTGTAGACCCTAAGGAACATTATGGTACCCGTGAAAAAAAGTACTCAAGGGGTGCATGGGGGTCCCCACTAGCTCCCCGACTAAGTGTTCTATTAAATAGTATTGAGTTTAGATTTATGTCATTTATTCCGTTATTCTTAAATTATGAATTATTCTTAATATGCTAATATAGGGATTAAATGCAAGATGTTTATTTTTTCATTTCTTGTAGGAAGCATCGTATCCATTTCAGGCAATTTCGAACGCTCCAATATGAAATATGTGAATGAAATATCAATAAAATTATTTGTGCCGCCCCTTCTCATTATTTGTGCCGCTTTTTTTAAGAAACCTGTACAATTTAAGACACTTGTCCTAAACCCAACTTCTCCCTTTCAAAGAAATGAAAAGATCGTATGGAAAATGAAATGCAGGTTTCTAAAAAGAGCGGTACAAATAACTAAAGGGGGCGGCACAAATAACAGGAGTATATATACTCCTGTTATTTGTGCCGCCCCCCTTTAATTATTAGTGCCGCTTTTTTTATACCTGCACATTTTAAGACACTTGTCCTGACCCCCCAAAAAGCCAAGTCCCGTTTTCTGGTAGAATTGTACCCCCCAAGAAACCATCTTCCCGGGGGACACTTCCCCCTTTCAACGGAATGAAAAGATCGTATGGAAAATGAAATGCGTCTGTATATATATACTCCTGTTATTTGTGCCGCCCCCCTTTAATTATTTGTGCCGCTTTTTTAGAAACCTGCACATTTTAAGACACTTGTCCTAACCCCCAAAAAAGCCAAGCCTCGTTTTCTGGTAGAATAAATCCCCCCAAGAAACCCTCTTCCCGGGGGACACTTCCCCCTTTCAACGGAATGAAAAGATCGTATGGAAAATGAAGTTCGTCTGTATATATATACTCATGTTATTTGTGCCGCCCCCTTTAATTATTTGTGCCGCTTTTTTAAAAACCTGCACATTTTAAGACACTTGTCCTAACCCCCAAAAAAGCCAAGCCCCGTTTTCTGGTAGAATTGTACCCCCCAAGAAACCCTCTTCCCGGGGGACACTTCCCCCTTTCAACGGAATGAAAAGATCGTATGGAAAATGAAATGCGTCTGTATATATATACTCCTGTTATTTGTGCCGCCCCCCTTTAATTATTTGTGCCGCTTTTTTTAGAAACCTGCACATTTTAAGACACTTGTCCTAACCCCCTAAAAAAGCCAAGCCCCGTTTTATGGTAGAATACATCCCCCCAAGAAACCCTCTTCCCGGGGGACACTTCCCCCTTTCAACGGAATGAAAAGATCGTATGGAAAATGAAATGCGTCTGTATATATATACTCCTGTTATTTGTGCCGCCCCCTTTAGTTATTTGTGCCGCTTTTTTAAAAACCTGCACATTTTAAGACACTTGTCCTAACCCCAAAAAAACCCAAGCCCCGTTTTCTGGTAGAATTTTACCCCCCAAGAAACCCTCTTTCCGGGGGACACTTCCCCCTTTCAACGGAATGAAAAGATCGTATGGAAAATGAAACGCGTCTGTATATATACTCCTGTTATTTGTGCCGCCCCCCCCCCCCCCCTTTAATTATTTGTGCCGCTTTTTAGAAAAACGCACATTTTAAGACACTTGTTTTACAGGATATTAAGGGAATTGAATGAAAAAAAAATTTCTTAAAATCGGTTTTTTCCGTACGGATTTGAAATTCAAGCGTCTGAATGACCCAGATTTATGAACACAACAAAAGGCGATTGTTATCAGGTTATTAGAAAAGGATAAAAACTTATTTGTGCCGCGGCCGGTACAGGTATATAAACATAACCTAATTTTTAAATAATGTTCTTACAGGTATACTGTAACTTTGAAGCTTGATCTACTTATGTATTTTTAATTTGAGAAAGATTATGAATCAAAAATATCAATACCAAAATCAGACAATGATCCACAGTTGTAGAGAAAAATGTACATAACATCATTTTTTTTCAGATGAAAAGTTTGTGTGGGGGATACAATAATTTCAAGTTTACTTCCTGGGATATTGAAGAACAGTTTGTAATAATTATGCTTGCAGGTAAAAATGATTCTAAATTTATATTCCCTTTTTATGTAAACTCTAAGGAAGCTGATCATGAGATACGACTATCTGTACTAAATAAAAGTACAATTCTAGATAAAACTTCTTTGAAACATGGTGCATCGTATATATATGTATGTCTAATGATCCATAACATTATGTAATGGTCTATAAATAGATTAAATAAAGTTATTTTTAGATCATAAACGGAAAAAAATACTTTGTAATTTTTTTTTTATTATTATTATTATTTTTACTTAATTTTTAAGTTGTTTTACCTGTCCTCTCTGAATGTCAGTCGGACTCCTCGGGTGATTACATACATGAGCTCGCTACAGCCGGCAGAGCACGGACTGTATTACGCATGCCCTCTTTTTATATCCATTTACATATTCATCTGTGTCTCTGGGGCCTCTGCATTTCGAGGTCTTGTTTGTGTGACGTCATCTTACAATGAGGAGGTTGTTTTACACCACATTTGTACGTTCTTCGAGACCTCTAGGTAACTGGAGAAGTGAGAGGGTTGTGCGCACGTAATTCAGGATAACCACACCGTCTGCTATTTACTTGGCAGATGGCCGTCCTAAGTCGGCACCGGTTGCCCATTGGTCTCGTTGGTTTATGTGTAGTCTTTTGTGTTTCTATGTTGTGAGTTGGTGTTCCTTGTCCCTTTTGCGTCTCTTTCTGTGGGTATCTGTTCTGTGTTTTTTGAATGGCTGTTTTGGGATTTTGCTGTGGGTGCTGCAACCTAGTGTTGTTGGAGATCCCCTCCTTTCTTTTGTTTCAGGATTGACATATTACATGGTTGGTCTGTGACAGTCTTATGATGTTTCAAAGTGTTTCCTTACCTGAATAAAGAGTGGGGATATGGTGACATTTCTATATTTGCAGACTTCAAGCCAAAGCAAGATATCATTTCTCAGGATGCGCATTATATTAACACGTTTAGTCTTTTGTTCACTAACGTAATATGATTTGTAAATTGTAAATGATATCATAGTTATGAGCTTGTTTATATCGATGTATTCTTTATGTCTTATCTTATATCCTATTACAAAGTTTTTGAGATTGATGATGTGTAATGGAAGATGAAGTTTATTTAGTAGATTATTTAGATCATTTTTGAAATTTTCTAAAAATTTGCATTTAACAAAGAAATGTTCGTAATCCTCTATTTCTCCACATATATCACAAATTGGATCATCTTTCAATTTCCATTTGTATAATAAGAGTTTATTTGGAAGTATTTTGTTAAGTAACTTCCATCTGTATATTTTTAATCTGTTGTCATCTAAATCACCAAATATGAATTGTAAGGTGGATTTAATTTCATCATCTTGTATTTGAAGATTATTTTTCCAGTAAGTAAATCCTATTGGTTTTTCAGAGTCATTATATATGAGGTTATTGTAGATCTTTTTGTTATTTATTTGTTGAAGAGTTATCGATTTCCCATTTGATAATTTAATCATGTGTAATGGTTTTATTTGATATTTATGAACGTCAGCATTACTTAATTTTTCTAACCATGCGGTAGGAATAGATGATTTTAATTTTGTAATTTCAGAAATCCAATTTTGCTTATCGTTAAGTTTACTGAAGATTAAACATTCATTTATTTTTCCATTTTCATCGATAAGATCTTTTATATAGATTAATTTGCTTTTTATCCAGTTATGGAATATTAAGACTTTACTTTTGAATTTTATTTCTTTATTTCCCCAAATCACCTGCTTACTTATATCAATTGCTTTTAGGGGTACTGTTTCATTATTCAAATTATTTAATTCCTTCCATGCCTTCAACATATTTTGATAGAAAATTGGGATGTTTTTAAAGCCATGTAAACTTTTAAAGTTATCTAATTGCATTTTCAGGATCAGAAGGTTTTCTCCAAATCTATTTAAATAATGTAGTGGCAATATCTTCCATAGTGCATGTTCAGTATGAAGTAATTTTTTAACCCAGCCTATTTGTATAGTTTTTACATGTGATCTAAGACCTATCATTTTTAATCCCCCCTTCTCATAACTTCTAATCAAAGTTTTTCGTTTTACTTTTTCTGTTTTATTGTCCCAAACAAATTTATAGATCATTTTTTCTGCATATTTAATTACATTTTCAGGAATATTTATTGCAGCAATTGTATATGTGAGTTGTGGGATAAGAAGACTTTTTGAAACTTGAATTCTTCCAATCATTGTCAGTGGTCGAAGTTTCCATGAATCAATTATTTTCTGAATTTTTTCCAGTTTTGCATCCCAATTTTTCCTTTGGATTACATCTTTATTTATTCCAAAATATATACCTAATGTTTTTGCTTCTTTTTTTGTCCAATCAATGCCTTCAAATTTGTCTGCTATCATATTTTTATTTCCTACTTTAATACCTACTGTTTTAGATCTATTTAAGATCAAACCAGATAATGTGCCAAATTCTTCAATCAAGTTCAAAGATTTTGAAATGTCTAATTTTGATTTAAGGAAAAGAGTTGCATCATCGGCAAGTTGTGAAATTTTAAAAGCTCTGTTTTGTGAATGAAAAAGTTTTATACCCTTTATTTCTTCATTTTGTCTTATTTTTTGTGCCATTGTCTCTGCTGCAATTACGAATAATAGGGCTGATAATGGACACCCTTGTCTGATGCCGCGAGATGCCATTACTTCCTCAGAAATCCATCCATTATTTTTTATTTTACTAGATATTTGAGTGTAGAGTAATTTGACCCATTTTATAAAACTGTCTTTAAATCTAAAGTATTCAAGAGTTTTAAACATGTATTTCCACTCAACAGTATCAAAGGCTTTAGCGAAGTCTAAAAATAGGATAGCGCCATCAATTTTAAATTCTTCACAATAATCAATTATATCTTGAATTTGGCGAATTGAATAATGAATATTACGATTTTGAATAAAGCCATTTTGATCGGTATTTATTATCAGAGGTAGAATAGGTTTTAAACGATGTGCTAAGCAATTTGCAATTATTTTATAGTCAGTGTTTAGGAGTGATAGTGGACGCCAATTTTGTAAATCTAGTGGGTCACATTTTTTATACATTAATGAAAGAATGCCTGTTCTTTGAGACTTACTTAATAACCCTTTTTCATAACTTTCATGAATTGATGCTAAGAGAAGTGTTTTTAAATTTAACCAGAACTTTAGATAAAACTCTGTTGTCAGACCATCCTCCCCTGGCGAGCGATTGGTACTCATTCTTTTAATTGCATTAAAACATTCCTCCTCTGTTATGTTTCCTTCTAACATACTGCTTTCACAATCTTCAAGTTTTTTATCCAAAATAATTTTTGAGATGTAATCATTTATTTTTTCATTTTCAGGGTTTGTGGTTTTATAAAGTGTCTCATAGAACTCTTTTTGACGTTGCAGTAATTTTGTTTGATCAGATATTATTTGTCCATTTTTATCATACAATTTTACAATTGATTTTTGTGTTTGACGCTTTGTTTCTAAAGTAAGAAAATAACGAGTATTTTTTCCCCTTGTTCTATCCATTTAGCTCTTGATCTGATTTGATTTCCTTTTGCTTTGTCATGATAAATTTTTTCTAGCTCAGTTTCAATTTTATGTATTTCATCTTCATCAGTTGCTAATTTTATTTTTTCTTCTAAGATTGATGTCATGTTCTTTTTCTGTGATGCAAATTGTTTGCCAAATTTTATAGACTGTTCTTTTATTTCAATTTTACAAAGATCCCATGTAGTTCTAGCATCATACTTTTGGTCATTCAAGATATTTGTATGTTTTTCTAGAATTTGAATAATCAATTTACAATATTTGTCTTGGTTCATTAAGCTATTATTTAAAATCCAATAGCCTGGACCTCTGTTTATGACTTTAATATCCAATGTTAGTGCAACTGCCAAATGGTCAGTATATTGTATCATAGCAGGACGAATATCTGCTGAAATTATTCTTTGTAAAAGTTCTTTTGAAATTAGAAAATAGTCAATTCTACTTGCCTCCTTGTTTGAGTTTTTTCTTTTCCAAGTAAATTGTTGTTTTTCTTTGTTTTTAATTTTCCATGAGTCAATAAGATTCAATTGCTTTTTTAGATCTATGAGTATGTCATTAATTTTGATATTCTTATTTTTTGTTTTTCTGTCTTCATTTGAACCATCCAACCAAAGATTGTACTCTATATCTTCCAAAATGGAAGTAACCGGATGTGACAGTTCTACCGAAATGAAGCGACGGGTGTTGCATGCAAGCAGGAGATGCTTACTCTTCCTGGGCACCTGGTCTCACTCCCATATCGGGAGTTCGCTTCTTTTCATATGGTGGAGGTTTTTGTTTGTTTGCTTTGGTTCCTGTTTTGTCCTGATTTTGTATGCCTTCGGTTTCTGATTTTTGAATTATCGATTTTGTGCTGTATACAGGGATATGGTCATTATCCATATTTGTAATTCTTTACATGAAATATCATTCCAATCACCTCCTATTATATTTAATCCTTGGCTAGTGTCTTTTATGTCTTTACCTATTTGTTTATAGAAGGAATTCCTGTTGATTTTATCATTTGGAGCATATATATTGGTGATACAGTATATTATGTCATTTATTTTTATGTTTATTATTACGTAACGTCCATTTTTATCAATTTTAGAAGCAATTAACTCCGCACCTAGATTTTTATGAATAAGAATGCTTACTCCCTTACTTTGTGATGTACCAAAGCAATGAATTATTTCTCCTCCCCATTCACTTTTTAGAAAGGGTTCTAATTCCTTAGTAAAATGAGTTTCTTGCAATAATAATATACTTCCTTTTTGATTTTTAGCCCATTCGTAAAGTCTGTTTCGTTTTAATTTATCCCTGAGGCCTTGAGCATTTAATGAAAGTAGGTTGAGTTTTGAGTTCATTGGTAAAATGTCTATGATAGTAGTTAATATTTACATGTGTAAAATAAACTATTATGAATTGTAATTGGATGTAAAAAGGAATACGGGTATGAAACAATCTTTGTTTAAGTATAGCATATTTGTATTTTCTGTTATTGATTTTTAATATGGCATGATTTTTAGAATTATTTCTACATGTTTTACATCTATTATACAAAGCAATTTTTACATATTTTTGATAGCATGAATAGTTAATATATTTTGTAGAAGTTATATATACACTGTTAGTGTTTACTTTCTTTTTTACATATTTTTTGTTGAATGAATAATTAATATATTTTACAATAAATACATATTCTTCACTTTTATTAGATGCTTTCTTTTTTGTTTCACAAAAACATATCACCCTTAATAATGTCAAATATGTAAGAGTGACAGTGGCTTCAATGTACTTTGGCATTAACCGTCTTTTGTCTTCTTGTTTGTGCGATTCCTTGCATCAATATCTTCCACGGGAGAGATTGGTGATCTCTCTTCAGGCCCTATGGCCGATGATTTTCTACCAGTGACTGGAGTTTTAAGGAATTTGTCCAAAGCACCAACAGACTGCTTTGGTTGTGCACTTTTTGACTTTTGTAATGTAACTTTTGTTTTCTTCTTGCTTTTGTCCCCAGATTTAGATGAGACTTTCATTGGCGGTGCAGAGGTCAGTGTTGAGGTGTCAGACGTTGGTGTGTCTGTGGTAGGAGGTGCGGAAGCCTCCTGGGTACTAGGCTGTGATAGATTAGCGGATTGTTCCCCAGTTTCAGACTGGATCCTATCACTATCAACATAATCATCACTTTCATCGTCCTACACCGTACTGTCGGAATCATCCTTTTCTCCTTCAGTGAATGTATACGGGCAATCAGCCTTGATGTGGCCTTCCTCGAAACATTCTTTACAGGTTATTTCATTTTCACAGTCTCGTGCCAAATGACCATTCAGTAGACATTTGGTACACTTAAGCCTTTCATTAACTTGGCCTCTATGGTTAACCACAGCCCTATACCTTCCGATTTCCATCGAGATGGGTAGGGGTGTTGCTATAGGTTCAATGATGGCGATACGATCTCCGGTTTCACAATTGGTCAAACGACCGTCCACCCGCAATTTTTCTCTGAAAAAGGATTTAATTGTGCACTTGTAGACTACCAATGTGCGTCGGATCTGCCCATCGTCCGCAGAGAGCGGTACATTTTTGATTCGCACACGGAGGCTGTTGTCATCTTGGGCATAAGGGCTTCCAGGGTTGGAGCTATAGACTTGTACCTGTTTCCCTCTTAGAGAGAAGGGCTGTGTGAGAAGGGATGCCCTCGATTCCTCATCTTCCATATATGTTCTCCATAATCCTTTGACCCTTTCCTCATCTTCCATATATGTTCTCCATAATCCTTTGACCCTTTGTAAGCCAGCTATGTTCTCGGCTGGGGAAATTTGAGATATGGCCTTGTAAAGTTCTGTGTGATTGATCCATTGCTCTTTTGGAGGAGATTTTACACCAAAGAAATCAATCTCTTTGATAAACACAGGTTTGGCAGTGTTTCGTACATTTTCAAGTTGAGTTGACGCCATGGCGGCCATTGCATAAGAAGGGCGGTGTCTTTGCAACATTGTAACTCGTTTTTGCATCAAATCTTAAGCGATTAATGGGAAATGTTATTAAGAGCATTCACTAATATGCTAATGTCTTACTGTTACCCAATTTGGGTAGTACTGGTCATGTTTACAGGGTAAACAACAGGGAGGAGCTTACAACGCCAACACGGGCGAGTTCACTGCTCCGAGAACAGGAGCGTATGCATTATTCTGGGAGTTCATTGTGTTTCCTAACGGCACCGTTGTACTGGATTTACAGAAACAGAACCAAACCTATGCGCATAGCTACGCCCATGGCTCAGACTCAGAGTTCGAGGTCGCCAGTAAGAGTGTTATACTCGATCTGGTCAAGGACGAAACGGTCAGGGTCGTTTATTACAGGGGTAATGGGACGCTCCATGGAGCGGCATATAATAAGTACACAACGTTCTCTGGTTTCAGTCTTTGAGTGTCAGAGACATTCGATCTTCAACTTGTTTGAAAATTCTTTTTAAGGAACAGGTATTATACGATGTATACTAACACTACAAAGCAAAGATTATTTAGTTACAATATTGTGAATTTTAAGTCATATTTTTAAAAATGTATTTGTATTTGTGAACAAAACAAGTTTTAGAAAAGAATGTTCTTTTCAATAAAAGAAAAAGGTACAGTCATTACCATTAAATATTTTTTGTTTGAAACCAGGAGTTTCACAAAGACAAGACAAGCGTCTGTAAAAATAATTACGATGGCTAATAGGTAAAACTTTGAAAAGATCAAACGAATAGCACAACTAAAAAGAAAAAGACAATATAGGAAAGTTAATGAAAAACTCTCCCATGTAGGAGAATGTGAACAGGGAGTGAGACTAGGTTTCCGGGAAGAGTAAGCATCATTTTTCGATTGTGTTATGCCTGCAAATAATCCAAATGGAAATATGTAATCCCTGATCTAAGGCAAAACTAAGAGGATATCTTTCATGGTGGCGTTCCTAGGGCAAAAGTAACTTTAATGGTTTTTCGTGGTGCTGGGGATGTAGGGGCTCATTGAGACCTCAGCAGGTGGCTTATACTAGCTGGGTGATGATACAGGGTGCAGATTCCTTGGAAGCATATCAGTAAATCATCCATCGTTCTACAAACTGAGATGTTTTTACGCTTTGTATTATTTAGTTTGGTCAGTGGCTTGTCTACAGTGTATGCTGAAGTATTCACATTTTTACGATGCATGATGAATATCACTAAAATTAGGCTATAGTGAAGAAGGGAGGAGATCTCCAACAAGACCCCGTTGCAGCATCAACAGCAAAACACCAAAACACCCGATGCAAAAACACAAAAGACGAGTACAGCACGAGACGGAAAAGATACACACGACATGTAAACATCAAACACAAAAGACTACACATAAACCGACGAGACCAATGGGTAACCGGTGCCGACTTTGGACGGCCATTTGTCACGCAAGTAGCAAATGGTGTAGTTATCCTGGATTACGTGTGCACAACCCTCTCACTTCTCCAATTACCCAGAGGTCTCGAAGAACGTACCATTGTGGTGTAAAACAACATCATCACTGTAAGATGACCTCACACAAACAAGACCGCGAAGCACAGAGGCCCCAAAAACACAGATGAATATGTAAATGGATATAAAAAGAGGGCATGCGTAATACAGTAATACATTCCGTGCTCTAGCGAGCTCATGTATGTTATCACCCGAGGAGTCCGACTGACATTCAGAGAGGACAGAAATAATGTCGTAGGGTTCCAACTCTCTAACTTCTTTAAGAAAATTCCAAACCAATTCACATGCACCAGACACGTGTTTCGAATATTAAATTCTCATCAGTGATGCTTTCAGCGCAGCCACTAAAAATAATTTCAGTAGCGCCCTCTTTAATTTTCTAAAGTTAGATTTTTACATTTACATAACAGAGAGTGCGCGGCTCCAAATTTCCTGTAGGGTCGATTCAGTAGCATATCCAAATAAAATCTAAGTTCAAAATAGCATTGGAGGGATGTTGCTTAGATATTAAACTCCTTTAATTTCGATGATATTTATCGGTGAAATGGCTGGTTTCCGAAATAGCAAAAAAATATATGTGATGTCACATTGATAAAAGGCCAAAACAAAGCTTCTTTCAGGTGACAGAGCTGGAAAGAAGTAATTAATACACTTGACAAACATCAGGCCACGGGGATTGATTTTAACTGCTCCACACTGCAACGTGAAATAAGTGTCTATATTAATAATGTCGTAGGGTTCCAACTCTCTACCTTCTTTAAGAAAATTCCAATTTACATGCACCAGACACGTGTTTTGAATATTAAATTCTCATCAGTGATGCTTTCAGCGGAGCCACTAAAGATAATTTCAGTAGCGCCCTCTTTAATTTTTTGAAGTTAGATATTTACATTACAGAGAGTGCGCGGCTCCAAATTTCCTGTAGGGTCATCTTTGCACTATTTTTGCTATGCTTCCTAGGAATTTGTACCCTGTGTCGTCATAGCGCCCTACTCTACAAAGACTGCATAATGAATAGCATCCGTTTTGTTTTCACTAGCTACGCCACTAGAATAGGTGGTAACATGTTTCTATTTGAATATTTGAAGGGAAATAATACTCGTAAATGCATTCTTACGGCGACGCTACAATGAGCAACAAAATGGGTATTCACGAATATACAATTACACATTTTATGTTTTCATTTTACACATTATTCACATGTTTACAATTCATATTAACCATATCATATTATCTGAATATTCACTGCGCGAAAACGCTTATTTCAGGCAGGTTAATGACATAACTACACAGGGTTGATAAGGGTGAGCTGGTAATGTTCAAGTGATCCGGATAACCACACCATCTGCTATGAATAAAATGGATGGGCATCCAAAGTCGGCACTTGATACACATTGGTCTCGTTCTGCTTATACGTTTTGAGCGTGTTTTAATGAAAGGTGTTGGTATTGCTCCATAGTCTATTAGGTGGGGCATTTAGTTTTCTCGAATCGGTGTAGTCTACTTGCCAAATGGCTATTTAGGGGGGAACCCAAAAAAAATGTTACGCACAAAATGTTTTTGCATGAAAGTGATGTTAATACCCTCTACTTTGAGAATCCGGCGGATGCCGCTCTGGCATCCTTGGGCATTTCAAAATTTTTGGGAAAAAGTGTGATTTTTCAAAGAAAAACCGTTGAAAATTGGAAAAACGCAATTACTTTGTCCATGTTGTAGCTAGAACAACAGATCTGGTATCTAAAGAACAGCAAAGCCATTGCCGTTAAGTCTCAAGCCCAGTTTATCAATTTACTCGTCCATAAAATGGGGGAAATTATGGATTTTCGATGAAAAACCGTTGAAAATTGGGAAAATGTCATATCTTTTTTTCATACTGTAGATAAAATAACAATTTTGGTACCAAACAATCAATAAATGTATTGCTTTCTATTTTAAATATCAGATTAGCAATTTGCAAGTACGAAAATGGGGAAAAGAATGCATTTTGAATTAAAAATTGCTGAAAATTTGGATATTGCCATGCTTTTTTTCATGCTGTAGGTAGAACAACGACAAGAAAAATTATTTCATTGATTTAAATTCAGAATTCCACTCAAGCAAATGGAATCTTCTTGTTTTGTTTTGTTCTGTTGTTGTTGTTTTGGTTTTTTTTTTTTTTTTTTTTTTTTTGCTGAAAAAGGTTTTAAATTGTAAAAATATCATTGGTTTAAAGAGATTCTAGAACAACAATTTAATTTAGTATCAAAATGATTGCACATTGATAGTTTTAGATTTGCACTCTCTTGTTACCCTTTTTTTCTTCTCTAGATTCTCTGGTTTCTCTTGCTGTGTGTGTCTTCTCTGTGTTTTTATTTGAGGTGTTTTGGTGTGTTGATATTGGTGCTACAACCAAATTTTGTTGGAGATTACCTCCTTTCTTATTGCCTTCTTGTTTCATCAACATGCAATTGTAATACTTGTGTGCAACTACTTTTAACAACAAAGAACCCTTCTTACATGGTTGATCAAAATTCCTCCTTTGCATCGTACTCTGACAATTCTCTACTCCAAAACATTTACAGAACTAAAGAAATATGAGCACAAAATTTGTCACATCTGTTTGTTACACAACTCAGATTTCATGTGCGACTGCATAACAGATAGAGGTACAGACGCGATTGGCAATATATTATCACAATTGGCCTCGACATTCTTTTAAAATTTAATTCTTTCAGCAGATATAGGTATGATTGAGCTGCATCTTAAGAATGTTTCCTTATGCATGGCTAAAAATATTTCGTTTTTCTTGACATTTTATCGAAATTATTCAATTCACTGTTGGTGACAATGGTCATCTTAGAGTTTTGAACTCTTATAGCGCATCTCATTCAATCGTACACTGGACCTGACATCAGATATACTGTCTAGATTCTCTAAACCATAGTAATTCTTTATGAATATCATGTCCTCAGTCATCATTTTTTCAATATCTGAATTAACTTCTCTGAAATTTGACACGGAACACCACTTCAAAAACTTCCCACAGAACAACATTTGTCTCTCCAATACCATCATATGTTGATGATACCCATCATCATGATCTGTTCTCAATACCTTAATCTTCAGAATGTGTAGAATGTGAGTTCTTCATTAATCGGAAAGCTTTCTCGATCAACGGACTGCAAGTACATGTAATATAAATCAGTTGCACTTGATTTCCTAAGATGTGTCTTTTGTGTCATTGTGATGGAAAGAAGGGGTCAATTGAATATCATTTAAATTTGTTCTCTGTAAAGTGATAGCAATTTTAAGTTCAGAAAATATGGCCAGGCGCGCTACTAGAGAGGATTTTGGCTATGCCATGAAGTCACTTTAATTGAAAGCATGATGAGGATTTTTCTATCCGAAACACGTGTCTGGTGCATCAAAATTGGTTTAAAACTTTCTTCAAGAAGGTAAATAGTTGGAACACTTATTATTTAACATCTGAAGTGTTTAGTGTTTTTAGAAATATACGACCAGAAACATTCAGAGTATTGATTCTGCAAAAATCCTGCATACATCAAACGATCATCAGCTCCTAATCATTCTTGTCGATTGAATAACCTGGAGCTCATTTTAAGAACATATTTCGAATGAGTTAAAGAAATCTCAACAGCACTCACAATAGAGCGCAAAATTGAGCATCGACGGACCCTTAGCAAGCTAGAGGTGGGACCAGGTGTCCGGAAGGATTAAGCATCCCCTGTTGGCTAGCCGCACCCGCCGTCGATTTTCACGCACGAAAATGAAAAGAATATATAAAATACATGCACTGTCTTTTTAAAAAAATACATTGCAAAGTTTGGAAGTTGCAAAACCGAAGTCATCTGTTCAACATCGACGTAGGGACTAGAACGACGACATGACTAAGCAGGTCTTTAAGATCCACTTCAATAATTGAAAGCAACTACACAACCCTGACAGAAATTATCTATGTTTTAAAAACGTCTTCAAATTCATTAGTTTTTGTAAGAAATTTTTTGGTTTCATGAATGGCACCTAGACTAGTGAGGTAGTTGTATATCTACATGTACGTCAAAAATGTGTTGCTGTATGTGTATACGTTGATAGTCACAAGTCAGCAGAGTTCACTGTATCCAGCTGCTACTTTTTTATATCTTGACGATCAGTATATCAGTGAATAAAAGTTAAACCGAAATCAGAATCTAAAATCACAAACAATCCACATACAGAACTAAAATCACAAACAATCCACATACAAAATCTAAATCACAAACAATCCATATACAAAATCTACAATCACAGACAATCCACATACAGAATCTAAAATCACCAACAATCCACATACAGAATCTAAAATCACAAACAATCCACATACAGAATCTAAAATCACAAACAATCCACAAACAGAATCTAAAATCACAAACAATCCACATACAGAATCTATAATCACCAACAATCCACATACAGATTCTAAAATCACAAACAATCCACATACAGAATTTAAAATCACAAACAATCCACATACAGAAGCTAAAATACCCAACAATCCACATACAGAATCTTAAATCACAAAAAATCCGCATGCAGAATCTAAAATCACAAACAATCCACATACAGAATCTAAAATCACAAACAATCCATATACAGAATCTAAAATCACAAACAATTCACATACAGAATCCAAAATCACAAACAATCCACATACAGAATCTAAAATCACAAACAATTCACATACAGAATCTAAAATCACAAAGAATCCATATACAGAATCTAAAATCACAAACAATTCACATACAGAATCTAAAATCACAAACAATCCACATACAGAATCTTAAGTCACAAACAATCCACATACAGAATCTAAAATCACAAACAATCCACATACAGAATCTAAAATCACAAACAATCCACAAACAGAATCTAAAATCACAAACAATCCACATACAGAATCTAAAATCACAAACAATCCACATACAGAATCTAGAATCACAAACGATCCACATAAAGAATCTAAAATCACAAACACTCCACATACAGAATCGAAAATCACAAACAATCCACATACATAATCTAAAATCACAAACACTTTACATACAGAATCTTAAATCACAAACAATCCACTTACAAAATTTTAAATCACAAACAATCCGCATGCAGAATCTAAAATCACAAACAATCAACATACAGAATCTAGAATCACAAACAATCCACATACAGAATCTAAGATCACAAACAATCCACATAAATAATCTTAAATCACAAACAATCCACAACCAGAATCTAAAATCACCAACAATCCACATACAGAATCTTAAATCACAAACAATCCGCATGCAGAATCTAAAATCACAAACAATCCACATACAGAATCTAAAATCACAAACAATCCACATACAGAATCTTAAATCACAAACAATTCACATACAGAATCTAAAATCACAAACAATCCATATCCAAGTTCTTTAGAAATATAAAGCAAAACAAGGAAAGGGAGGAGAATCCAAACGGAGGTACATCAAAACACTCTCTTACATGACAATAGTCGACAAATAGACAGAGAAAATAATAATATTACACTATAAAAATACGAAGGTCAACACTATGTTAATAAACAATCTCCAGTGTCCAGTGTTAAATGACATTCATCATTAATGATATCTACAGATTTGGCGAGTGTCCAAGGCATACGTACATTACACCTCATTCATGATATCTACAGATTTGGCGAGTGTCCAAGGCATACGTTCATTACACCTCATTCATGATATCTACAGATTTGGCGAGTGTCCAAGGCATACGTACATTACACATCATTCATGATATCTACAGACTTGGCGAGTGTCCAAGGCATACTTACCTTGGACACACAGGAAATTTGGAGCCGCGCGCTCTCTGTAATGTAAATGTAAAATATAACTTCAAAAAATTAAAGAGGGCGCTACTGAAACTATTTATGGTGGCGCCACCGAAAGCATCACTGATGAAAATTTAATATTCGAAACACGTGTCTGGTGCGTGTAAATTGATTTGGAATTTTCTTCAAGAAGGTAGACAGTTGGAACCCTTCGACATTATTACCGAGGAACGAGGCCAACAACTTTGCCAATATTTCATCAAGTCTACCGAAATCTGAAATATAAAAAATAAAAACTCATGATGATACCAATGAAACCACTTGAGTTTTAATACGGCGTTTGTTATTTTTAATATATCCAAGCTTCTATAAAAGCATTATTTATGTCTGTTGGTTAAGGGGTTGACATTTCCAAGGATTCATGCCTAGAAATAAATACTCACACACTATAAATTTGTTGAGAATCCAAAGCCTACGTACCGAGGAACAAGGCCGAGAACTTTCCAAATATTTCATCAAATCTGAAAAACAAAATTCATGCATTATTAGTATCTCCTGGTTAGGGGGCTGAAATGTTTAGTGATTCGTATTTAGGCATAAATACTCACACACTAAACATTTGGTGATAATCCAAGAGTACCTACGGACGAGGCTGAGATTTTTGCCAATTTTTCTTCTAATCTAACTAATCTGAAATAATTCTAATTCTAACCCTTATTACTATCCCCTGGTTATGGAGCTAACATGAAGACTCACACACTATAACTTTGGTGAGGGTCCAAGTCCAAGTTACGGTGGAACGAGACATAGAAATTTGCCAATATTTCAGCAAGTCTACCAAATTCTGAAAAAAATCTACGTAGTCCAAGGTCTAGTTACCGAGGATCGAGGCCAAGATTTTTGTTAATATTTCTTGAAATGGAATAAATCTGAAATGATTCTTATTTGAAGCTTTAATACTATCCCCTGGTTAGATGACTCATATTTTCAGGGATTCATGCTTAGGCATAAAGACTCACACAACATAAATATGGTGAGGGTCCAAGGCCTAGTTACCGAGGAACGAGTCCGATATCTTTGCCAATATTTCATCAAATCTTCATCAAATAAAAACAAAATTCAAGTTTTATTAATATCTCCTAGGGGGCTAACATATTTAATGATTAATGTCTAGGCATGAAGACTCACAAAATAAACATTTGCTGAGGGTCAAAGGCCTAATTACCTTAGAAGGAGGTCGAGATTTTTGTCATATTTCTTCAAATCGAAAAAATCTGAAATAATTGTAATTTCAAGCTTTATTACTACCTCCGAGGAACGAGGCCGATATCTTTGCAAATATTTCATCATGGTGAACGTACAAATATTTCATCAAATCTAAATCAAATTAAAAAAGTCTATTTTCAAGTATTTTTAGTGATTCATGTCTAGGCATAAACATTCTTTGGTCATATTGCATTGTTTAGATTGAGGATCACTGACGAGGGTTTTTTAATGATGCTATTGAATTTGAAGACGTTTGATATTTGTACATGTACCACTTGGTGAGTGTCAATGCTGGTGGACCAGGAGTCCGAGGGCACATGTAGCCAAGTTCAATAAGCTTCAGTTGACCGTCTCTTCAACGCGTATGAAATTTTCTGTTATCAAAATTTCTTGAAGTTTATAAAAACGTGGGTTCTGTAGCATCATATCCCACCCGTCCTGCTACGTCTTTCGGAACATTTTTGGAATTGATAATTTTCACACTCTTTGGCCATATTGGTCCATGCTAGAAATGTATCTGTTTTTAAAAGATGCCATTGAATTTGAAGACGTTTGACATCCTCCTTATATAAATTTGGAAATCCTAGACAAGTACGAATCTATTATGGCGACGACTGCAAAATTTTACACGAACTATATGTAGTGAAAATTAAGGATAGATGAAGATAGCGGTATAAATTCAGGTCAACAAAGAAACCTTATCATGAATTTCTTACATGTACCTACTTTCACATTTACATTTTACATGAACGTACATGTATGCTATGAAACGCAGTAGAAATAATACCTTTATTGATTTAAAGAACGCACATGTTTATGTGCATTCGTAAACCATGTAGAATAAGAGCTAGTTACGGAAATATTTGTTTTTGTCTTCTCGATCGCTTCGTTTGCCTTCATATGTGTAATCATTTAACACCAATTCTCTGTAAGCACCAAAATCATTTGGCCACTCATGTTCTCCGATTTTCATTTAATTCCATACATGGGTAGAGCACAATGTCAGGAATAGAAAATCATCAAAATATTGTTGCCAAGTGACTTGGTTACTATGGTAACTAGGTCATAAGATACCAAAATATGATAATTTAGCAATTTTGAATCCTTACTGTGTCTCTTACAAATGGTTTATAATTCCAACTGTTATAAAATTCAAAATAGAGGCTATGGGACATTCAACCAAATTAATCATCTTTTCAGATTTTATCAATTCACATGGTAACCAAGGTAATAAACATTGCGTATTCTGAGAAAATTCAAGACGTTAGATTTTATATTCTGTTTTTAAATTGCTTTAATATAAAAATTGGCGATTTTATCTATTGGTTTGAAAGAATTTACAATAAACGCTAATAGATGTAGGTTACTAAGGATCTGAATTTCCATAACAACTGTTTCCATGGTTTTGAAATAATGATAAACTGGAATTTCTGTGCTTGATAAGTAGAAATATCCACTTGATAGATAAAATGTGATAATATTGTTATGCCACATGTAATGCACCCTTTCTAAAGCTTACATAAAATTGGTGGATTGAACGTTACTATGGCAACCATTTGTAAAAATGTTGAATTTTAAGAATAAAATGTTGCTTTAGTAATATTTTCCATTCCATCAGAAATGACTTTATTCATAGAATTTATATCAATTAAAAGACACATTTTTGCATGGTTACTATGGAAACATTACCGGTTTAAATACAATTTCATCTTGTTTTGGACTTTTTCAAAGCTTTTCACCTGGTGGTTGTCAAGTGTATTTATTCCTTCTTTCCAGCTCTGTTACCTGAAAGAAGCTTTGTTTTGGCCATTTATCAATGTGACATCATATATATTTTTTTTTTGCTATTCCAGAAACTAGCCGTATTACCAATAAGTATCATCGAAATTAAAGGAGTTTAACATCTTAGCACCATCCCTCCAATGCTATTTGGAACACAGATTTTATTTGGATATGTTACTGAATCGACCCTACAGGAAATTTGGAGCCGCGCACTCACTGTAATGTAAATGTACAAATCTAACTTCAAAACATTAAAGAGGGCGCTACTGAAATTATTTTGGTGGCTCCGCTGGAAGCATCACTGATTCGAAACACGTGTCTGGTGCATGGAAATTGGTTCGGAATTTTCTTCAAGAATGTATAAAGTTGGAACCCTTCGACATTATTGAAATCAAATTTCTAATGAGGTCACAAAGAAAAAAATGTGATATGAAATTAGGTTGCTTCAACATTAGATAGTTTAAGCCATTATATTTATTCAGAATGGCGTATCCAAGGAAACAACTAAGCCTTTCTCAGATATGAAGCTTTAATCCTCTATATGTTTTGTTAGCAACGGCTTATTTCTCTTCGAACATAATATTTTTCATAAAAATTTAAAATAACTTAAATACGTATTATTAAATAAATCTTTTTTCATGTCTTGTCCTTTATTATTGTCAGAAATAAGGCATACAATCTAAACTATAGAGAGCAGTTTTCCTTGGATACCATCCTTTTTGCCTTGGCAACCAAAAAAAAAGTTCAATTTGTTTATTGACATCTGATTAGTTCTTTAAAACTTCTACATTTACTTTATTTACATAAAAAATGAAAAAAAAATGCTGTCTTCAGATAATTGCAGAGTTGTTGCCATGGTAACTCCCTATTCTTATTTTTCCCATCAAATAATAGTTTTATCACAAAGAATTAAGAGCAAACATTACGATTCAATCACGTATCTTTGAAGAAAATATATTATGTCTGGTCCATGCTGCAAATTCATCTGTTCTTAAATGATGCTTGACGTTTGATATTAGTTCTTGTGAGACATTAAAATAAATGCATTTTTTTCAGTGTATACATCCGTTTCCAAGGCAACCAGCATAAATATGTAGATTAATAATTTTCAAATATTTTCCTTATTGCCTATCATTTGCAATAAAATCGTAAGGATCTGTGACATAGCGTGCCCGGCCCCTATGCTAAATGTCTGGTACTTACAGAGAATTGTTGTTTTAAAGACATACAAAAGGCAGAAAAATTTGGAATACAGTTGACAATTGAATTGTCTTCTGTATTCTAGTGCTAAAGAAGATCCTGACGATAATCTCAACAGCACTCACAATAGAACACAAAATTGAGCATCGACGGACCCCTAACAAGCTCAAGGTGGTATCAGGTGCCCGGGAGGAGTAAGTATACCCTGTTTGACTAGCCGCACCCGCCGTCGATGTTCATGAACAAAAATGAAAACAATAACTAAAATGCATGCACTGTCTGATGTTATGTCTATATAATTTAATCAATTCCGTAGTGTCTGTATAACGCCTATACAAACGTATGGAGCGAAATTTTATCTATAGCTGTATAAACAATGTCGCCTATTATGACGTCACTAACGTCAAGCGCCGCTTCGTTAGGCCTTTTCAAATTTACGTCGCCTGTTTTGAACTTGAAAATCAACAATGCTAAAATGCCGCCTATTTCAAAATAAACTAGATAATAAAATAGTAATTTAATTAAATTATATGTTTACTTTGTGCATCGGTTTTTGTCTATACCTCGATAGACAGAAACATTATTACAGTCATTTCAAAGGCAGAACTTCATTTTTAATATGAACAGCTTTTCCTAACACCCCTACACCCTTACACACTTACAAGAGCAATAAAATTCAGGCAAAAACAGTTACATTTAGTAATCCCCTGATTAGGGAGCTGGTATTTTCAGGGATCCATACCTAGGTATCAACACGCACACACTAAAAAATTGGTGAGGGTACATGGCGTAATTACCGAGAAATGAGACCGAGAACTTTGGCAATATTTCTGCAATATTAACAGAGTCTCAAAATTTTCTAAGTCCAAAATTCTATAGTAATCCCATGCTTAGGCAGCTGATTTTTTTCAGTGATTGATGCCTAGGTATCAACACACACATACGAAAAATGTCATGAGGGAACATGGATTAGTTACCGAGAACTGAGACCGAGAATGAATCCCGGACCTTAAGGAAAGGCTATAATAATCGGATTTTTGAATTTTCAAAATTTACTGAAATAATCATATAAATTGTTTGATCTATGTCTGAACAATAACTTTCATATTCCTTTCTGCTAAAATATAACCCTAAGCGCTTGCAAAATTAATTAAAAAACACCCATCCTTCGTGAGCTTTGGTTGAACAGTACACAAAACACCCAGGTTGTTATGATAAATTTCACTTTAATTAGGTATTGGCGGCAAATAGAATGGCTAATTCAGACAAACTAATGAAAGGTAGATATACGACAAAAACCAACTGAACCTGTTGCACTAACGCGATGTGTAACATCACATCGCGTTGTTCTAGCGCTAGGTGGGATAGGTAGGCGTTTTGTGTAAACTTGATAGCATTGTCGTCGATAACCTGTGTCATGATGCAGTGTAATATAACCTTAAACAAATATTGTGTAATTTGGCAGAAAAATGTATAGAAACATATACCTGTAGCGTCAATATATTTCATTATATATTGACATTTTCATAATTCATTAAACGTAAAGACTTTACAAAAGTGGCCAGCTGATGCAGGTTGTGGGCTTAATTCATGACTGAAAAGTAATTTATGTTAACGATTATTAATAATATATTGTTTAATTTTCGTTAACACCGGAAACACCTGTTCCACTTGTCAAGCTTTGTTTTTCAGAGCCGAAAAACTGGTAATGTGAATATCTTTTGTTTCATTATGCATCATTACATTTGAATAGCAAATGCAGTGTTACCATCGAATTACTAATAATTAATCAATTCTCATAAAAGTATATATCAAGTAAGAAAAATATCCATCATCATCTGGTCGTAACGAGGGAATCATGATGAAGTTTCTATCATTATGTGCCGCCATCATAAGCATGGTGCTGATGATTTACAGTAAGTATTAATATTTTACTTATGTTTTTTCATAAGTCCAATAGTAGTTTGATTTTTTTAAGTCCGCGGACGTGTACTTACCTATCAGGAAAAGTTTACAGATTAAAACAAAAAAACTTTCATGTCCAATTCAAAATATTCAGAAGTTAACTACTACCACACACTCCTTGGTTAATGAGTGATATTTTGTGCTTCATGTTTCTATGGTGCGAGTTGGTCACGTTGCTTTATGTGTGCGGTCTTTTGTGTTTCATGTTTCTATGGCGTGAGTTGATGTTCCTTGTCCCTTTTGCGTCTCTTTATGTGGGTGTCTGCTCTGTGGGGTTTTTTTTCATTGGGTGTTTTGGGGTTATGATGTGGGTGCTGCAACCAAGTGTTGTTGCAGATCCCCTCCTTTTCTTTCAAATTAAAGGTGAAATGTTGAATACTAGTACCTTAGAATGTATATTTTATCATCAATTTCAGGGGACAATTGTTACTATTTAATAGTCTTCTTTTTTGCTAAATTGGTTCTAAAGAACATATATTTCAATACTGACAATTCTGAATAGTCTTCCTTTCCCAATTCATTGATCACGTGTTTGCGTGATTTCATCACTTGTGGTATCTTTGAGAAAAGGTCAAGACATAAAACAAAATATTAAAATCACTACGGCATAAGATTTGCGAAATATGTAAACTCCAAAATATTTTTTAAAAACCTTGGTACAGTAATCTTTTTATCGACATAATTATGATTTTAGAAAAAAAGTTTTAAAGAGCTCTACTCTGCTGTATCTGAGTATCTGTTTGAATGAAACGAGCTGACCTCTAACAAGATTGATTGAATTTGAAGATGTTTGACATTTGTACCACTTTGTGAGTGTCAATGCTAGTTGATTAGGAGTCTCCGAGGGCACATGTAGCCCTAAAATATGGGTCCTGTATTATCCCATTCATCATTCTACATCTTTCGATACATTTTTGGACATAATAACTTTCACACTCGTTTGTCATAATACATTGTTTAGATAGAGGATCACTGACGAGAGACGTGCATGTCTGGTTCATGCTACAAATTTATTTGTTTTTGAATGATGCTATTGAATTTGAAGACGTTTTTTGACAATAGTTGCAGTACCCACCGCAAAGTAGATATACACAGCAAGAGACACAAAATGAACATGAATCACCATATATGACATAAAAACATAAACTACCATACATAAACGAACTAGACCAACTTTTCATGAAATTTTCAAGTTATCAAATTGCATGATAGAAATGCGCTCAATTACTTTGTCACGGCCAGAAGGAAGATTTTTTTTTAAATAGGAGGACCTTTTCTTTACTGAACCCGAGTATTACGTGTTGAACGTCTTCAAATTAGATAGCATCATTTAAGAACAGATAAATTGTCAGCATGGACCAGACATGCACGTTTCTGGTACTTAACCCCTGTCAGTGATCCTTAATCTAAACAATGTAATATGACCAAATAGTTTGAAAAATATTATGTCCAAAAATGTAACGAAAAACGTATCAGGATGGGTGGGATATGATGCTACAGGACCCAAGTTTTAGAAATTTCAAGAAATTTTGAAAACAGAACATAAAATTTCTAATGCATTAAAGAGACAGACGATCAACCGACGTTGATCGAACTCGGCTACATGTGCCCTCGGGGACTCTCCTGGTCCACCAGCAGTGATATTCACCAAGTGGTACAAATGTTAAACGTCTTCAAATTATATTGCATCATTTAAGAACGGATAAATTTACAGCGTGGACCAGACATGTACGTTTCGGGTGCTTAACCCTCGTCAGAGATCCTAAATCTAAACAATATAATATGACCAAAGAGTGTGAAAAGTCGTAGCAGGATGGTTTGGATATGATGCTACATGACCCAATTTTTAGAAATTTCAAGAAATTTTGAAAACAGAACAGAAAATTCCCAATGCGTTGAAGAGACAGACGATCAACCGAAGTTGATCGAACTTGGCTACATGTGCCCTCGGGGACTCCTGGCCCACCAGCAGTGACACTCACCAAGTGGTTTAATTGTTAAACGTCTTCAAATTAGATTAATATCTTATTTAAGACTCAATTGAAAATTACTCAAACTATTCTATAGAATCGAAATTCTCAGTAAATCATTATTCTTGAATAAAGAAACCATATGGTGTTACTCTATAAAAACAACTTTTATAAATAATTCTGAGTACTCTCCTCGTGACGTACGCTCTGTCCTTAGTTGGTTCTTTTGCAAATATTTTACGTCATTGTTTAGAATTACACCCTTCATATAGTCACTGTTGGAATTGTCTCTCATTTCACCTCCTGCATCGCAGAGTACCATTGTTTGTTGATTCTTAGTGTATGGTTTTTATTAATATATGCACTTCTATACACATTTTTGGTAAGGGATAGCGGATTATACCTTTCTTAAGTAATTTACGATTTTTAGAGTGACAAAAATATCCCGTCTTCCACCGCAACGTCATAGGTTCCTTCCACTACTTTCCACTTTGCGATGAAGCGTCGTCGCGCGGAATGCGATGAAATCCTTGGTGCACCAAGATGAAAAATATCCCTTTGAAGCATTTCCATCGGCCAACGCTAACGAATTGAAACACGTAATGAATAAAGGTTTCTGTAACAATTTCTTTCTGTAAATACTAAATAAAAGGAGAGAAGACTCTTGAAGTAGAAATCATTTCTTGCACAATCTAAATTGTCCTCTAGGGCACTTGTCGAGCAGTCTTTTGCTTACTTGGATAATATCCAAAAGACCAGCAAAGTGGCTGGGACGTCGCCCACTATAAAACTGTCCCAACCTTTTGCGTCTACGGACACATACGCAACAGGTAATTTAGGTGCCCCTAGAATTAATTTACATGATATAAGAGATGAAACATTCGTTGTTAGTAACAATTATGAGTTTTGGTATAAATATGCAGATGGTATGTTAAAATCAAGCCATGAAAGGTGAAGTCGTCGATATACTGAAAGAGCATCAATTTTCACCAAGCAATTACTTAATTTCTCAGTGAAGCACCAAGAACAGCAAATCTTGTGACATCCTCATAACAGAGACTTTATTTGAAAGTAACCTTACAAAACATTCATTTCACATTTTTGTAAATCTCAACTGTAAGACATCCAATGTTGTCTACATAATAGAGTGTTTATTTTGTGGATTGATTTATGTCGGTTAAACCAAAGGTCAGCTCCGAACAAGAATGTCAGGACATCGCTCAAAATTCAATAGTAAAGAAAATCGACTTCTTTTTAGCCATTTTGACCAACCTGATCATTCTGTTTTATCTATGAGAGTCAGAACCCTGTAGAAAATATATCACCCCATAAACTATCCAATTTGAGCACACCTTTACGTCGCAACAGTTAGGAATACTGGGTTAAGAATCTCAACACTTCAGCGTCCTATTGATGCAACGATAACATCAGTAGTTTTGAGAAACTAACAAGTCCCCGGTGTCAATCGGAAATGTGATTAGCTTATTCAACAGACCACACAGAAGGCATAGAAGTCATGACATTCGTAAATATGATTAGCCTGATATACATAGTATTTCATTTGATAACTTGGTTCCTTTTTTGAATGAGCCTCTAGGCCTACACCATATTCGTACCAAATTGTACTCTGTTTTTTTTACGGAAATTACATGAACTGTACGAATATACTATGGACCTCACAATTACTGATAAATATTGACCATAAATACAGACTACAAGGTGTCATCTTGAACATTTTTACTTTTCGTTTATTTCGAGCAGTAAGATCAGATAAATCAGAGGAAAAAACAAAGCACCCTTTCATTAAAGTAAGATTTGATAACAAAGGAATGATAAATTAGATCTTGGGTCAAATTTTGAATCACAAAGCTGTCACAGAAAATATCCCACCATATATCAAAAGAAAAGAAGCTCCTTGCATTTTCTCCAGCTGCACACCAACAGTTGAATCTAAAATTTACAATAAGAAAAGGAGGGAGGAGATCTCCAACAAGACCCCGTTGCAGCATCAACAGTAAAACACCAAAACACCCGATGCAAAAACACAAAAAACGAGAACAGCACGAGACGGAAAAGAGACACACGACATGTAAACATCAAACACAAAAGACTACACATAAACCGACGAGACCAATGGGTAACCGGTGCCGACTTTGGACGGCCATCTGTCACGCAAGTAGCAAATGGTGTGGTTATCCTGGATTACGTGCGCACAACCCTCTCACTTCTCCAATTACCCAGAGGTCTCGAAGAACGTACAATTGTGGTGTAAAACAACCTCCTCACTGTAAGATGACATCACACAAACAAGACCGCAAAACGCAGAGGCCCCAGAGACACAGATGAATATGTAAATGGATATAAAAAGAGGGCATGCGTTATACAGTCCGTGCTCTGCCGGCTGTAGCGAGCTCATGTATGCAATCACCCGAGGAGTCCGACTGACATTCAGAGAGGACAGGTGGTCGGGGCCCTGTTTTCTCTAAAGAGGTTTGGACAGTGCCCGTCATGGAGTCCCGTCGTCACAGTCAGTCAGAGTGCAAGTCTCAAGGATGCGCTTGTACAAGACTGTAGATTGGTCAAGTACCAAGCCTAGTGTCCGTCTGGTGACATTAGGATCATATCCACGGTATAAAAGGCGTTTGATGATTCTGACGCATTTTCGATGGTTATGCTGCCTACCTTTGATCCTCTTTATTTTGTTTATCATATCACCATAAAAGACAGGTTGTGTAATACCCATAGTAATGTACTCTGTTGCATGTATAGATCCGAATTTTAAAAGAAGTTGACTGTAATTTTTGTAAAATTTCCAGAAAGTCTTAACTAGTTTATGAAAGCGGAAACCTTGACCTAAAAGTTTTTTTGTAATTTGTAAATTTCTACTGTGAAAATCCAAAATATCAGTACATGCTCTAGCGTACCGGATGAGTTGTGATATGTAAATGCCGTATGACGGTAATCTTGGAACATCACCGTCAAGCCAAGGGAAATTTACTATGTTGAATCCAAAATCATCCCTTTTGTCATATACACTTGTATGAATCTTTCCGTTTACAATTTTGATATTTAGGTCCAAAAAGGGTGTTTCTGTATTTGAAAGGTTTGCCTTGTTAAGGGTTAATTCTTGTGGATAAATTTCATTCTTATATAATTCAAAAGCAATAACAAACAATTCCTGCGATGTATTGATTTAAGTAATCCTTCACTACATCCATTTCCTTGCGAACGTTCTTCACCGGATTTCAAGTACTCTCCGTGTGGACGCGTTGTTACTGGTGACTTTAGTACAGTCAAGAATGACAAGTTGAGATAATTGTTTAAAAAGAGTCCCAAATATAGAGAAAGTACATTCTTCACATGGACCAAAATTTCAAAATTATTATGGATTTGTGTGACGTTGGGCAAAGAAAGAGGATGTACAGCATAACACCATTTCTGTAGGGATAAAATTCATTTGAGGGTTACTTTAATCAATAATGTATCATTTAAAAGCAACTGCAAACACCAGATTCGAGTCTATCTTTAAAGACCTTGATGTTATCACAGAGCTGTCCTATCTCTAAGAGCCTACGTCATCACACCAGCAGACAAAGCCTCAAATAGCTACACTTTCACTTGCAAAAAGTACTATTTCGACAGCCTTGTTAAAGTGTTTGGTTTGAATTAGACACCTGGGAATCTTACATCCCAATACACATTTCTGCCTCAGAAATAATAGTTGTCACAAATCAGCTCTCGCTTTCTTTGGCTTCGACATACACAATTTTTATTTATTTTTACCATATTTATATTGTATACCTAAAACACATAACAATCCGTACAAACAACGTTTCATCACTGCTTCCTCAAAATGTTCAACCAAATCTGTATCGATCTTACTCACTAAAGTTTTAACTGAAATCAAATCTTGAAAAAATATTCTTGGACAGTATTTTCTCGAAGCTGTATAAAGCAGATGAGGATTCTAAAGAATTCGTAGGACCTTTTGGAACATCTGAAATCCACTTATCTCAATAGAGGCAATTCGATCAAATCCCTTGATTTTTCGACACTTTACACAACAATCCCACATTCTAAATTGAAAGAAAGACTTGCAAAAATTATAAGCAATGTGTTTATAAGCAAGAACGACAATTGTAAATATAACTTTATTGTTGTTAGCTATGACAAAACCTACTTTGTAAAAGAAAAGTCTGATTCGAAAATAAGCACACTCGTACTAAGCTGAATTCATTCAATCTTTGGTCTGAAGGGTAAAATACTTGGCTTCAGACTTAAACATCACTTACAGATATAGTGACGATGTGATGTAAATCAATAATCCAAATTTTGCGGATCACCTTAGCAGAATCTATCCTTCGGAGCTTGATGTCAAAGAAACTACAGAAACGAATAAATCTGCATTCTATTTGGACATTATGTTGTCCTGTGACACTGATGGTGTCATTTTGATTTCAGTTTCAAATGAACACCTCACTCTATGACAAACGTAACTACTTCAATTTCAGAATAACAAACTTTCCTTTTCTGGGTAGCAACATCTCTTCATCGCCTGCTTATGGTATGTTTATATCTCAATTGATACGCTATGCCAGGGAAAGTACCAAATACACAGATTTTGTTCTGAGAGCTTAGCGTTTTTCACATATGCCTCTAAGTTAGGGATAATTTTTGACAGAAATCGTCACTGACGAAGTTCTTCGGTCGATACGGGGATCTCGTCATACACTACTGTATGATATCCCACTGCCCAGAAAGGTAGATGATATCCTGTCTTAGACCATTTGAACCATCTAACCATAGAATGTACGTGTTTCCTCTGAAATGGAAGAAACCGGATGTGACAATTCTACCGAATTAAAGCGATGAGTATTTCATGCAAGCAGGAGATGCTAAATCTTCCTGGGCACCTTGTTTCACTCCCCTTTCGGGAGTTCGCTTCATTTAATGTTCTGGGGCTTTGTTTGTTTCCTTTGGTTCCTGTTTATCCTGATTTTTTATGCCTTCGGTTTTAGGATTTTCTGAGTTATCGATTTTTTACTATGTATAGGGATATTGTCATTATCCATATTTGTCAATTGTACAAGAGAATATCATAACATAAATAGATGAAATACAACATTGAAAATTACAGGGTACAATTACAATATTACAAGAGAAAAGGCAAATTTACTTACTTATTTCCCGCCGGATAATAATTTTAGCGCCATCTACAATATATTCCTTGAGGCAAGTTCTTTCAGTTGCTTCTTGTTTTCATGGCTTCTTTTGTTAAAATATTTTTATCTAGACGAGCTCTTTGTTGTTGATATTAATCATTACATTTGTAAAATAAAACATATTTTATTGAAGCCATGTGATACTGACTGAAATGATCTATCTATTTAAGAAAAATATCGTCGAATTAAGATGATTATTTTTGGTTTTTCTTTGAAATTTATCTGCAAACATTTCACGGGTGCGGATTTTATATGTTGTAGATTCACTTCATTGAAATCATAATGAAAGATACAGACTTTGCTACTTAAATCCGCTGATTGCAAATTTTGGCGATTTCATCACATTGTTTTATCTTGCTGTTTTATTTTTAGATAATTTCTAAATAAGCGCATGTATATGAACCATGACTGTTCCAGAATTCTTTCATTTTAATATAATATAAGAACATATAAGAATTCAATGCTACAATATCCCTTAAATCCTTTAACTTTGTCTCAAAATTTACCCTTCCGAACCCGGGAAAAATTTGAGAAATTCCATGACGTCACAATGCAATTTCAATGTTTAACTGAGATTCGAAGCTTGTTTGTCCGAGATAAAAGCATTGTGACGTCACGACATTCTGCCTTTTTTCCCGCAACCGGAAAGGTCAATTCAGAAATAAAGTCAGCTGTCTTCTAAATTTATGCACATGATGTAGTTGTGGAAAGTGTGGTGTATAAAAATATAAATTTATTCATAACAATAATATGATCCTAACTACTGGTCGTCCACGTGGTCGTCAACGTGAATTTCATGAATTTTAATAATAATGCGTAAGTGTTCCAACTCTATACCTTCTTGAAGACAATTTCAAACCAATTTTAATGCACTACACACGTGTTTCGGATATTGATATGAATTCTCTGTAAGGACCAACATATTTTGGAAATAGCATGTCATGGATTTTTATAATTTTCTCTATAAATGGTATACATAATGCCCTGAATACAAAAATAATATTTGTTTGAAAATAAATATTATAAATATATAATAAATCAGTCAAAAATTGCCATAAAATAAGGTCAAAATTAAGGCCTATTTTTGTCCAATTTTTACCATTTTTAAGCAAAAATAACACAAAATGTCAGGCTGATAACACCATCATTTTTGTCAGAACAAAATAGATTTCATCTGACAAATACAATCAATGAAAAAATAAGTGGGACCTTGTTTTGTTTTCCTACATTTTGAGGTCAAAAATGGTTGCCATGGCAACTTTTCATTTGACACATGATAACTATATCTATTCAAATTGATTTTTAGCATGATTAAATAACTTATATTGCTTAAGCTTTATGTAGAGACAACAGAAGAAATTATTCTTTGTTTGAGCACTTCCAAAATTTGTCAAGATCATTGACTCTAAGTTCAAGGTCAATTCAAAATGTACGTTCCAATTTCAATAAAATTTGCATTTTTGTTCTTATTTACTATTACTTATTTTAGGCTTGACTGTCATATATTTTAATCAAAAATACTTCTTTCTAACATTAGGACCGATAGGTGGAAAAACATTACAATTTTTAGTTCAGAACATTTCTCCTTTAAAAAAATAAGCCCCAGACAAAAATTATGATAATCTCACATTTTCTATATGTATGTATGAAATACTGGCTGCAAATCAAGGATGTCATTGGTTTTGAGATTTCTGCAACTTTGGTCAATAAATAGGGGATATATCCAAAATCACTATGTATGTGTTTGGTTTACTCAATACCACATGATTGTTTAGTAACTGCCTGCGGATTACCTGAGCAGTATCTATCCTTCGGAGCTTGAAGTCAAAGAAACTACAGAGACAAATAATTCAGCATCCTATTTGGACATAATGTTGTCCTACGACACTGATGGTCACATGAACACCTCACTCTATGACAAACGTGACGACTTCAATTTCAGCATTACGAACTTTCCTTTTCTGAGTAGCAACATCCCTTCATCGCCTGCTTATGGCGTGTTCATATCTCAGTTGATACGCTATACCAGAGCAAGTACCAAATATACGGATTTTGTTCTGAGAGCTAGGCGTCTTTCAGATAAGCTTCTCAGTCAGGGATATGTTTGTGACCGACTAACATCGTCACTGAGGAAGTTCTACGGTCGATATGGGGAACTCGTCATACACTATGATGTCCCACTATCCAGAATGGTGGATGATATTCTGTCATAGACCATTTGAACCATCCAACCAAAGATTGTACTCTATATCTTTCAAAATGGAAGTAACCGGATGTGACAGTTCTACCGAATTGAAGCGGCGGGTGTTGCATGCAAACAGGAGATGCTTACTCTTCCTGGGCACCTGGTCTCACTCTCATATCGGGAGTTCGCTTCTTTTCATATGGTGGAGGTTTTTGTTTTTGTTTGCTTTGGTTCCTGTTTTATCCTGATTTTGTATGCCTTCGGTTTCTGATTTTCTGAATTATCGATTTTGTACTGTAGACAGGGATATGGTCGTTATCCATATTTGTCATCTCATATGTTTGAAAAATCACAGGATTTTGCCAAACTTTGTGAATTGCATTCAAGATGACATTGACATTGAGTTATGTGACCTTGAAAAGTTTTAAGGTCATCTTTCAATCAAAAATGCCCATTTATATGCACTGATAGAAAAGTGCTTGAAAATATATAACGGACAGCTAAAAATTCACCAGTAAATTACTCTATGTGAATTAACACTGAACAGAATGTCATCATGGTAACCATTTTTTATACCCTTTTGAATAAAATTGTAAAGAGGTCCCACTCAAATTTTAACATTTTCTTAAAGAATGATGATTAAACTAAAAGGATAATTGGCGGTAGATATCAAGTTAGCCTGACATTTCAGATTATTTGCCCTTAAAATTGAGCATAATCATGTTAAATTAGGAGCTTTTTTGGTCTAAGATAGGGCCTCTTCAAAACAGGATTTTGCCTACATTTTGATCAAATTGACGAAAAGAATAGCGGATGAAAGCATACCTCTTATGTAGTATTTATACAATGAAAGATATAAAGAAAACAATTAAGGAAAGTTAAGTTGACTATATTAGCTGTTACATGTACCATGGAAACGAGCCTTGTGAAACTGCCCCGTTACAAGAATTCTACTGATGCGTACAATTTCAAACCTGGTTTCCATGACAATGAAAATGTCAAAATGTGGACAATTTTCCATAATTTTTTTCCCATATTTCGGACCAAAGTTAATATTTCATATCAAAAATCAATGTATGTAGATTTTCATCATCTGACAAAATATAACCCTCCAATAGACTATCATTGTGAGAAAGGAGGGGATCTCCAACACAAAACTCGGTTTCAGCACCAACAGCAACACACCAAACACCCCAAGTGAAAACACAGAAAGGACACACACAACAAGAGACAAGAAACAGCAAACGAGACATCAAACATCGAACATAAAAGACAACACATAAACCAACGAGACCCATGGACAATCGGTGCCGACTGCAGTCGTGAAAAACGGACGTGAAATTTGCTAATTTCGAGCTCGTCAAAGGACATTTTCTTGTCTAAATAGGTCGGTATGGTAACCATGGGAATGGAATGTCAGATACAAAAACTAATGTTATCTTCTTTCTCAGTGATTTTAAGAATGCGTTGGTACAAGACTGTAGATTGGTAAAGTACCAAGCCTAGTGTCCGTCTGTTGACATTAGGATCATATTCACGGTATAAAAGGCGTTTAATGATTCTGACGCATTTTCGATAGTTATGCTGTCTATCTTTTATCCTTCTTATCTTGTTAATTTCTAGGTTCAAGTGCATCGACGTGCGAGCAGAATAGAATTTATTTCTCGGCATATCTCAAATCGCATACAAAAACAGAGCGTATGGCCCAATATCAGCCAATCGTATTTACGGAGGTAATGACCAATGAGGGAGGAGCTTACGACGCCAACACGGGCGAGTTCACGGCCCCTAGAACAGGAGCATATGCATTCTTCTGGGAGTTCCTAGTGTTTCCTAAAGGCACCGTTGTGCTTGAGTTACAGAAACAGCACAAAACATATGCGCATAGCTACGCCCATGGCTCAGACTCAGAGTTCGAGTTCGCCAGTAAGAGTGTAATAATCAATCTGCTCAAAGGTGAAACGGTCAGGATCGTTTATTTTATGGGAAAAGGGAAGCTCCATGGAGAGGCATATAATAAGTACACAACGTTCTCTGGTTTCAGTCTTTGAGCTTCAGAGACAATTTGATCTTCAACTTGTTTGAAAATTCTTTTTAGGAACAGCTATTATACGATGTATACTAACACTACAAAGCAAAGGTTATTTAAATACAGTATTGTGAATTTTAAGTCATGAATTTAAAAATGTATTTGTATTTGTGAACAAAACAAGTTTTAGAAAAGAATAATCTTTTCAATAAAAGAAAAAGGTACAGTCATTACCATTAAATATTTTTTGTTTGAAACCAGGAGTTTCACAAAGACTAGACAAGCGTCTGTAAAAATAATTACGATGGCGAATAGGTAAAACTTTGAAAAGATCAAACGAATAGCACAACTAAAAAGAAAAAGACAATATAGGAAACTTAATGAAAAACTCTCCCATGTAGGAGAATGTGAACAGGTAGTGAGACTAGGTTTCCGGGAAGAGTAAGCATCATTTCTCGATTGTGTTATGCCTGCAAATAATCCAAATGGAAATATGTAATCCCTGATCTAAGGCAAAACTAAGAGGATATCTTTCATGGTGGCGTTCCTAGGGCAAAAGTAACTTTAATGGTTTTTCGTGGTGCTGGGGATGTAGGGGCTCATTGAGACCTCTGAAGGTGGCTTATACTAGCTGGGTGATGATACAGGGTGCAGATTCCTTGGAAGCATAACAGTAAATCAACCATCGTTCTACAAACTGAGATGTTGCTTTTCTTTTTGTATTATTTAGTGTGGTCAGTGGCTTGTCTACAGTGTATGCTGAAGCATTCACATTTTTACGATGCATGATGAATATCACTAAAATTAGGCTATAGTGAAGAAGGGAGGAGATCTCCAACAAGACCCCGTTGCAGCATCAACAGCAAAACATCAAAACATCCGATGCAAAAACACAAAAGACGAGTATAGCACGAGACGGAAAAGATACACACGACATGTAAACATCAAACACAAAAGGCTACACATAAACCGACGAGACCAATGGGCAACCGGTGCCGACTTTGGACGGCCATTTGTCACGCAAGTAGCAAATGGTGTAGTTATCCTGGATTACCTTCGCACAACCCTCTCACTTCTCCAATTACCCAGAGGTCTCGAAGAACGTACAATTGTGGTGTAAAACAACCTCCTCACTGTAAGATGACCTCACACAAACAAGACCGCGAAAAACAGAGGCCAAAGAAACACAGATGAATATGTAAATGGATATAAAAAGAGGGCATGCGTAATACAGTAATACAGTCCGTGCTCTAGCGAGCTCATGTATGTAATCACCCGAGGAGTCCGACTGACATTCAGAGAGGACAGAAATAATGTCGTAGGGTTCCAACTCTCTACCTTCTTTAAGAAAATTCCAAACCAATTTACATGCACCAGACACATGTTTCGAATATTATATTCTCATCAGTGATGCTTTCAGCAGAGCCACTAAAAATAATTTCAGTAGCGCCCTCTTTAATTTTCTGAAGTTAGATTTTTACATTAACATTACAGAGAGTGCGCGGCTCCAAATTTCCTGTAGGGTCGATTCAGTAGCATATCCAAATAAAATCTAAGTTCAAAATAGCATTGGAGGGATGTTGCTAAGATATTAAACTCCTTTAATTTCGATGATATTTATCGGTGAAATGGCTGGTTTCCGAAATAGCAAAAAAATATATGTGATGTCACATTGATAAAAGACCGAAACAAAGCTTCTTTCAGGTGACAGAGCTGGAAAGAAGTAATTAATACACTTGACAAACATCAGGCCACGGGGAATGATTTTAACTGCTCCACACTGCAACGTGAAATAAGTGTCTATATTAATAATGTCGTAGGGTTCCAACTCTCTACCTTCTTTAAGAAAATTCCAAACCAATTTACATGCACCAGACACGTGTTTTGAATATTAAATTTTCATCAGTGATGCTTTCAGCGGAGCCACTAAAAATAATTTCAGTAGCGCCCTCTTTAATTTTTTGAAGTTAGATGTTTAAATTTACATTACAGAGAGTGCGCGGCTCCAAATTTCCTGTAGGGTCATCTTTGCACTATTTTTGCTATGCTTCCTAGGAATTTGTACCCTGTGTCGTCATAGCGCCCTACTCTACAAAGACTGCATAATGAATAGCATCCGTTTTGTTTTCACTAGCTACGCCACTAGTATAGGTGGTAACATGTTTCTATTGAATATTTGAAGGGATATACATTTTGTAATACTCGCAAATGCATTCTTACGGCGACGTTACAATGGGCAACAAAATGGGTATTCACGTATATACAATTACACATTTTATGTCTACATTTTACAAATTATTCACATGTATACAATTCATATTAACCATATCATAATATCTGAATATTCACTGCGCGAAAACGCTTATTTCAGGCAGGTTAATGACGTAAATATGCAGGGTTGATAAGGGTGAGCTGGTAATGTTCATGTAATCCGGATAACTACATCTGCTTTAAATAAAATGGATGGGCATCCAAAGTCGGCACTGGATACATATTGAGTTAAAGAAGATCCTGACGATAATCTCAACAGCACTCACAATAGAGCACCAAATTGAGCGTCGGCGGACCCCTAGCAAGCCAGAGGTGGGACCAGGTGCCCGGGCGGAGCAAGCATCCCCTGTTGGCCAGCCGCACCCGCCGTCGATGTTCACGCACGAAAATGAAAATATATTAAAAACATGCACTGTCTGCGGTTCTGTCTATATAGAAAGTGCTATGGCGACAATATCAGGGGAAAATATTCAAAACACTTACTTGGTCTTGTTCTGTTTATACGTTTTGAAATGTATTTTACTGAAAGGTGTTGGTATTGCTTTATAGTCTATTAGGTGGGGCATTTAGTTTTCTCGAATTATTTGGTGTGGTAGATGTAAATCTAGATGTATGTCAAATGTTTGTTGCAGTATGTTTATACGTTGATAGTCACAAGTCAGCAGAGTTCACTGTATCCAGCTGATACTTTTTGATATCGTGACGATCAGTGAATAAATGTCAAACACTAAACCCTTATCAGAGTCTAAAATCACAAACAATCCACATACAAAGCCAAAAATCACAGACAATCCACATACAGAATCTAAAATCGCAAACATTCCACATACAGAATCTAAAACCACAAACAATCCACATACAAAATCTAAAATCACAAACAATTCACATACAGAATCTAAAATCACAAACAATACACATACAAAATCTAAAATCACAAACAATCCAAATACAGAATCTAAAATCATAAACAATCCACATACAGAATCTAAAACCACAAACAATCCACATACAAAATCTAAAATCACAAACAATCCACATACAAAATCTAAAATTACAAACAATCCACATACAGAATCTAAAATGACAGACAATCCACATGCTCAATCTAAAATCACAAACAATCCACAGACAGAATCTAAAATCACAATTAATCCACATTACAGAATCTAAAATCACAGACAATCCACATACTGAATCTAAAATAAAAAACAATCCACATAGATAATCTAAAATCACAAACAATCCACATACAAAATCTAAAATCGCAAACAATCCACATACAGAATCTAAAATCACAAAAAATCCACATACAGAATCTAAAATCACAACCATTCCTCATTAAGCGCAGTGGTAGCGCGCTCGCTTCTCACCTCTAAGGTCCCGGGATCGAATCTCAGATTCGGCAAAGGGTCTTATGTGGGAGGGTAGGTGGTCCCCCACAAAAGCCTCTGCAGGGGGTTCTCTCCGGGTACTCCGGTTTCCTCCTGCTCCTTGGACCCCCTCACGCCACCATCTGAGCATACGTGAGACATTGATATAAGTTGAGTAACTTGTTTGTTAAACGTTGTAAAATAAATAAAGTTTAATTTTTTAATCCACATTCAGAATCTAAAATCGCAAACAATCCACATACAAAATCTAAAATCACAAACAATCCACATACAGAATGTAAAATCACAAACAATCAACATACAGAATCTTACGTCACAAACAATCCACATACAAAATCTAAAATCGCAAACAATCAACATACAGAATCTAAAGTCACAGATAATCCACATACAGAATCTAAAAATCACAAACAATCCACATAGAGAATCTTAAATCACAAACAATCCACATACAGAATCTAAAATCACAAACAATCCACATGCAGAATCTAAAATCACAAACAATCCACATACAGAATCTAAAATCACAGATAATCCACATACAAAATCTAAAATCGCAAACAATTCACATATAGAATCTAAAATCACAGATAATCCACACACAGAATCTAAAAATCACAAACAATCCACATACAGAATCTAACATCACAAACAATCCACATACAGAATCTAAAATCACAGACAATCCACATACAGAATCTAAAATCACAAACAATTCACATACAAAATCTAAAATCACAAACAATCCACATACAAAATCTAAAATCACAAACAATTCACATACAAAATCTAAAATCGCAAACAATTCACATATAGAATCTAAAATCACAGAAAATCCACATACAGAATCTAAAAATCACAAACAATCCACATACAGAATCTAAAATCACAAACAATCCATATACAAGTTCTTAAAAATATACAGCAAAGTAAAGATAGGGATGAAATTCCCGCAGAGAAACAGCGGAATACACTCTTACAAGATGAGAATGGTCGATAAACAGACAGATGATAATAAGTACACTATAGAAATACGAAGGTCAACACTATCTTTATATACAATCTCCAGAGTCCAGTGTTAAAACGACATTTATCATATGATATCCCTACTGAGGGTGCCGAAATTTTCAGGGCTTCGTGCTTAGGTATAAAGACTCACATGCTATAAATGTGGTGAGTGTCTAGGGCCTACTAACCGAGGAACGAGGTCAAGAACTTTGCCAATATTTCATCAAGTCTACCCAAACAATGAAAAAAATCGATATACAACTCTACAGGTTAAAGGGGCTAAACTTTCCAAGGATTCATGCCTAAGCATGCAGACCCATACACCAAAACCTTGGTGAGGATCCAAGGCCTAGTTACCGAGGAACGAGGCAGTGAACTTTGCCAAAATTTCATTTTAAAAATGGATCCGCTCACCAGCTTTTCTTACCCGGTTACGCGGCACAGAAATATTGCGCGATCATACATCATTTGACGTCATCTCATTTCATTTCTATATATTTCATATTATCTACAGTTTTATAGGATACTAGTCTCAAGGTCATGTTAAGATTGCAATACATAATAAAATCACACATGTTTGCTGAAAATGGTTTTTAAAAATTGGCTTTAAATGCATAGTTTTGCCATTTTTCTTGTGCATTATTTCTGGTCTCCTAGAAAAGTTTCAGAAACAATATTAATATTACCTTATAGCTATTAATTTATCTAATACTCCATTCTAGCCAAATTTTTGATATTTGCAACACATTTAACTAAACAAAAATGTGTAAAAACAGGTTCCGAAGATTAGTTACTAAGAATCGAGACCGAAATTTTTGAGAATATTTCTTCAAATCTAACAAATCTGAAATAATTCTGATTTCAAGAAAGGAGGGGATCTCCTACCCCAAAACATCCACTGCAAAAACATAAAGCAAACAGGCAAAGAATGAGTCAAAGAAGGTCCTGACGATAATCTCAACGGCACTCACAATAGAGCATCAAACTGAGCATCGACGGACTCCTAGCAAGCTAGAGGTGGGACCAGGAGCCAGGGAAGAGTAAGCATCTCCTGTTGGGGTGCCGCACCGCTGTCGATGTTCATGCACGAAAATGAACACAATATTTAGAATGAGGGCACTGTCTGAGGCGGAATGAGACGGAAATGATACAATGAACGCCAAACCACATAGAAACATCAAACGTAAATGACTACAAATAAACCAACGAAATTAATTGTCAATCGGTGCCGACTTCGGACGGCCATCTGCCACGACAGTAGCAGACGGTGTGGTTATCCTGGATAACGTGCACACAACCTCCCACTTTTCCGATTTTCAAGAGGTCACGAAGAAAGTAGAATTGTGGTGTAAAACAACCTCCTTACTGTAAGATGACCAAGCTCTATTACTATCCCCTGGTTAGGGGGCTGAAAGTTCTATGGATTCGCCTAGGCATAAAGATTCACACACTAAACATTCGATAACGGTCCGAATCCTAGTTACCGAGGAATAGGGCAGAAAACTTTGGCGATATTTCATTAAATCTAACAAATCTTGTATAATTATAATACGAATCTTCATTACTATACCCTTTTTAGGGAGCTGCAATTTTCAGGGATTCAAGCCAAGGCATGAACCTCACACAGCATTAATTTGGTGAGGGTCCAGGTCCTATTTACCGAGGAACGAGGCCGATACCTTTGCCAATATCTCATCAAATCAACAAAAAAACTGAACATAATCTATATTCAAGCTCTATTATCTCCAGGTAAGAAGGCTGAAATTTCCAAGAATTCATTCCAAGACATAGATACTCACACACTATAGATTTGGTGAGGATGCAAGGCCTAGAGATTTTTCCCAATACCTCATTAATGGAACCAAAATCTGTAAAAAAAGAACCCTCTATGTTTAAGCTTTATTACTGCCTCCTGGTTAGAAGGGGCTGAAATTCATGTCTAGTCGTAAATTTGGTGAGGGTACAATTTTTTTACCGAGAAACGAGGCAGAGAAATTTGCCAATATTTCATCAAATCTACCAAAATCTGAAAAATATTATATGTTCAAGCTTTAGTTCTAACTCCTTTTGTGTTTTTGCTGTTGATGCTGCAACGGGGTTTTGTTGGAGATCTCCTCCCTTCTTCCTATCCACTCTATCCTTTCCTTTCCTATACCATTCTATCCTATCTACCTCATTCAAATCCAATGCTATCCCAGCCTATACTATAGCTTATCCTACTTCCTATCCTATCGTATCCTACATCCTATCCTATCCTATACCTTATCCTATCCTATCCTACATCCTATCCACCTTTATCTACCCCTCAACACCTTCATGAAATCATGATTAAAACTAAATGACTTGATAAAAAATCACGCATAAGTAGTAAATTATCTATAATTATTGCTGTTTTTGAATTTTATTAAAATGAAAATTATTTAGATGATGAAATACAATTTTCGCATTTGCAATGAACGAAACACAAATATCACATCATAACTCCTAGTTTGTTTTAATTAACTTAAAATTTATATAACAAATTAAGTCAAGTATAAAAATTCAGTGGATCGAATTTAACCTAATAAGCACGTTTGTCTGCTACTAACTTTATAATTCAAAAAATGGATTGTAGAACAAGGTGGATAGGATGTAGTATAGTATAGGATAGGGTACGATTTAGAATAGGATAGGATGTATGATATGATTGAATAGAACTGGATTGGATTGAGGTGGTTGGGATAGGATAGGATAGGATGGGATAGGGTAAGATAAGATGCTATCCACTTTCCATCGTACATTCTGCATCCTACATCTTATTCTATCCACATTTTGGTCAAACAAATGGATTACAGGACTGTACAAATCTGTTGGTTTGTGGGCTGCAATTTTTAGTGATTTATGTCTAGACCTAAAGACTCACACACTAAACATTTGTTACGGGTCTAATGCCTAGTTACCTATTGACGAGGACGAGATTTTTGTCAATATTTCCTAAAATCTAACAAGTCTGAAATAATTCTAATTTCAAGCTTTATAACAAACACCCGAGGCTTAGATTATCAGGTATTCATGCTAAGGCATAAAAACTCACGCACTATAAATTTGGAGAGGTTCAAAGGCCTAGTGAACGTGGAACAAAGACGGGATCTCTGCCAATATTTCATCAATTCTAATGCAATGTCGCCATAACATCGAACTTTAATGGTTGTTTGCTCTGTAGCAACAGCTGTAAAACGAGAACATACTAGGATCTGACTTGGCTAACGTTAAATTTTGCTTTATATTCACAAATATATAGATTGCATTAGAATGGGAATAACTAGATACTGACGTTGGTTTGCGGACGGTAATTGCTGATTTTACGATACAAACATACCTTTTTTCAGTTTGCGACCGCAACATCAACATTTACTGTCCGCTAACATAACGTCAGTATCTAGTTTTTTCCAAAATGCAACAGATATATAGAGTGTTATGTTCAAGCTTACGTACTATCTCCGGGTAAGGGGATTGACATTTTCAGGGATTCAGGTGTAGGCATAAAAACTGGGGAACGAGGCCGAGAACTTACCAATATTTCATCAAATCTATCAAGTCTGAAATAATTCTGATTTCAAGCTTTGTTACTACCCCCTGCTATTAGACTGCAATTTGGAGGGGGGGTGTTCATGCCTATGCATTAAAACTCTTACACTATAAATTTGGTGAGGGTCGGATGCCTAGTTAACGAGGAACGAGGACGAGAACTTTCCTAATATTTCATCAAATCTACCAAAAATCTGAAAAAAATCTACTCTCAAATTTCATTACTTTCTCATGGTTTCGGGGCTGAAATTTTTAGCGATTCATGTCTAGGCATAAAGACTCACAAACTAAACATTTGGTGAGGGTCCAAGACCTAGTTGCCGATGAACTGTAGGTCGAGAATTTTGTCAATGCATAGCTTGCATATGCCAATATCTTAATAAAATATGTGTTCAAGCTTTATGACTACCTTCTGGTTAGGGGGCTTAGATTTTGAGGGATTCTAAATTTCTGTTATCAAAATTTCTTGAAATTTCTAAAAAGTGGGTCCTGTAGCATCATATCCCACCCATCCTGCTACGTCTTTCGGTACCCTTTTTCGACATAGTAACTTTCATACTTTTTGGCATATTACATTGTTTAGATTTAGGATTTAGGATCACTGATGAGGGTTAAGTACCCGAAACGTGCATGTCTGGTCCACGTTGCCAATTTATTTGTTCTTAAATGATGCTATTCAATTTGAAGACGTTTACATTCATGCCTAGACATAAAGACTCACACACTATAAATTTGGTGATTGTCTAAGGCCTGGGTACCGTAGAGCAGTGCTGAGATTTTGCCAATAAATCTTCAAATCTATAGTCTTTTTTATTGCTGTGGATTTAGAATAGTGCTCTTGATTAATACGTATATAATGATACTATATTTTCTCTTGGTTGAAAGTATGATTCAACAAGAATGACGCAGATGCTATCCTCATCATTTACTAACGTCCAGGGGAATAGTTCTTTTTAGTGCAGACAGCATAAAATCGGAAATTGCTTCAAAGGATGTATCAATCTATTTCAAATATGAATTGCATCGCTTGCGGAAAAAAGATAAATTTTAGACCATTTGTGTCTTTCAAATTTCTCTATAAAAGTATGTATACCTGTAAGTAACGCTAAGTGTTGAATAACTACGGCAAGCCGAGCAGTTCTCATCTCGCTGTTGGTAATTGGAGCTTTCGCCGTCTCCGAAATAAATGCAGGTAAGAAATTATAGTACAGATAAACTGTGGATGAAGATGTCTTTTTCTTTCATATCCGCGTATTACATACCTCGTGACAGCTGAATCACATATCGCATGACGCTTTTCAATTGGTTAATTTATTGTGACGTCATGATTTCAGGCAGCAAAACAAACAAAGTAGCGGGGGCGTAGTAATAAAACATCGATTTAAAGATTGGTTTTCTATATATTTTTATATTTTGAAAAGCCTGGTCTTCGTAGTTTATTCTTATAAGGTAAACCATTCTCGTGGGCGCTGAATTCGAATATTTCAATCTATCAGCGATTAGATGAACTTGATATTTTTTTTCAAATTTCTTATCCTTCAGATTTGAATACGAGAGAAAAATATTCTTTCATGGTCTTCTTTGATACTTCGTTTTCAACCTCGGGGTATCAAAAGTTTGCAAAAAGCTCGACAAGAGTCGGGTTGTACATGAATTTGAGACCCTAATGATGGAACAAATGCATCTTTCAAAGATCATAAAAGTGTATTATAGTATCTTATACAGAGAGACTTGCTATATCTAGATTATTTTATTCTTGCATACTACAAATTTTAAAAGTTAATGCAGTTCTTCCGTCTCTACTAATAAAATACTTGTAAACTTGCATTTTCTTTGTCCAATCCCTACAAATACTACAATTACACCTCATATGAATAATTCTATAATACGCGTAATCTGATGGGTTTAGACAGTCACGTGACGGTTTAGAAAAAATACATCTCCCTGGCTCCAGGGAGCATTAAAATCGAGACCCTCTTTCGGGTTCATCGCGCTTTTCTCTATTAGAGTTACCGTTACTGGAAATCGATAAAGCTAGAGGGGGAACGAGTTCAAGTGCGCAGAGGTACCGTGCGCAGACGACAACAATTGTCACGGCCGGGCGGTTTCACATCGCTAATGAGAAAGACATAATGAGCAAATTTCAAAGATTTGGATATTTCGGTATAATACACAAGCTTCAAAATTTAGAAAGCGAATTCTCGTTAACTAATTTTCGTCAGTTATGTCCGATCTTTCAAAATTTCGCCAGCAATTAGCTTTAAAAATTTTGATAGCTTATCGACACGGCAAAAGGCGTAATGTAGGTTTAAAAAACGTCATAATCGTCATTGTCATCGTCATAATTTGCTTGATTAATAATAATAATAATAATGTTTAGTGAGATTAAATTACAGATCCCATTGCAAAAACAGTCTAGAGTCAAGGCGTTCAAAATCTTTCAAAATTTTGTTAAAACACTAGCTTTAAGAAATTCGTCAGCGATTGCTTTCAAAGTTTCGTCAGCGATTGCTTTCAAAGTTTCGTCAGCGATTGCTTTCAAAGTTTCGTCAGCGTTTTTTTCAATATTTTTAAAGCTCCGAGATGACAAAAATTTGACAGCTCATAACTTTCAATATTTCGTCATCTCAGTAGTTTTTAAAAAATTATTACGAATAGATAATGATTTTTTGCATTTAGCTTCCTACATTTCGTCATCTCTGCGTTTAACTTTCGACTGGTCGGGACTGTAGTTAGAACTAATTGGAGTGCGTAAGTCGCTTCATGTGCATGCCTTCTTTATATATGAAACCGTCAGTAATTCCGCTGTTTCCTTGTAAATGAATTCACATGTACGAGGAGTCGTGAAAAAGACAATTTTCTCAATAATATTCCATGTTGCCTTGATGTATGGCGATAAGCCATGTTTCTTGTCAAATTAGTTTTAGAAAGTAAATATTTCGGGAACGGACTTTGTAAGTTGAAGTCGCAGTAGCGCCCCTTTTTAAAACCGCATGTAACCAAATGGCGATAGGGCTTCAGATTTTGATCCTCGACAAAATAAAACAGTTATTAGGTTACGGTAGTCCACAGAGATTTGTCGCCTCGCCTTTTATGGGTTTGTCAACACTACAAATCTATGTAGACGGTAAGCAAAAACCTAGCTAATAACTTATTATATCCCCCTCACTGGCGTGCCATAAATGTATACAGTCATCATTTTGAAACATCTATAAACCTGTTTAAAAAGAGAAACGCACTGAATATTACATACTACGAAAGCCTATTGAGCTCAAATGGTAGCTGAGAAAAAAAAATTCGCGAAAGTTTCGCGTTATAACGCGAATTTACGCGTTATATCGCGAAACTTTCGCGTAATATCGCGAAAATTAACGTGCAGGTACTTTCGCGTTATATCGCGAAACTTCGCGTTATAACGCGAACTTTACGCGTTATATCGCGAAGCAAATAAGCAGGCTATGTACGATGAATATATGTATGAAATATCAATTGCCTTCCATTGATAGTATGAAAGTTATCTGCGTTCAATTTTCTCGACTTTAAATGAAATATAGGCCAAAAGTTAATGTCAGACTGAGTGCAGTTTCAAAGTATGGTAAACATGGTGAATGTATTTTGGAGTTACCAGATCTGGTCACTCAAGTATAAAGTATTATTCAGATCATCCACACAAGAATTGCAGTAAGCATCCTCAGATGCATCACCCATACAAGTTTGGTTGATCTAAGACTCATGATAAGCTGGATCTGTCCTGTTTTACTTAACATGGTCAATCAAGTGTGAAATATAGGTCAAATTCAGCTTCCCCACCATGCATTGCAGGAAGGATCCTCAGATTCATCATTCACACAAATTTGGATGATCTAGGACTTATAATAGACTGGAAATTGACCTGTCCAATTTAGCTTAAACTGGTTTTTCAGGCATGCAATATAGATCAAATGCAGCATACGTACCGTGCATTACAGTATGCATCCTTACTAGAGTAGATGCATCACCAACACAAGTTTGGTTGATTTAAGACTTTTAAAAGATATGCTGATAAAGGACCTGTCCTGTTTCACTTAACCTGGTTGCTCAAGCGTGAAATATAGGTCCCGTTTTCTTGAGTGCGGACACCAATGCCGCATAAGCCCCCCCCCCCCCCCCCCCTCCTCCCTCATCTACGTCGAGGTGAATCTTGCTTGGACCATGTAACTCAATATAAGCTTTCGTACCAAAGTGCAATGATGTTCGATTCGTCCCAAAATCTTGTCGCAATTAAAAATACACATAGGAAGGGGGGGGGGGGGGGGTGACCAAAAGTGTTTACTGGGAGACAGCTATGATTGACGTATTACATCGTTCATCACTTTTATATACATTATATCAGATTCAGATTCATATATATCACATGAAAGGTAGTTGGCATTCAACACATTTAAGGCATTTTTAAGCATTATCCAGAAAACTAAATGGTCTTAAAAATACTAATGTTTCTTCTATTTTCGGTTTATGTTTAAAAGTACATCATGTTAGATAAGTTCTTGATTAATACTTTGGTTTTATGTTCATTCTGCATAAAAATAATAAATTGAACCCTAAATTGAGCAATCATTTGATGGAAATTACCTAAAGTCTAGCTTGAATATTTCTATTTATTTGACATAAACATTCCTTTTTATATTCAGCATCAAACGACCGAAAAAGCTATGATTTCAAATGTCAAAAGAAGACCAAAAAATGGTTAGGAAATACATCACAGTGTTAAAATTCATGAAAAAGTCAGGTAATACATGAAATGCCTGGCCAACTTTAGGATTTCCATGTAATGACTGATCGATACAGGCTTTACAGGAAATCCCTTCATATCAGGAACCACGTAAAATCTCTGATTACATTTATTCCCAATAACATATACATGTATATTAATATTCCTGAAATCAAGGGATTTCGTGATATTATGTGTATATGCTACAGTGAATATTAAGTATAATAAGGGATTTTAAGTACTTCCCGAAATTAAAGGATTTCGTGTATGCCTATATCGAACATTCATAACATGTAGTTCCAGGCAAGGTATTTCAAGTAAATCTATATAACGCGTAAAATTACTCTTGTTTTCTGATTGAAATTTCGTCGTATATATATACATGTATTTCATAATAATCTTATATTGTTATTGCTATGAAACTACTCTGTGTTGGGGGTATCCTGAAGCTCCTACCGGGGCTCCGATTTGAAATATTTTACATACTGCATACATACAAATTTTCGCGTTAAAACGAGAAAGTTTCGCGATATAACGCGATAGTTTCGCGTAAGTTTCGCGTTTGAACGCGAAAAAAATTAATTTCTCAGCTACCATTTGAGCTCAATAGGTTTTCGTAACATACTGATTTTTTCAGGGGGTTCGCTTCTTTTCATGTGGTGGAGGTTTTTGTTTATTTGCTTTGGTTTTTATCCTGATTTTGAATGCCTTCGGTTTCTGATTTTCTGAATTGTCGATTTTGTGCTGTATACAGGGATATGGTCATTATCCATATTTGTCATTATATCTATACATCTTATCACTAAAACAATTTTGAGAACTACATGTACATGGACACTGTAGTTCCCTTTGGCTAATTTCTCATAAGACCTAATTTCCAAAGTTACGGTCGTCTTACGTAAGTACCTACACGTGTTCGCATTCGGTCTTTTACGGAGAAAACTAGGTTATATTAGGGTACCAATTTTATAAGCAATGAATGTAATTCGTCGTATCTCGGTAGTGAGGGCATATGTTACAAATGTAACTAGCTAGGTTCTAAAAAATTAGTATGATAGACTCGTTTCCATTAAACATTTGACAAAATAAGTGTATTCATGGTTTGATTTTGATGAAAGCAAATGTAGTAGTTCCGATACTACTTAGTACATGAGTACTAATAAATATAATATTTCTATTTGTAGGTTCCAGTGCATCGACGAGCGAACGGAGTAGAATTTACTTCTTGGCATATCTCAAATCGCACACAACAACAGGGGATATGATCCAGTTCCAGCCAATCGTATTTACGGAGGTAATGACCAATGAGGGAGGAGCTTACAACGCCAACACGGGCGAGTTCACGGCTCCGAGAACAGGAGCGTATGCATAATCGTATTTACGGAGGTAATGACCAATGAGGGAGGAGCTTACAACGCCAACACGGGCGAGTTCACGGCTCCGAGAACAGGAGCGTATGCATTATTCTGGGAGTTCCTAGTGTTTCCTAACGGTACCGTTGTACTGGATTTACAGAAACAGAACCAAACCTATGCGCATAGCTACGCCCATGGCTCAGACTCAGAGTTCGAGGTCGCCAGTAAGAGTGTTATACTCGATCTGGTCAAGGACGAAACGGTCAGGGTCGTTTATTACCAGGGAAATTGGACGCTCCATGGAGCGGCATATAATAAGTACACAACGTTCTCTGGTTTCAGTCTTTGAGTGTCAGAGACAATTCGATCTTCAACTTGTTTGAAAATTCTTTTTAAGGAACAGCTATTATACGATGTATACTAACACTACAAAGTAAAGATTATTTAGATACAATATTGTGAATTTTAAGTCATGAATTTAAAAATGTATTTGTATTTGTGAACAAAACAAATTTTAGAAAAGAATGTTCTTATCAATAAACAACGTAAAGTCATAACCATTAAATTTCATTTGCTTGAAACCTGGAGTTTCACAAAGCCTAGACAAGCGTCTGTAAAATATTACGATGGCTAATAGGTATAATTCTGAAAATAATCAACCGGATAGCATATACAAATTAGAAGAATGGGGAAATAAAGGGAACTTAATGAAAAAGTCTCCCATGTAGAAGAATGTGAAGAGGGAGTGAGAACAGGTGTCCGGGAATAGTAAACATAATTTTTCGATTGTGATACTTGATGATGGGCGGTTTTATCCATGGATTTTATGCCTGCAAATAATATTCCTGAGCTAGGACAAAACTAAGAGGATATTTTCTTGGTGGCGTACCTAGGGCAAAAGTAGTTTTCATGGTTTTTCGTGATGCAGGGAAAGTAGGGTCTCGTTGAGACCTCAGCAGTTGCCTTCTATCAGCAGGATGATGATATAGGGGGTGGATTCTCTGGAATCACAGCTAAAGCATTCACATTTTTACGATGCATTTTGAAATTAATTATTAGTATATATCATCTTTGCACTTTCCAATGGCTATTTGTGCCATGCTTCCAATGAATTTGTCCCCTGTGTCGTCATCCGGCCCCACACTACAAAAACTGCATAATGAAAGCATCCACTTTGTTTTCACTAACTACGCCACTAGTATAAGTGGTAACATGTTTCCATTTGAATATTTGAAGGGATATAAAACTCGCAAATGCATTCTTACAGCGACGCTACAATTGGTAGCAAAATGGGTATTGGCGACTACTGTAAACATCGAAATTTTCGCGTGGGGATTTCAAGGAATTACGCGAAAATTTCCCCACGCGAAGATATCCCCACTTCATTCTTAATATGGGAAAGACATTTTCATCGCGAATTTTTCCCCACGCGAAAAGCCTTGATGTTATAATCGCGAACTTTTCCCCCAGCGAAAATAACCACGTTTACAGTGTACAATTACACATTTTATGCCAACAAATTATTCACATGTATATAATCCATGTTAACCATATCAAAATATCTGAATACTAGTATTCACTGCGCGATCGAAAACGCTTATCACAGGCAGGTAAATGACGCAACTAAGGGTGAGCTGGTTATGCGATGTAGTCCGGATAACCACACCAACTGCTATAAATGAAGAAGATTGCCACCCAAAGTCGGTACTGGATACATATTGGTCTCGTTTCCGTTATATGTTTTGATACATGTTTTAATGAAAAGTGTTGGTGTTGTTTCAAAGTCGCATTCAGATTTCCTCGAATTGTTTTGTGTGGTAGTTGTATATCTACATGTATGTCAAATGTTTCTTGCTGTACTGCTTTAATGTCTATTTATATGTTGATAGTCACAAATCATAAGCGTTCACTGTAATCACAAGCGATCCAGCTGCTTACACGTACAGTATGAAAAAGGATTTATCCAAAATCTTCAAAAGCGAAGAAAATATGATAATGTGAAATGTTTCATTGGTACTTCTAGGTACCTGGATGACAAATATGGATAATGACCATATCCCTGTATACAGCACAAAATCGATAATTCAGAAAATCAGAAACCGAAGGCATACAAAATCAGGATAAAACAGGAACCAAAGCAAACAAACAAAAACCTCCATCACATGAAAAGAAGCGAACTACCGATATGGGAGTGAGACCAGATGCCCAGGAAGAGTAAGCATCTCCTGCTTGCATGCAACACCCGCCGCTTCAATTCGGTAGAACTGTCAGATCCGGTAACTTCCATTTCGGAAGACATACAGTACAATCTTTGGCTAGATGGTTCAAATGGTTTATGTCAGAATATCATCCACCATTCTGGAGAGTGGGACATCATTGTGTATGTCGAGTTCCCCATATCGACCGTAGAACTTCCTCAGTGACGATGTTAGTCGATTACAAACATATCCCTGACTGAGAAGCTTATCTGAAAGACGCCTAGCTCTCAGAACAAAATCCGTATATTACGTACTTGCTCTGGCATATCGTATCAAGTGAGATATGAACACGCCATGAGCAGGCGATGAAGGGATGTTGCTACTCAGAAAAGGAAAGTTTCTGATGCTGAAATTGAAGTCGTCACGTTTGTCATAGAGTAAGGTGTTCATGTGACCATTACTGTCGTAGGACAACATTATGTCCAAATAGAATGATATTGTTACTATCGACAATCCTGTTTTTGAAAAGTATAAAATTGTTATTTATCCATAAGAATTGATTCTAAACAAGGCAAGCGTTACAAATGCAGAAACATCATTTTTGGACCTAAATATCAAAACTGTTCATGGAGAGATTCATTGAAGAATGTATGACAAAAGAGATGATTTTGGATTCAACATAGTAAACTTCCCCTGGCTTGACGGTGATCTTCCTAGATTACCGTCCTAAGGCATCTACATTTCACAGCTCATCCGGTATGCTAGAGCATGTTCCGATGTTTTGAATTTTCAAATTACCAAGAACCTTTTGGGTTTCGCTTTCACAAACCAGTAAAGATTTTTGGAAATTTGACAAAAATTATAGTCAATTATTTTTAATTCGGACCAATACAAGCAACAGATTATATTACTTTTGGTATTTTACAACTTGCATTTTATTGTAACATAATTAACAAAATAAGAAGGATCAAAGATAGACAACATAACCATCGAAAATGGAAAATGCGTCAGAATCATCAAACGCCTTTTATACCGTGGATATGACCATAATGTCACCAGACGGACACTAGGCTTCGGTTGGTACTTGACAAATCTACAGTATTGTACCAGCGCATTCTTAAAACTTGCACTCTGACTGACTGTGACGATGGGACTCCATGACGGGCCCTGTCCAAACCTCTTTAGAGAAGACAAGGCCCCGACCAAATATCCTCTCTGAATGTCAGTGGGACTCCTTGGGTAATAGCATACATGGGCTCGCTACAGCCGGCAGAGCATGGATTATATTACGTATGCCCTCATTTTATATCCATTTAACAGTGGGCAAAATAATTATGAACTTGCACGCTAGTTCATTTTTGCGCCCGCTCGGGCCTGGACGTACAGCAAAACCAATAGTGTCATCGCGTAGAGGATACCTGAGTTAGTCAGAATCCACATCTCATTTACCTGTAGCGCACCTGGTACCTGAGATATTCACCTTAATTACAAAAAAATCCTGCGGGAAATTAAAAAATCCTGCGGGAATTATCAAAATCCTGCTGGAATTATCAAAATCCTGCGGGAAATTGATGAATTCCTGCAGGAATTTTTTTTTTCCTGCGGGAGAAAAAAAATCCCGCAGGAATATTTTCTTAAATTTTTTTCAAGAAATTCCTGCGGAAGAAAAATTTTCCCGCAGGAATTTTTCTTTAAAAAATCTTGAAAATAGTGTTCCTGCGGGAAAAATAAAAATCCTGCGGGAAAAATAAAAATCCTGCGGGAAAAAGTTTGTTCTTTAGAAATTCCTGCAGGATTTTTTTTTCCCGCAGGAATTTTCTGTATATTAAAAATTCCTGCAGGATTTTTATGTTCTGATAAAAATCCTGCAGGAAATTGTATTTCTAAAAATTTCCTGCAGGATTTTTTTCAAATCTACAAAACCACTTCTTTTTTCTTACATATGTATGAAAAATGTATTGATCGCTGAGCGATCTAAGTCCCCTGCTGGTGGCATATATTTATGTCCTGCAACTCTGCCTATGAATTTATCTTCAATTAAACATGAGTTTTAATAAAACTTACTGTCTGGGCAGTTCAGTTCTGAGGTTTTATCTGCTTTATCGATTCGAAGAATAGGTCAAGCCTGACAAAAATCGAACTTGCTCTGTAACTATCCAAGACTAAGCCGAATATGAAATTATACCTGAATACCTATTTGTTGCAGAAAAAAGTCGGGAAAACTGACAAAAACTGCATTGTACAAGTCATCAAGGGGCATAACTCCTCGGAAAATAGGTCAAGCTTGACAAAAGTCGACTTTGCTCTGTAACTATCCAAGACTAAGCTGAGTATCAAATTTCCCCTGAATATCTCTCTTTGTTGCAGGAAAAAGTCAAGAAAACTGACAAAAACTGAATTTTCCAGAATATTTTCACTGTATTGAAAAAATATAAGTCCCGTAACTCCGTAAAAACAAATCAGATGAATCTGACAATTGAAAGGCAGCTTCCTCTCCACAGTCTGATCATAATGTACAAATATCATAAAATCCGTTGGCGCATATTTAGGTTATTGCATTCCATAAATGGACGGACAGACAGGCAGACAGACTTTGCCATTCCATAATACTTCTTGTCAAATGACAGGCTTAAAAAAAAGTGGTTCGTGTTTTAGTTTTTAGTTTAAACATATTTTATTTCCATAAACATGAAATGGGAATTAGGCACAAGTTATACAAACATTATTTAAGCCCTTAGTTCGTGTATTGAAGCAATTTCACACATTGTATCTTAAGATTCTAAAATCCTTGAATAATGTTGGGTACAAGGGATCATTTCTATAGTATTTGCTTTCTGATGTTGGTATGAAATTTTCCTATCTGATTGATATGTTCACTTACTAACGAAAAGTAAGACAAAATTATGGCAATTTCACAAGTACAATTAATATGATGTTGTTTGAAATCAACATCTGTGAAACCAGAAGTCTCTGACGAGACTCTAGCTCTCCTTTTTTTTCTAAAACATCAATTTCCTTTCTTTTTTTAAACCAAGACCACTGGGAGCAGGTGCTCTTACAAATTATAAGTAGCATGACAAAACAACATATCCATTAGACTGCAACTATCATAGCACTCATATATATTATAATATCCGAGAAAAAGTATTTCAAAAAAGAATGCCACACCCATTTTCCAAGATCCTAGGGGCAAAGGGCTGCTAGCTCAAATGAAGTATCAATGACACATCAAGACTACAGATCCATAACATTGGATAAAGAGTTAACTCCCCATCATTAATAGCTTTCAACAATTAGAGAGCACAACTATATAGGAAAAAATTACCACACCCATTTTCAAAGACCCTGGGGGTATAGGGCTAAAACAAAATATCAGATGCACAACTACACCACAGACCCATCATATTGCAATAAGAATTTAGTCTCCATCATTTATAGTGTCAGAGGAGTTGCGGGCACAAGATTACATAGAGTTATACAGGAGAAAATTACCACACCCATTTCTATGACCCTGGGGGTCAGGGGCTCAAACAAAATATCAAGTGCACAACCAGACCACAGACCCATCATATTGCGAAAAAAATTAAGTCTTCATCATTTATAGTGTCAGAGGAGTTGCGAGCACAAGATTACATAGAGTTATATAGGAGAAAATGACCACACCCATTTCTAAGACCCATGGGGTCAGGGTCTCAAACAAAATATCAGATGAACAACTAGACCACAAACCCATCAAATTGTATAAAGAATTAAGTCTCCATGATTTATAGTGTCAGAGGAGTTGAGAGCACAAGATTACATAGCGTTATATAGGAAAATATGACCACACCCATTTCTAAGACCCTGGGGGTCAGGGGCTCAAACAAAATATCAGGTGATCAACTAGATCACAGACCCATCATATTGCAAAAAGAATAAAGTTTCCATCATTTATAGTGTCGGAGGAGTTGCGGGCACAAGATTACATAGAGTTATATAGGAGAAAATTACCACACCCATTTATAAGACCCTGGGGGTCAGGGGCTTAAACAAAATATCAGGTGCATCAATAGACCACAGACCCATCATATTGCAAAAAGAATTAAGTCTTCATCATTTAAAGTGTCAGAGGAGTTGCGAGCACAAGATTATATAAGAGTTATACGGGAGAAAATGACCACACCCATTTATAAGACCCTGGGGGTCAGGGGCTCACACAATATATCAGGTGCACAACAAGACCACAGACCCATCATATTGCAAAAAGAATAAAGTTTCCATCATTTATAGTGTCAGATGAGTTGCGAGCACATGATTATATAGAGTTATATAGGAGAAAATGACCACACCCATTTATAAGACCCTGGGGGTCAGAGGCTCAAACAAAATATCAGGTGCACAACCAGACCACAGACCCATCATATTGCAAAAAGAAATAAGTCTTTATCATTTATAGTGTCAGAGGAGTTGCGAGCACAAGATTACATAGAGTTATACGGGAGAAAATGACCACACCCATTTATAAGACCCTGGGGGTCAGGAGCTCAAACAAAATATCAGGTGCACAACTAGACCACAGACCCATCATATTGCAAAAAGAATCAAGTCTTCATCATTTAAAGTGTCAGAGGAGTTGAAAGCACAAGATTACATAGAGTTATATAGGAGAAAATGACCACACCCATTTATAAGACCCTGGGGGTCAGGGGCTCAAACAAAATATCAGGTGCACAACAAGACCACAGACCCATCATATTGCAATAAGAATTAAGTCTCCATCATTTATAGTGTCAGAGGAGTTGCGAGCACAAGATTATATAGAGTTATATAGGAGAAAATGACCACACCCATTTCTGAGAGTGAGACCCTGGGGGGTCAAGGGCTCAAACAAAATATCAGGTGCACAACAAGACCACAGACCCATCATATTGCAAAAAGAATTATGTCTCTATCATTTATAGTGTCAGAAGAGTTGTCCAGACAAGATGACATAGAATTTAATGACCACGCCCATTTTCTAAGACCCTGGGGGTCAGGGACTGAAACAAAATGTCAGGTGCACAACTAGACCATGGACCAAGTAAAATGCAAAAAGAATTAACTTTCTATCTCTAACAGTTTAAGAGGAGTTGTCCGGACAAGAATTGTTTACGGACAGACAGACAGACGGACAGACGGCCGGACGAAGGGTGATCGCATAAGCTCGACTGGTCTGAGACCAGTAGAGCTAATAAAAATTATTTGCCAAAAATGTACCCAATAAATCCAAGAAGTATGACTAATAACTTATAAAGGGCTGATTCCAACATAATGATTGTGATGGAATTCTTTAACACAATATTCAGAGAGAAAGCTCCAGTCTTTGTCAGTTTGAAAATATCTGTGTTGTGAGTTAAAAGTTTAAGACTTGGTATTATGGTGAATGAAGGTAGGTACAAAAAATCCAATGTTTAAGCACTTAAGCACATAATACAGTATTGTGCATGGATTCCAAGTCAAAATCAAAGTATTTGAGTGAAAAGTGGGATCAACTGAGCTCCCCATCTTAATCTGCCACTGGTTGAAAAAAATAAGGCTAAAGCTAATCTCTAAAGAAGACACTAGTGATGCAAAATGAACATAAAACTAAGCATCATGACGTGTATGTCAAATAAAAAGTGCAGGTAAAATAGGAAAGAGAAATTTTAACGTTGTAGGTAAACCTTCAGTAGTTTTAATGGGAGCACTATTGAAATCATTCTGTGCCTGTGGGTATAAACAGCAAAATAAATTTGGTCTTTTCGAAACACAGAGTTACTTCCCATTGCAGGTATCTGACATCAATTAGTTATTGCGAGTCATCATATTCTATGGAACCAAGTGTAAAATTCAGGGAAACATGGTTACAAATTTGACATTTTTAAATGAATTTAAAGACTCACAATACGTTTACGTCAGATACCTGCATATATGGGAAGTAACTCTGTCTTACGAAAAAGAACGGATTTATTATTTAATCATGTTCATTCTTGCATAATTTGCGAATGTGATGAAAAATGCGACACCTAGATGAAAGTACAACTTCTTAAACTTTAAATTTACAAGTGGAACAAATGTCAACCTATAATACTACATGTTTTCTACACTTCTGACAGCACATGTCATCTTATGCAGGATTCAAGGAAATTCGAGCTGACAATGTTGCCCGTATTTTGTGTTTTGCAGCTTTTTCTTGGCTATCGTATTAGAAGTTAGTAAATACGAATACGATTGTCAGCAAATATCATCTCAGATCGCCTATAGTTCTACCAGTTTTAAAAGTTCTTCTTTCTTTTTTCTTCTTGGCTCGCTTTGTCATCGAACAATTCGTTCCTCTTCTCCTTCTTATCATAAGTATTTTCCCCTGCTATTCGGAGAACCAAATGGGAATAAGTATTTTCCCCTGCTATTCGGAGAACCAAATGGGAATACATGTATGAATTAATGTGGAATTCACTTTAGTCAGGGCGGATCCAAGGGATAATGAAAGGATACAGGGGCGGATCCAGAACACCAATTGCTGAGGGAGCACATACAATTTTTGATGGGTATCACTTGCGAGGCCCGAAAGGCAGACTGGCGGGGGGGGGGGGGGGGTATGGGAGGGGACGGTCCCCCCCATTTCCAATTTATTATTATTATTGGGGTACGGGGGCCTCCCCCGAGAAAATTTGAAAAAAATGAAGCTATTTGGTGATACATTGTATCTGAAGCGTATTTTAACTGAATTTAGAAGGAATTCCGTCAGTGTTCAACAATGATTTGTATATTGAAAATTTTTCGACATTGTTTGGTGCTGTACTGTTTTTGCACGGCATGCAAGTCAACATGTTCAGGATTTCCTAAGGAAATTGGCGGATCAATAAGTTTTGAAAGGGCGTCGATGTAAAAACTATTTTTGCAAATTCCAGGCGAGGCCATGCAGACCCCCTTACCATCACTCTAGATCCGCGCTTGTTTGTTAATTTTTGTAAGGTAGAAAAACAAACAAATCATAGAGATCACGAGTGTCCCGTTCCCTACCCTGCAGCGTCAAGATAGAAGGTTAATAGAAAAACATTCATTTGTCGACTCTTCAGTCGCAAAATTCTTGTTGGTAGCCAGTCCAATCTGGCCTAAACAATTTTTCAATGCCGATTTTATAGAAGGTAATATTGAAGATTTGGCTAAGAAATATGTGTGTTTTATGCCTTGCATAGGACTGAACACCACTCTCCATTTATCCCTCAGATGAAGAAAATCAGACGTGCACATGAATCAATGAAGGTTATTTCGGAAACGTGTATGTCCATGTACAGCTAGACAATGGACATGGCAGCAATGCATCCATCCCGACTTTGTTATCTATCACCGAGAAAATTTTATTCAAATCTGTGGTTTCTGGGGTGTTTATCGGGCATTTTCTGACTAATTTCATGGAAGTACTATTAATTTGATGCTTCCAAAAGCATGTCATAAGTGTCCCTTCTTTGGGCACTGCCGGGGGGGGGACCCTGTGCCCCCCCCCCCCCCCCGACTGAATCCACCACTGGGGTAGTCTGGTCTACTCGAGGTTCTTATATAAATACCAATTTGGTCAGTTAAAATCGACAAACTTCGCTACTTTACAAAGGGGACGCTGGATCGGCCACTTAAAGAAGAATTCAAAGAGAAAAGGCGAAAAAAACAATGAATACGGCCGGGTTGATTAGGGCGTGTGTCACCTAGACAAATTAATATGGTATCAATAATCATATCTATATATCTAATTAATGGACTCCGGACACTTCTAAATTAATAGTACTGCTTCGCTGTTAAACTTTTATATCATAAATATGGCTTCCTTCGCTACTGTACGGAATATAGCTTTATCAAATGTTTGTGAAAAGGATAGACATTTACATTTTTTTTAAATAATACAATGTACACATGATAAAATCTTCCTGTTGGCGGTGATTTTTTCGGTGCTTGACATCCCCTCCCCCTTCCCAGAAGAACACCCCCACCAAAAAGTACAGAAAAAAAAGAAAATCTCCAAAAACCCATCAATGCGTATTTCACGGCGTTCTAGTTTTTTTTCGATTATGACTTTAGTTTTATTATTCACTGTTATAATACAAGTAATTATTCTTCTTGTATTAATTATTCTTATACATGTACGCTGACAGTCGTATTTTTCACCAGAAACAAACGATACACGTGAACAGAAGACGTACAAGCACAGGTCACCGGGAAAAAAACCAGGGGAGGTGGTCCAACTCATAATGGTCAGAAAATTGTTTCAAAAATTATATAAATAGAGAAAGTATTTATGTTAAATTCTTCTTGAATGACTCAACACATTGGGGGGGGGGGGTTCCAGGTAATTACATCCTCTTGGTATTTGCCATCCTTTCTAATTTTTATGTTTTACTGTAATATATTTTTCTTTCAAAGTCATATACTGGACCATCCCCCCCCCCCCCCTCTTTTTTTTTTTTAAATGGCTGGAACCCCCTCTCTCGGAAAAATCTCTAGATCCAACCATGATATTGACATACATGTACATATATTTTAAATTCCCATGGTTTCCAACGACCTTAATAAACCAATCATTCTTGAAATATAATTGTTTTGAATAAGTGGTATAAGTTTCAGGGAGCTCGAAGGAAAACTCCCACAACCTCACAAGAAAATTTTATTTTCAGTCTTCGATAAATTTCACCTTTCGTTGTTTCTAGAATTTCTGAAGATAAGGGCATATACATGTATACGACATTTCCAGAGAGAATCAGAATCAGAATAGAAGAGGCAGATCCAAAAGCCCGAACCACGACTTCAAGGGAGGTGCCTTTTCTGTTGGATAAGCAAGACACGGAGAACTGAATGACAGCAGATAGAACTAGAATTTTGGAATGCAAACACATCATGATCACTTTTAGTAAAAGATAAAAAATGATATACCGATATTAATAAAAAAGGAGATTTTATCAACAATGAAAACATGATTCAAGACAAAAATCTATCGACGGCGAGAGAAAGAGAGTAGAATATGTGTACTGTATATTGTCATCAAGGGGTTGACACTTGGTGGTTACGTAATATACACGTTCCTTGAATTTACCCGGAGGCGTACTTCATTGCGCAATATATACCTACCCCTGTGTATACATGTACTTAATGCCGCAGGGCGCAGGGGTGTCGCCCATCGCTTTGGTCAGACCCGCCGATAACACGAGTGGGAGGAATGTTGTAGGACAGTGAAAGACATCTAGGGGGTGGGAGGGGGGATGATGTTTGTCAAATTGATAATTAAACACATAGTCAGACGGGATTTTGGATAAAATGTTTGAATAATGAATAAAAAAAAATCATAGAGTCTATATACGGGAAAGATCTTTATGTAAAAAAAATCATGAAGTCTACACGGGAAAGATCTATATATATATATTTAACAAAATACATGCTCTCTCTCTCTCTCTATCTCTCTCTCCTTTTTTGGGTATTCATTTTGCGGATGTACAAAAAAAAATCGGTCCATGTCGCCTTGAGGATAACAATTCACTGAAATCTTTTGTATAGAATACATGTCATTGACGTTCTACTATCCCCCTCTTTTACCTTGAACAAATCGTGGTACTGTCATATATTTCAATATGTCCGTATGCTATGTATAAAGTTGCATCAAAATATGCTCATTCGTTTTGAAATAATTCAGCCAAAATGAAGCCCGATTGGCGCTATTTATAAATTTACATTTTCATGTCCGTTATTTTCAAGACTGTCCTGTTCTCCTCAAAATAAAGATATTTACACAAAATAAAGCATGTGTCTTCTTTCAACTTTGATATAATGATATTTTAATTGTAAAAACTTCAAACTGCATTTTTAGAATTTGTATGGCTTTTTTCAGGAGGCCAGAGAGGGGTAATTCAGACTCCAAATAATCGTGTAAAATCAACCAGAAAAAAAGATAATTCTAGGCTAGTGTTGTAAATTTTTCATTGTACGGTGTCAATGACCATTAAACAACTCTATAAAGTGAAAAAGTACGCATAATATCGATACAACGACTAAATTTTTCCTCTATAAAGTGAAAAAAGTACGCATATTTCGATACAACGACTCGTGGTAAGACAAAAACGCACCCCCCCCCCCCTTATTTTACAATTCCTGCGCTTTTCCTGTATGTTCGGTATAAGCTAAGAATGAAGCCTAAAACTGTATATTAGACTCCGAATTTATAGTTTTTCACATTAAAATAAGATAAACATCAAATGCAAATTATGTTCTACATAAAAGTTTCGTTTTCATAACAATTTTTCACGATTCCTTATAGATAAAATCTGTCATCCTTGGAACCCCTTGACCTACATATTTTTAGGATCCAGATCCCAGTTATTTTTTCAAACACTTTCTTACCAAAAATAGGAGAAAAATTCTCAAATCGCACCAGCTCAAATACATTGACACTACTTTCAAATTATTAGAAATTTTATTTGAATCACAGAGAAAAAATGCCGAAAGATTAAAAATACGCAACTTTTAAAATAATTTTACAAAGTCGTGCACCTTGTTCCGGACCGGAATTATTCGAATTTCCTGTTCTGAGGACCCATTTTCACACGTATTCTTCCACACATATACTATACATGTCTTACACACTTTAAGATATATTCAGAATTTTATTTCATCTATCAAGTAAACATTGATGGGGAGACAATTCAAGATAAACCTTATGTGCATTTCCCACCAATTATTAAAAAAAATCAAGCTAAGAAATAATAGGAACTATCCTACAAGGGTGTGAACCGCCCATCCACAGGGATTTATCGCGCTTCCCAGTTGCTTGATGTACTATGGGCTATACAACATACACGTAACCAATAGTACGTACATCAAGCAATCGAGAAGCGCGATGAATCCCTGTGCGCCCATCTTATGTACGTTCACATGATGTGCACACCAAAATACACACATGTATATTATAACAGAAAGAAAGAAAATCAATTTCATAGATGAGATCGTACAAAAAGAGTCCATTACATGTATTCTACGAGGAGTCTGAATTTTCGTAAAAAAATTTATAAAAAAAAGTATATGTAATTACTCGTCCCTGTACAGGAGAGAATCCAGAACCTCAACTGCCGAGGGCTCAAACTCTTTTCGAGGGATGCTTTGCGAGGCTTCGGTGGTTGGGGTGCCTCCCCCGTGAAAATTAATAAAATGAAAAAAAAACAAAAACAAAAAACATGAAGTAAATTATATTAGTGGCTTCTGGGGCATATTTGAAATGAATCTAGAAGTTATCATTTTCTCTTCTACATGTCAATGCAAGTTCTCTTAGGAAATGGACGGATTGATCAAGAATTAAATTTGACCAAGGGTTCAGCCTAATTGGCTGAACCCTTGAATATTCGAGGAGATCCAGCTTATGATTTTGAAAAAAAAAAAAACAAATAAAAACCCCGGAAACTCCGCAATTTCCAAGAGCTGGATGATATGCTATTCAAAATTTTGTTTTGTCGCCGGGGTTCCCCCGCCGCTAAACTTCCTACCAGAGGACACCACGCTGGGGACCAACACTAGTCGAATCAGGTCTATAGAGTCACGCGTCTAAAAAGTGATATATATATATACCCTTTGTATAAGATTAAGTGGCGGATTCGGGGGTGGGGGGGGGGGGTTGCGGAGGAGGCGCCCACCCCCGGCACTGACTCAAAAGTTTCCAAAACAGGTATATTTTGGCCCATTTTCAGTCAAAATCGGCAAAATGTGCCGTTGACCCCCGGTAAAGGGGGCGCTAGATCCGCCACTGAGATTTTTTAAAGATATTTTTTACGGGTTTGCCCATCTTGGACTTCATGAATTTTATACGGCATGTATCTATATACATTTGTGTACTTTGTGGCGGATTCTGCCCGAGGGGGGGGGGGGGAGGCAGAGGCAGAATTAAGCTCAACTGAGGTGCCAGCAATTTGCTTTTTTTTCACGGGGATTCCCCTCCCTCATCTACCGGTCTCTGGTCCCCCTCGGACCTTCGTGTTTAGCATGTCATCCCAAACCCCCCAACAGAGTTACGGATTTAGGGGGTGCGGAGAGGATGTCCGCCCCCCGAGGGGGCGGCACTGATCCAAATATTTTCAAACAACCCTATATTTTGGTCAATTTTCCTTATAAAAATCGGCAAAATTCCCCCCGGCAAAGGGGGCGCTGGATCCGCCATTGCAACAGTTCAATTTCTGGATCAGCACCCATATCTCGCTGTGAAAATACCCTGCGAACATTTTTATTATGAACAAGAAACAACTCAAAACAAGTGAATCTATATTTAGTCCAGGGAACCCCCGAGCATTCCCCAACATGTCCAAACTGACCAAAGACAGAAAAATCGAAGAAACGATGAAAACAGGGTAAATTGAGTACTCACAATCATATTTACAGGAGTTTTATAGAACTAATGATATGATTGGTGGGTGATGCCTTCGTTTCAGTATCAAGTGGGTAATGTTTGATATGTAACTCGAATTGCCTCTGACTACCAAGTCATACATGCCTTGCGTTAAAAGCTTAACAAATATGTTTTATTTTATTCCATTTTCTTAATTCACTTTCAATCTAATTGTAAGCAACCAACTTCAGTACTTTGCATGTTTACCTAAGATAAAGCGATTATTGTATCTTCAGGCTTTCTACTGTTCCTACTTTTTCCTACTTTTCCTACTTTTTTATTTTGATCCTATTTTTTCCTACTTTTTCTTCAAAACCTCCTACTATTCCTACTTTTTCATCTCAAAAGTAAAAAATTACTTGCTTCACTTGTCATCAACATCTGATACAAAGTTATTAAAAAATTTCGGGCTCGCTTCGCTCGCCCATTCTGTATATTTTACATCAAAAATCAATCTGTCCTTATTTCTCTCTGTGATTTCCTCAAAGATGTACATTACCAGTCTACAATCATTCCTTACTGTGGGTTTTGTGTCATACTTACTGAAAATTGTTGCTAAAAGTGATGGAAAATTTCCTACTTTTCCCCTATTAATTCCTACTTTTTCCTATTTTTCTCCTACTTTTTTTCATTGACTACTCCTACTTTTTTCCTACTTTTTCATCAAGGTAGAGTAGAAAGCCTGTATCTTGGAGGTGGGGGAGGGGCTATACTGTACATGTAAACTATTTTTCAAATTGGGAGAGGGGCTACATGTAAGTGCAAATACAAATATTTTTCAATTTTGAGTGATTGTTGAAGTCTTTCGTATATGTTACATCACTTGTACATGTACATCAGGCAAAATTTGACAATAAATAGACCATTTTCATATTACCGCTAGACTTACATTTTAGACACCCCAAAACCCAATATCACACTATTTGACGTTATTACTGTGATGTTTAAACGTATCTATAATATTTTTGACATTATTTTACTTTATGACATCATAGATATGTTTCGACATCATAGTAAGAAATAACATCAAACATTGTGATGTCGGGTCATGAAATGTAGAATTCAAGTCTACAACATTAATGTGAATATCGTCTATTTATTGTCAAATTTTGACCCCATGTACAAGTGATTTTACATGCATGGAAGACTTCAAAAATCACTAAAAATTGAAAAATTCTAAGATTTTCCTATTTTACTCAAAAATTTTCTATATATGTTCTATATTTTCACACCCAATATACCTATATTTCTATATTTTGAGTAGGGGAAGTTGCTATGACCCATGATATAAATACCTGATAGATCTCAAAACATTCAAGAAATGATGATATGATCTTAATAAATTGTTGTCGCTGAACTTTTAATAAAATATTGGGCAAAGTACAGAAATTATGCTTTTATATCTGTATTTTAAATTCAGGATCGTGATATGAATCGTATCATGTGTAAATATCATAATACATATCATATCGTGGGCTAGGCATATTATTGCAGCCTAATCATGGTTGGAAATCAAATGGACTTACTTAAAGGTTCATTCATTCATTCATTCATTCATTCATTATTTGTAGTAGTATTTTTTTTGTAAGTGTACTACAAGATTTTACTTCTTTATAAAAAAAACTGCAGGAGTTCTTTTTTCTCAAAAAATTCCTGCAGGAATTTTTCTAAATAAATTTCCTGCAGGAATTTTTAACAAAGCATAATTTCCTGCGGGAAAAAAGTTCATATAATATTTCCCGCAGGAATATTTTAAGTTCAAATTTTTCCTGCAGGATTTTTTTTCTCCCGCAGGATTTTACTTCGAAAAAATTTTCCCGCAGGAATTTTATTTTTCCTACAGGAATTTTATTTTTCCCGCAGGATTATTTCAAGCAATTTTTCCTGCGGGATTTTGAAAATTCCTGCAGGAATTCATCAATTTCCCGCAGGATTTTGATAATTCCCGCAGGATTTTGATAATTCCCGCAGGATTTTGATAATTCCCGCAGGATTTTTTAATTTCCCGCAGGATTTTTTTGTAATTAAGGTGAATATCTCAGGTACCAGGTGCGCTACAGGTAAATGAGGTGTGGATTCTGACTAACTCAGGTATCCTCTACGCGATGACACTATTAGTTTTGCTGTACCTCCAGCCCCAGGCGGGCGCAAAAATGAACTAGCGCGCAAGTTCATAATTATTTTGCCCACTATTATTTACATATTCATGTATGTTGCTTGGGCCCCTGCTTTTCTGTCTAGTTTGTGTGTGGTCATCTAACAGTGAGGAGGTTGTTTTATTCCACAAATGTACGTTCTTTGAGACCTCTGGGAAATCGGCAATGTGAGAGGGGTGTAGGCACGTAATCCAGGATAACCACACTTTCTGCCATTTTCGTGGCATATGGCCGTCCTAAGTCGGCACCGGTTGGCCATTGGTCTCGTTAGTTTATGTGAAGTCCTTTGTGTTTGATGTTTCTGTGTTGGACGTAAGTGTTCCTTGTCCCTTTTGCGTCTCTTTCTGTACTTGTCTGCTGTGTGTTACTGCATTGGGTGTTTTGGGATTTTGCTGTGGGTGATGCAACATGGTGTTGTTGGAGATCCCCTCCTTTGTTTTATTCTCAGTCCGCCAACTTAAAACAAAATATTCAATCACTGTAGCCTTATGAACAATATCCACAGAGTCCAGTGTAAAAAAAAGAAATTTATCATAGATGGTGCTACTTAAATTAATACCGACGCAGTACATATAAGCTGTTGCATTTACTTGAATTAATTTGTACTTATTTGAATCAGTTGTTAGTTGTATTTGTTTTTATTTCAATCTTTTTTTTACCAGTATTTGTTTTCATTCTAAACCATTTTTTTTACTAGTATTTGTATTTATTCGAATCATTTGTTACTACTTTTTAAATTTTAGTGAATCATTTCATAACTAGTAGGATTGGAATTTTGGTTGTGTTGGTATTTATTTGAATCATTTGTTTACTCGTATTTGTATTTATTTCACTTCTGTTTTGACTTGAATTTGTATTTATTTGAATCATCTTTAATTGTGCAGTGCCACAATAATTAGTAGTAGTGGCGCCATGTGCCACAAATTTTGTTTTTACAATGGGACTCTGTGGACACTATCCATAAACATAATTGTGTCCTTTATGTTTCACAGTTGTGTTATCTCCTGAATTTAATCGACGTCTTTTGCAAGCAGGCAGAAGACACTGAATCTTATTTGGCACATGGTCTCTCTCCTTAATTGAGAGTTCGCTTCTTTTCATGTGGTGGAGGTTTTTGTTTGCTTGCTTTGGTTCCCGTTTTATCCTGATTTTGTATGCCTTCGGTTTTTTGATTTCCTGAATTATCGATTTTGTACTGTGTATTGGGTAAGGTCATTGTCCATATTAGTCAATTGTTTTCTATTATATCTATCTAGAATACATGAAATACTGATAACGATTTTTGGATTCCTGTCGTGAGTTTAATTTTTCTTTCATTGGACCCTGCCAAAATGTCCACTTTTGCCACTGTATCGAGATAAATTATGTTACGTCTATCGCATTTTAAATTGAAGGTCTAGACACAAGGTGTCATGAACTATTTCTTTCTATTTACTTGCTTTTTATGCTGAGCGAAAATATACCTCTCAAATATCTAGTCTGCAAAATTGTTTTCATCTTGTATTCCTTAGAAATACAAGAAAAATCTCGTAATGTCCATGACAACAACGACTCTGGTTGGTTAAAAACTTCTGTTGTTATGAATACTCTTTACTAAACCTATATCCGGTGACGTCACAACGACCTGTTTACATGTTTTTTTAAGTTAAGGAGAGGTCCGCAGATCACAAAATGTATAATAGAGAATTCCAAGATACCATGTTTGGTTGGAAATTGAGGAATTACTCTAATCTTAGCAATTTACAGTCGTATGAAGTTACACATGTAACCAATATGCTTTCGTAAGCACTAACATTTATAAAGGTTGCGTTCGTACATACCGGGAGAATAAAAGGAATAACAAGTTATTCCTAGGTAAATATTCAATATGCTAGGAAACAAGTAAAAGGTATGTTTTTTATTATAAATTTAATTTCATTGTTTCAGTCAATTTATACGTTTGTAGTTGAAAACATTTTTTATCAGGCGCAAATTCTACAATTATTAAATCGTTTATGGCTTTCTTCTGATGTTATTGATATAAAATGAAATTTATATCCTAAAATACTGGGTAAGCATCCTTGGTACTTATATATACCAAAATACAATATATCTGATTTAAATATTCTCTCCATATTAAGTAAAATATCAGGAGCATCAAGTTCAGGCATTTTTTATAAAATCATTAAGTGCTAAGTTTCATCAAAATCTGATTTAGCCTTTCTTGAGTACAAGCCACAATTTTCGAATGGGGTAGACAGCCAGCAGGTTATCACATTAGCTGTATACATGAGCTTAGCTCACACCCGCTAAATGACAAATATGGATAACGACCATATCCCTGTATACAACACAAAATCGATAATTCAGAAAATCAGAAACCGAAGGCATACAAAATCAGGATAAAACAGGAACCAAAGCAAATAAACAAAAACCTCCACCACATGAAAAGAAGCGAACTCACGATATGGGAGTGAGACCATGTGCCCTGGAAGAGTAAGCATATCCTGCTTGTATGCAACACACGCCGCTTCATTTCGGAAGACAAAGAGTAATATCATGGTTGGAGTACAATCTTTAGTTGGATGTTTCAAATGTTCTATGACAGAATATCATCTACCATTCTGGAGAGTGGGACAATAAAGCGTATGACGAGTTCCCCATATAGACCGTAGAACTTCCTCAGTGACGATGTTAGTCGGTCACAAACATATCCCTGACTGAGAAGCTTATCTGAAAGACGCCTAGCTCTCAGAACAAAATCCGAATATTTGGTACTTGCTCTTGCATAGCGTATCAACTGAGATAGGCTGGCGATGACGGGATGTTGCTACTCAGATGTAATGTAATGTTGAAATTGAAGTCGTCACGTTTGTCATAGAGTGAGGTGTTCATGTGACCATCGGTGTCGTAGGACAACATTATGTCCAAATAGGATGCTGAATTATTTGTCTCTGTGGTTTCTTTGACTTCAAGCTCTGAAGGATAGATACTGCTCATGTAATCCGCGAATTATGGATTATTGATGGACTACACATCGTCTATGTATCTGTAAGTGAAGTTGAAGTTAGAAGCTAAGTGTCTTTTCCCTTCAGAGACAAAAGATTGAATGAATTCAGCTTCGTACGAGTAAAGGAAAATGTCGGCAAGGAGTGAGGCACAATTGGTCCCCATTGGAATTCCAACAATTTGCTGGAAGACCTTTCCTCCAAACACCACAAAAATGCTGTCGATCAAAAAGTTTAATATCTGTTTCAGTGTACTTATTTTCAGAATCGGACTTTTATTTTACAAAGTAGGTTTTGTCATAGTTCACAACAATAGATTTGTTTTTGCGATTACCGTTCTTACTTGTAAACGCATTTCTTATAATTTTTGCGAGTCTTTCTTTCAATTTAGAATGTGGAATTGTACGCAGCTACGTTAAGGCACTCCTCAGAAATGACGTCTTCAAATATGGCGCGAAATGACGTCAACCTCAGATTTTGACGTCATCAACACGGAGTCTATTGTCGTTTGCAAATTTTGATACTCTTTATTGTCATTTATCATTGAGTTAGATCTTCATACATGATTGAATTTTTTGCTGAATATGTTATAACTTTTATCTATAGTAAAAATACTTAAATGGCATAACGTACTATACAAATATTTGATGAAAATGCTTGCCTAGCAACCACGTGCGGATGTTACTCAAAGTCTTAGAAAAGCTTGAAGGCTTTATGGATTCTTTTTTAAAATAGATGATTCGTTTTTTAAACTGACGTTAAACTAACTGAGGATACAGCCTTTCAATCTTAACAAAGTGAAAGCAAGAAAATAATAATCATAAGATCATAATAAATCCTCTATATTATATTATATATTATTCTCTAAAAGCCAAATTTAAAGACTACCGACGACAACTTGAAAAAAGGGCTTCAAAAATTAAAATGCTTGAAGTTACTAAGTAAGGTAGCGGGCGTAACATTCAGATTGGACTTTGTCAATTATGAATAATTGTACGACATGCATTTTCTTCGTGGTACAAAAATGTATTCTTTTAGATTTTAATTAGAATGAAAAAAAAAAATGATATACAATTTTCACGTCTACCTGTTTGTTTTTTTCTCTCTCTCTTAGACCACGTTAATTGAATATCACAAGTTAAAATAAAAATCATAATTCATATGTTAGTAACGAAATGTTACAGAATTAATCTTCTCTTTCCTAATATCACATATTTTATCTGTACTGTACAAAGCTCTTTTAATAAGTACAAGCATATACGATATACGGAAACAATGCCTATTGATATCATGGTGCCTCTCACTGAGTCAACAATAAAAATAGCAAGAACTTCGTAAACATTTTGAAAAATAATGTACCCTCTACCAGGATCGAACTCGCGATCATGGAATTTGCAGTCCTGCGTCATTACCACTACGCCACCGCACTGTTGCGTCAAAGTGATGAAATTGTAAAATACATTTCACTGATTGCCAAAGATTTAATCTTTTCACTTTTTTTTTATTAAAATACCATGAAATATTCCCCAATTAAACAACATAGTATTTATTTCATCTTCTCAGGTAAATATTTGTGTTTAAAGGCCACAAAACTGTGAGAACGAAATCGGCGAAGTCGACCTTGATTGTTATAAACTACGAGTTGCTTCCCTTCGCCAGTCACATATACGTTTGAAAAAGATATCGTCGTAGGGTGATGGTATAAAATTGCATGGCGCAGGCTGAAATTACAATGCTATGTGTTAGGATCGCGTTAAACTAGTCCGATAGATGGTTGTCCTCCATGATCTAAGAAGGCACTTTGTTGATTATATCTATGACTATTTAACAAATATGACAATACTGGGAGTTTAGTGCTGTTCTAGTCAATTTTTAGATAAAAATCGTCTTTTATTCCAACAATATAAAAAAGAAGAAAAGTGCGCACTTGAACTCATAAATGGCAATACCTACAAGGTATTTTGGTAATAAGCATAGGACTGTAATTGCAGGAATGGCGTTGCGCCAGCTCATTTTATACAATTCATTGTTTGCATGTTATAAATAGTTGTCATGTGACTTGTGATGTGGCACATGACATCACTTTTGGCTGAATGTGTAGTACAAGCTTAGTGTTAAACACTGATACCAAATACATAAAGAAATTTTATTGGAGGTTGTCCTTTTTTCATTATTGAAAATGTCTTTTAAAAATGTCACGAATATTGCAACGTAAAAACGAGGAGTGCCTTAACGTAGCTGCGTAGTGTTAAATGTCGAAAAATCAAAGGTTTTGATCGAATGGACTTTACTAAAATGTGTGAATTTCAGATGTTCTAAAAGTTCCTTCGAATTCTTTAAAATCCACATCTGGTTGATACCACTGCGAGAATATACTGTCGAACTACTATAAAGTAGTATACTATAAAGTTTGCAATAGAAATATCAGTTCACAAACATTGCAACAAGCAAATATTTTAAAAACAAACAAACCTAGAGCAAGAGAAAACAAAATATTTTCTTAGATTGACAAAGAAAGCAACACATACAATCCAAGAAATGTAACCCCTTATTAGAAATCAGAGACACAAAGGCTATAAAGTAGAGAAATCGAACACTTCTATCATACATACTTCTTTTTTTTCATTTTAGATGGAATAGCTATCGTCAACGATATGTTTAATGAAAGCACTGGACCGAAACAGGGGATGAGAGGAATAATTCTTATAATTCTATCCACCATCGGTTTATTTAGTAATGGATTTGTCCTGTATGTTTGTGCAAAGTCCAGGAAACTCCAAAGCCTCAAGATCCATATGTGGTCAATTACCCGTCTGGCTGCTGCTGATTTCCTCCTATCATTTTCTCTACTAGTTCATGGAATCGGAAGTGTATTCGACTCTGTTATAGAGAACTATTACTTCTGCATTTTCTCTTGCCAAAGTCAGATTTATTTTTGCTTTGTCTCTCTGTTCGTCCTCAACATTGCGACTCTGGATCGATACATTGCAATATGCCACCATGACAGATATGTGGACACTGTGACCAACCGTAGAAAGAATATTGCTTACGTCATGGCATGGATTCTTCCCTTACCGATCGTCTGTATGCCTCTAGGATATAACTATCTCAATACCGTTAATGATTGCAAGTATACAAACATACTTCACGAATGGATATACATTACGGAGTCTGTCATACTTTTGATACAAATATCTATAAATATTCTCCTTTTCTTACCAATCTTTCGAGAAATGTTGAAATTCTATGACCGAATGCAAAAGTTGTGGAGGGAAAATACACATGGTTCAACCACAAGATTGAAGGAACAACGAAAAAGGATCAGAAGGGGGAAAATTGTCGGTGTTCTTACTTTGGTTTTTTATCTTTGCTGGATGCCATTCGCAATTCATCAGTTCCAATTTGGTTTAGAATTTTCTGAAAATGACAAAGTATTTGTATTTACATTGATAATATGTTACATCTGCCTGAATGGCAATCCAATACTGTATGCCTGGAAGAACGAACAATTCAGGAATGAGGTGAAGAAAATTTTACCCTGCAAATCATTCCAACCGAATTCCGCGAGTAATGAAATAGTGCCAGTTGGGACTCATGCTTTACATAATAATACAATCATTACTGGATATACTGCTTCCCAGCACGGACCCAGCAGCTATCGGATAAACGAGCCCACAGATGTGTTCTACATAGGTGAATCTAGATTTCCCCAAACTGCCCCTTCAACGAGGACAGTTAAGAGCTTCAGCCAACCTAAAAGTTTAAGGACAAGAAGAAAAACACAAAAAGCTCGGCCTAAAAGAATATTTGTTATGCCATATCGTCCGTCTGCTGGTGAGAATTGTCACATTTAGAAAAGTAGCATTGGCTATTGTAACTATGTAACGCTACTTACAATAAAATGTTTAGAATGAACCCTGTAGTGGACATTTTCAATGTTATTACATTTACATTGCTTGTAGATTCCCCCAATTCAACGCCCATTTGGCAACTTCAATTATATCCTAGTATCTTGGGTTTCTATTGTGACGTCACGTTCATTTTTTTATGTAGGGAGAAATTACCAACGTTAAGATACATTTGATGTTGTTACAGGATAAATGAACGATGTGCATGGAAATAAAACTGACCAATAATTAGAATACATGTAAAAATAAGTAATGACTGCCGTACTTTTGCTTTTAATGGGTGTATAAATCTGGCTGGACACATGTAGATTTTCCAAGAATCGCTTCGTGATCCGTGGAATTTGCACATGACAAACCAGAATTACACAACCATGATAACAGTCGTTCTTAACGTTGTAATGGAGTTTTTCTCAATGTCTCCGTCTGTTTATTAGTTTTCCCCTCGCCTCATTTCATATGTGTGTGTTCCTCTGTGATCAATGATTTGCTTGTTATCTTTCTATGCTCCCCATTTTTCCAAGAATATGTTAATGAATAAAGAATGTAAACTGTGTCCTTCACATGAGAACTCGAGTTTTCCATACCGTAAGTTTTAATAGTACAAATTAACTTTGTACAAAAGTTGTAAGAATAACTCGTTACCTTCGATATCACCTTCATTTGCACTTCTTATGGAATGTTTAACGTCTTCAAATTCAATGGCATCATTTAAGAACAGGTAAATTTTCAGCATGGACCATACATGCACGTTTCGGGTACTAAACCCTCGTCAGTGATCCTCAATCTAAACAATGTAATATGACCAAAAACTGTGAACGTTAAATTATGACCAAAAATGCACCGAAAGACGTAGCAGCATGGCTTGGAAATGATGCTACACGACCCATGTTTTAGAAATTTCAAGAAATTTTGATCACATAAATTTTTGAATGCGTTGAAGAAACGATCAACCGATGTTGATCGAACTTGGCTACGTGCGCCCTCGGGGACTCCTGGTCCACAAGCAGTGACACTCACCAAGTGGTACAAATGTTTTACGTCTTCCAATTCAATAGCATCATTTAAGAACAGGTAAATTTTCAGCATGGACCATACATGCACGTTTCGGGTACTAAACCCTCGTCAGTGATCCTCAATCTAAACAATAGAAATGTTTTAATGCGTTGAAGAAACGATCAACCGAAGTTGATCAAACTTGGCAACGTGTTCCCTCGGGGACTCCTGGTCCACCAGCAGAAACACCCACCAAGTGGTACAAATGTTTAACGTCTTCAAATTCAATAGCATCATTTAAGAACAGGTAAATTTTCAGCATGGACCAGACATGCATGTTTCGGGTACTAAACCCTCGTAAGTGATCCTTAAGCTAAACAATGTAATATGGCCAAAGACTGTGAACGTTATTCTGTCCAAAAATGTACCGAACGACGTAGCAGGATGACTGAGATATGATGCTACAGGACCCATGCTTAAGAATTTTCAAATAATTGTGATAACAGAAATGTGTGAATGCGTTGAAGAAACTATCAACCGAAGTTGATCGAACTTGGCTACGTGTGCCCTCTGGGACACTCACCAAGTGGTACAAATGTTTATCGTCTTCAAATTCAATAGCATCGTTTAAGAACAGGTAAATTTTCAGCATGGACCAGACATGTACGTTTCGGGTACATAACCCTCGTCAGTGATCCTCAATCTAAATAATGTGATATGGCCAAAGACTGTGAACGTTAAATTATGACCAAAAATGCACCGAAAGACGTAGCAGCATGGCTTGGAAATGATGCTACAGGACCCATGTTTTAGAAATTTCAAGAAATTTTGATCACATAAATTTTTGAATGCGTTGAAGAAACGATCAACCGATGTTGATCGAACTTGGCTACGTGCGCCCTCGGGGACTCCTGGTCCACAAGCAGTGACACTCACCAAGTGGTACAAATGTTTTACGTCTTCCAATTCAATAGCATCATTTAAGAACAGGTAAATTTTCAGCATGGACCATACATGCACGTTTCGGGTACTAAACCCTCGTCAGTGATCCTCAATCTAAACAATAGAAATGTTTTAATGCGTTGAAGAAACGATCAACCGAAGTTGATCAAACTTGGCAACGTGTTCCCTCGGGGACTCCTGGTCCACCAGCAGAAACACCCACCAAGTGGTACAAATGTTTAACGTCTTCAAATTCAATAGCATCATTTAAGAACAGGTAAATTTTCAGCATGGACCAGACATGCATGTTTCGGGTACTAAACCCTCGTAAGTGATCCTTAAGCTAAACAATGTAATATGGCCAAAGACTGTGAACGTTATTCTGTCCAAAAATGTACCGAACGACGTAGCAGGATGACTGAGATATGATGCTACAGGACCCATGCTTAAGAATTTTCAAATAATTGTGATAACAGAAATGTGTGAATGCGTTGAAGAAACTATCAACCGAAGTTGATCGAACTTGGCTACGTGTGCCCTCTGGGACACTCACCAAGTGGTACAAATGTTTAACGTCTTCAAATTCAATAGCATCGTTTAAGAACAGGTAAATTTTCAGCATGGACCAGACATGTACGTTTCGGGTACATAACCCTCGTCAGTGATCCTCAATCTAAATAATGTAATATGGCCAAAGATTGTTATCGTTATTCTGTCCAAAAATGTACCGAAAGAAGTAGCAGTATGGCTGGGATATGATGCTACAGGACCCATGTTTTAGACATTTCAAGAAATTTTGATCACAGAAATTTGTTTTGTCTGATTTCTGCCGTAGACCATTTGAACCATCCAACCAAAGATTGTACTCTATGTCCTCCGAAATGGAAATAACCGGATGTGACAGTTCTACCGAATTGAAGCGGCGGGTGCTGCATGCAAGCAGGAGTAGCTTTAGATGCAAATGCGATGTATTAAATATCATCGCTTTCGTGCAAACGGTAATGTTCACGGGAAGGTGAGCGCAGACATGTATGCGCGCATATCATTCGCTATAAGAAAAATATTATACATCTCATTTGTTTCAAGACGACTCTCTTGTGCTCTAAGCATAACCTAGGCATGGATAATTTTACCTGTTAATGTCTTAAAACTTGTTAGTTCATGTGCATTTGTTTTAGACCTAGTTCTAAACATAAATGTCTGCCATTTTTCCAGATGTACAAGATCTAGTCAATTCGACCTAAGCATATTTCAATCGGAAAGCACCCCTCTTTTGTAGGAGCACTCACCCCAAGGGATCAAGGTCGAAACGAGACAACGTATACAAAATCATTCATTCAACAGTTCCAAGTTTTTTCTTTTTTCATTTTCAGGTTTATAAAGTCAGTACATGCGAAATATATGATCCCATAGAGTGAGTGCACCAACAAAGGAGAGATTAATACAGATTGAAATGCACAACGGTCGAATTGATCGGATTCGTACATCCGGAAAAATGGGAGACATTTCTGTTTAGAACTGAGACAAAAACAAATGTTCATGGATTTACAAGTTTTAAGACATTAACAGTTAAAATTATCCATGCCTAGGTAAAGTTTAGTAAATTGATGAGCTGAGCTGATTTGAAGAATGCAGGGCACAATATTACTCAAAAAATAAACTTCCAACCAAACGAACCTGTTGCACTAACGCTCTGTATTACATCACATACATCTGGTGCGGCTAGACACACAGGGGATGCTTACTCCTCCCGGGCACCTGGTCCCACCTCTAGCTTGCTAGGGGTCCGTCGATGCTCAATGTGGTGCGCTATTGTGAGTGCTGTTGAGATTATCGTCAGGATCTTCTTTGACTCATACAGTAGCGTTTATCTAGCGCTAAAGCAGGAGATGCTTTCTCTTCCTGGGCACCTGGTCTCACTCCCATATCGGGAGTTCGCTTCTTTTCATGTGGTGAAGGTTTTTGTTTCTTTGCTTTTGTTCCTGTTTTATCCTGATTTCTTATGCCTTCGGTTTCTGATTTTCTTAATTATCGATTTTGTGCTGTATACAGGGATATAGTCATTATTCATATTTGTCAATTCTATCATTGCCTGTATAATTCTGGTAGATATCACATGCTGTTCTCGCTGCCACTTTGTCTTGTTGGAGATCTTGACCTTATTCCGGCAATCAATACATGACAAGGTTGCAGTGATCACATCGGAACGCATACGCAGATTAGAAAAGGGGAACAAATAGAAGGAGGCATAACTTCATTGAAGCGTGTAAACCAACACTATATATATAAACATCCAAGTCCCAAAATATATACAGAATTTTCATATATTCAACATAGCTGTTAACGTGCAGGCAGGACTGCTGGCCGTAGAGCAGCGTATGACATGACAATAATTATCCGTTCAGGGGACCTGTCCGATCAAGTTTGAGTTCATGATTCGACTGATCTGACAATTCATCCATACAGTAGCATACACCATACCTACATACATGGGAACGGATCCCTAAAATGGAATGCAATGTTGATTTAAAGAACAAATGATATAGAGAATACAATCGCTGACGAAAATTTCGTTAACTAGCTTTCAAAATTTTTGAAAGCTTTTCTCGTAAGCTATTTTGTGTCGAGAAAACCAAGATGGCCGAAATCAAAGCAATCATCTTCATAATTTGCTTGATGAAATAGTATTAATTATGATGTTTATTCAGTTTAAATTATGAAAATATATATTCCTGGATTAAATTAAATGTTGTATCTTGTTTATTTTTGTTAGTTTATTTGAAGATTCCGTGTTTCCCAGATCGGTGTGTTCCCCATTCACCTACTTGGTTAAAATAACATTATGTTAATTTGGGGTGAATGGGGCCATCAAAAGGGTATGCTTTGCACTAATTAGTTACCTGAATTAACCTGTATTTGTATTACCTGTAAAGGTATTCCATATATATGAACAACTTCCATTTCATCTAAAATCTAAATGTATATATATACCAGAAAATTTACATCTGACCGGCCAAATTCTGAGTAAATGAGGGGAATTTATATCCAGTGAAACCCTGGCTTCTCTGTGACTGTCGGAAGCTTTGAAAGATATTTCACAATCGGTGAATTGTTAAATTTTGTGCTCTATTGTGAGTGCTGTTGAGATTATCGTCAGGATCTTCTTTAACTCATTTGTGTCACACTTATGCCCTTTGCCGTGTGGAGCTCGTAAAAAAGTTCCCCGCGAGGGGTTTGACAGTAAGTGTTTTGAATATACTTCCCTGACATTGTCGCCATAGCACTTTCTATATAGACATAACGTCAGACAGTGCATGAATTTTTTTATATATTTTCATTTCCATGCTTCGTAAACATCGACGGCGGGTGCGGCTAGCCAATAGGGGATGCTTACTCCTCCCGGGCACCTGGTCCCACCTCTAGCTTGCTAGGGGTTCGTCGATGTTTAATGTTGTGCTCTATTGTGAGTGCTGTTGAGATTATCGTCAGGATCTTCTTTAACTCATTTGTGTCACACTTATGCCCTTTGCCGTGTGGAGCTCGTAAAAAAGTTCCCCGCGAGGGGTTTGACAGTAAGTGTTTTGAATATACTTCCCTGACATTGTCGCCATAGCACTTTCTATATAGACATAACGTCAGACAGTGCATGAATTTTATATATTTTCATTTCCATGCTTCGTAAACATCGACGGCGGGTGCGGCTAGCCAACAGGGGATGCTTACTCCTCCCGGGCACCTGGTCCCACCTCTAGCTTGCTAGGGGTTCGTCGATGTTTAATTTTGTGCTCTATTGTGAGTGCTGTTGAGATTATCGTCAGGATCTTCTTTAACTCATTTAAAGTACCACGCCGATAAAGAGACTGCTTCTTTCATCCTCTAAACTGTGCAGAGGAATTCACCCGAGGCGTGCTGCAGCCATTGCAAAAACAATATGGCACCCGAGCGTTCAAAAAGCTTTCAAAATTTTCGTCAGCGATGGCTTTCAAAATTTTCGTCAGCGATAGCTTTCAAAACTTTCGTCAGCGAAAGCTTTCAAAATTTTCGTCAGCGATTGCTTTCAAAATTTTCGTCAGCGATTGCTTTCAAAATTTTCGTCAGCGATTGCTATCAAAATTTCGTCAGCGATTGCTTTCAAATATTTTGAAAGCTCCGAGATGACGAAAATTTGAAAGCTCATAGCTTTCAAATCTTTCGTTAACTAAGTTTAGTTAACGAAATTTTCGTCAGCGATTTTTCGAAAGCTTTTTAGAGCTTTCAAAATCTCGTCATCTCAGTAGCTTTCAAAAAATCGCTGACGAATAGTTAACGAAACTTTCGAATTTAGCTTTCAAAATTTCGTCAGCTCGGCGTTAGACTTTCGACTGGTCGGGGCTGTAGACTCGTTCTTCATACCTCAATAAAAAAAATTTCTTTCATTTTCAATGAATGGATTTTGAATTTCCCTATTGGGCCTCTTGTCACGCCACTTTCTTTTCGCACTGGTCCGCTAGCGCGTTGTCAGTTCAGCAAGTCACCATTTTCTAAACGGACGTTTATTCCATTTGGGAATGTATTCCCATTTCTCGTACTTAACTGAGTCCCTTTCCTCAATATGGATCTTTTAATTATTGGTCCTTTGTCTTATTTTACTTGCTTGATAAGATGTAGTGCGATTCGACTGGGAGCACTTTTGTGGCCATTTAATATTGAACCGTCTAGACCAAGTTTGAATTCATGATTCGACTGATCTGACAATACATACACACAGTAGCATACACCATACTCACACAAATAGGAACGGAATCCTAAAAAGGAATGCAATGCTTCCTATGGAATCACACTATCAGAGTACCAGCAAATATTTCGAGTACCACTTTGAGGTAAGTTGTAAAAATATCGATGACGTTTTCGCGTTTTTATATCATTTTCCACGGTTGTTATCGACTTTTGCATTATTTGCCTGACCTCGTGAGGTCAGGCACACCAAGACTTAAAATGCATGAAACAAAACAAGAAGTCAATGCGGCGTTTGCATGTATTATTAATGAAAGCGCCGCTTACAAACATTTACAAGATCAGACAAAAACAGCAGTTATCGCTCCTTTAACATGTCCGATAAGGAGCACCGAATACAAGAAATTGAGATGGCTGAGTGGAAAAGAAGTTCAACTCTGACGCAGACGACCGGGGTTCGAGTCCCGGTGGGGTCATACAAGGGAATAAACTGGTATCAATTGGCTGGAAGATTTTATTTCGTTTACATTAAAACGGCCACTTGCCACTTAGATGCAGTACTACATACTTATTGCACACAAAGCGGACCCACACGACCAGTCAGAAGCCCTCATTTTGTTAACATGATACACGTGTTTTCTTCTTTATTGGTTGGTTGGGGGGGGGGGGTACTTCTATACATTACTACGGAGTTATCAGAAATGTATACTATACTGAGTTATAGGCTCATTTCGACGTGTTCCTGCTTGTTAGACTACGCGGTGAGGAGGGTTGCTGTTATTTTGTTAAGGTCAGGCAAGCTTTTTTGAAAAGCTTATACTTGTTATAATTACTTCAAGAAGAAACTGGGTAAAGGGGTAGGGGCAAAATCTTCCGTTTTTGGCCCCATTTTTAGCTATTTTCAAAATTTCTTTTCATACTACTTTTCATCTTTCAAATAAGAGTAGAGATGTTGTTGTTTATTGAAACAGAATTGAAAATAGATATAATCAACTAATATGAGTGTTATTTCCCGCCAAAATTGCCCACTACTATGGAAATTAGTGATAAAATGAAAACAACCAGATTTTAACATAATAGTTTATAGTATATATAGAGCAAGCGCATGTAACAAAGTTATACTTTCCATGTACATTCAGAGTATGAAAAGGAATTAATGTCCCATATGAGTATAAACCTGTTACACGCCCTTGCTCTAGGGCTTACAACTGTAGGTATGTGTGTCCCTTGCTAAAAAGCTGAATTTCTAATGTAAAGACATATTGCTCAACATTCAATCATTTTGCCCTAAAAGGTTGGGTTTTCGAAAAATCACATGAAATTTGTTATTTTTTGTTTAGAAGAAGCATAATGAATAAGAAAATAGAACCTTTTTAAATTTTTTGATCGGGGCCAAAAATGGTCACTTTTGCCCCTACCCCTTTACAGAAGTTTGTATAATTGTACCGAATGATGTCATAGGTCTTAAGCGTTTAACAGTGTTAAAGTGAGTTTTCAAATGTTTTCCCTCCAACTTCTTTGAAATTTATCCAGTTTAACCCTCCGCTTGGTCTGAATTATGTTGGACAGATTCAATTTTTTTTCAGTTCTATTGAAATGTTCAAAATACAACAAAAGACAAAATTCAGTTTCTCCTTTTTTTTACAAAGTTTCCGTGCTTTACATAGTTTGTTTCTATTCCCTACTGCCAATACACACCGATTAAGTGCAAAAGCTGAAAAGCAATCCTTACTTGTAAGACTTTTATGTGATATGATTAGATTATTTCTATTCTTTATAATTAATTAGAATTTTATTTTTAAAGTCGGGGACAAGATTTCAAAAGCGGCCATGTTTTGCCGTGTGCCCGAAGGGGATTCCCCATTTAGTAATGTGATATTTCAGGAGATTAATAAATCTATCATGGAGATGAAATAGTATATTTGAATAGATTTTTATTTAATGTACTTGAAACACTTGCATACTTATTATCATTCATATACTTAGCTCGAATTTCCTCTGTCTTATACGAAGTAAATTGGACTCCTCATGATTCATCAGAGGTCGTGAGAGAAAGGAGGGGATCTCCAACAACACTCGGTTGCAGCACCCACACAACTCCAAGACACCCAATGCAAAAAAAAAACACACACAGAGCAGACATCAACAGATAGAGACGCAACAGGGACAATGAACGCCAACCGTCACCTTAGAAACATGACATACAAAAGACCACAAACAAACCAACGAGACCAACTCACACCATAGAAACATAACATAAAAGACCACAAACAAACTAACGAGACCAACTCTCACCATAGAAACATGAACATAAAAGACCACAAACATACCAACGAGACCAACTCACACCATAGAAACATGAACATAAAAGACCACACATAAACCAACTAGACCAACTCTCACCATAGAAACATGAACATAAAAGACCACACATAAACCAACGAGACTAATGGTCAACCGATGTAGACCCAGAACGATCATCTGCTAAGCAAGTAGCAGACGGTGTGGATATCCGGATTACGTGCACACAATAATCCCACTTTTCCAATTACCAATAAGTCTCGAAGAACGCGAAATTTTGGTGTAAAATATCTCCTCACTGTAAAGTGGACATTCAAACAGATAGCATGACGCAGGGGCCGAAAAAACACACAGGTGGACATGCAAATGGATATAAATACAGAAGGCATACGAAAAACAGTCCGTGCCCCGCCGGTTGCAGCGAGCTCATGCATGTGTGTGAACACACGAGGAGTCCGACTGAGATTCAGAGATGACAGGTGGGCAGCGCCCTGTCCCCTCTAAAGAGGTTTGGACAGGGCCTGTCATGAACTCCTGTCGTCAAGGTCAGAATGCAATTCTTATGAATGCGCTGCTACAAGGCTGTAGATTAGTCCAGTACCAAGGTAAAAGTCCATCTGCTGACAGAAGGAGTATATCCATGGTGTAAATGGTGTTTGATGGTTCTAACACAATTTCGATGGTGAAGAAACGTCTAATGAGTAATTTCTTCCTGTGGATTGTTAGAATGCAAAGGATATTTGATATATCTGAAATTCTTGAAAAAAATTTGTTCTGCTCAGAGTTCTAGAATCTTCCAATGAAACGTCGGACAAATGGGATTTTTTTTCTGTCCAAATAAAAGATACAACATGAGTTTTTATCGGACCAAATAACTTTTTATCGGCAAATCTGATACAGCAAATCCGATACAACCGATACTTTTCATGAGCTCTGTCAGCTAACAACTTGTCCAAGTAGCAGACCTTCGACGAGGCGAAACGACAGTAAATATCATCGTCGTAGGTCTGCTAGTCGGACAAGCTAACAACTTAATGGGTCTATTAATTTGTTTCCTTAGAAGCAGCATACACCAGAGTATGCTGCATCAAACTATGAGACCCGGCGAAACCACTTGATTGAGGTTTTATGGTGAACGATGTATGCTGAAATGCGACGCTTCTTCTCGCCTGTTGAAATGCATAGGCGAGAAGCGCCGCATTTCAGCATTTGCCGATAAAGATTTGATCAAGTTTCTTCATCCGGTTATGAGGTTTGATACACCGTAAACTGTTTTGTGGGAAACAAATTGGCCCAATTTCTGCACAACTCACTTGAATTTATTTTGAATTAGCACAATTTTGACGGGTACATGTATTTAGATGAAACCGACACATTTATAAATTTCGGTATAATTATATATGCTTAAAGGCAATGATGAAAAGTTTGGTGTTCATTTAAGAAATGACTGTCTTACTTTGGGTGTTCATGGTAGTATAATTCTGGTTGGTCATGTGCAAATTTCGTGAATCGCGAAGCGATTCTCGGAAAATTTGCACGTGTCCAACCAGAATTATACTACCATGAACACCCAAAGTAAGACCGTCATTACTTATATTTCCATTTTGTACTAAATATCAAATACCCCATTTGGTATTTATTATGAGCGTATTGAATGTAATGACGTCAAAAGTATCGGAACGTTGGTTAAATTCTCCCTACGTTCACAACTGAAACGTGACGTCATAATAGGCAACCAGAATTATAGGATATAAATCCCTTTGCCTAACGGGCGCTTAATATGGGGACTCTTCTGCGATGGAAATATTTTTAAATTAACTTAATTAATGAAGATTATTTCATTCTTTTATCATTTTTGTCTGTTTCTTCATCACCGGCTGCATATTAATATAGAATTTTACAAATTTAATGATTTAATTTCTAATGTTGAAAAATTGAACTATACTAGCTGGGCATATGACTTTTGATCACATCATCTGTCTTTTTGTTCAAATCAGAAAATATGATAAAGTTTTGACATGTGACTATTTCTTCTTGTTTTTACCTTTTAAAAGCTGTCAGAAAAAAAAACCAAACTTGTCTGCATCCAGCAAAAATCTTTTTACAAAGGTTGTGGGCTTAAATCCTGACACTGGCATTATAATTATGCAATGTCAGTATGTCAATAGCGTGCATGGTGCCACCTGGGGGCTCTAGGTTTTTGTTTTGTTTTTTTTTTTCTGAATTAAGGATTATACCTTCTTTTTAACTACCTGTTCACTATTTTTTGTTTATCTAATATACAATTAAATACACAAATATACTTACTGTGTCTGAATTGACGACTTAAAACTACACTTGGCATTCTTGAAAGAAAAAACATAATCTCATTAGACAACTGCAGTTTCAACAACATGAAATCAGATTAGGATTCTTTTAAATATCCAAGGAGAGACACTTTTTGTGGCAAAATTGCGTCCATTTGTGATCATTTAATTTCATTTGTTATTTACTAGAAACGAAGATTCTGATTGGCCGAGACATTTAGTTGATACATCGATCAACAAAATTTTACACGGAGCTCTATTTATACATTGTAGCACTATTTTTAGAACCAGGGCTTCCCTCAAAGACGAATGTGATCGTAGCTGAAAATTCAATTTGTTAATGTTTACTTAAAATTTAAAGGGTGCCATTTCTTTCTTCTCACGCAATAAATGAACTGTGCATTAAGGATTTGATCAAACTGGTTCCTTTCCAAAGATAAACAAGGCCGAGATCTTTGCAAATAATTAATCAAATCTACATAAATGTTAAAAAATTCGAAGTACAAGCTTTATTTCTATTTTCTGGCTACGCGGCTGAAATTTTCTGGGTATCATGCCTAGGCATAAATACTCACACACTATCAATGTGGTGAGGGTCAATGCCTAGTTACCGAGGAACAAGGCCGAGATCTTTGTAAATAGTTCATCAGTTCTACATAATTGTTGGACAACTCGAGGTTCAAGCTTTATTTCTATTTTCTGGCAACACGGCTGAAATTTTCAGGGAATCATGCCTAGGCATAAAAACTGACACACTATCAATTTGGAGCCTCATACTTAGTTACCGAGAAACAAGGCCGAGGCCTTTGTAAATATTTATCAAATCTACAAAAGTAATAAAAAAATCGAAGTTCAAGCTTTATTTCTATTTTCTGGCTACAAGGCTGAAATTTTCAGTGAACCATGCCTAGGCATAAAGACTCACACAATATCAATTTGGTGAGGGTCTGATGCATTGTTACCGAGAAACAAGGCGGATCTTTGTAAATATCATTGTTACCGAGAAACAAGGCGGATCTTTGTAAATAGCATTGTTACCGAGAAACAAGGCGAATCTTTGTAAATATCTATTTACAAATCTACATAAGTGTAAAACAATTCGACACTAAACAAATAACAGACAAATGACAGACATTCGCGCAAAAATAGATTCAGGTTCACTGACGAGGCTTATGAGGGCTGATTGATACGTTCTGAACCTCTTATTGAAGGATTTGAAAATCAGACAATTTGCATAATTTTTCTACATTATCCCCTTCAGTATCTATACACTTGCCACCGGTGTTTAAGGGCATCGATACCACTTTTAAAGAACTCATTATCTTGACTGTTCAGAAAGCCATCCATTGCAAGTATGACGTCATCAAAGGACTGAACGCGGGGCAAGAAATAGCTGCTTTCACTTTTGGAAATAGATGAAAGTCAGATGGAGCAAGATCAGGTGAAAAAGGCGGATGTTCAATCAAATTAAAGCCACAATCATGAATGGCAGCCCTAGCAGTGAAAGACTTGTGAACAGGAGCATTGTCGTGATGGAACAAAAAAGACCGTGAGTAAGCTCTCCGCAGCACTTAAGTTTAATATTTTCCCGTAACTGTGTCAGAAGTGAAACATAGTATGTACCATTGATTGTTTGTCATTTTTGGAGATAATCTATCAGCAGAATACCTTCTGCATCCCAGAAAACCGAGGCAATAACCTTCCCATCTGAAAGAACAGTCTTTGCCTTCTTTTTCCGGGGAGATCAAGGGTGTTTCACCGTTTCAAATGTTCTTCGGTCTCTGGGGTAAAATGATGGACCCATGTTTCATCCATAGGACAAATCTTTAAAGAAAATTGAGAGGATCTATCTGAAAAAGGTTAAGATTAGCTCGCGATAAAGTACCCAACGAGCCCATAGCTTTCTCATTTCAAGATCTTCAGTGATAAGGGTATGCACTCTTTCCTGTGAAATGTCATGTGCACTGGTTATATATCATTATGTAACTCGTCTGTCAGTCATAACAACATCATGGAATTAACTGATCATTCTGGAATTGCAACAGTGACAGGCCTTCCAGGACGGGGGTCATCCCCAAGGCCCTGTCTGCCGCGCTTAAATTTCGCCACCCACCTTTTCACTGTAGCATTTGAAGGGGCATCTCATCCTAGTGTTGTTACCATATCATTATGGATAGGTGTTAAACCTTTTATATGCATCTTTGGATCACTGCCCTTTCATCGATTTTGTCCATTTTGCGAAAGCAATTTGTCAAGTTTACTTTAGAGTGTTACCTCGTCGATTTAAATAGATGAAATGAGGTCAGTCCTTGGGTACATGACCTTATATAGTCAGAGAATAACAGCACGTAAAAAGAACATCCCTGCGTATCTCATTCAATGCGAGGCCCACAACACATCAATCAGCCTTCGTAAATACCCGAAACGTACATGTCTGGTCCATGCTGTAAATTTATCTGCTCTAAAATGATGCTTATGAATTTGAAGATGTTTAACATTTGTACCATTTGATGAGTGTCATTGCTGTAGGACCAGAAGTCCTCGAGGGCACGTGAAGCCAAGTTCGATCAATTTCGGTAGATTGTTTCTTCAAACGCATTCGAAAATTTTTGCTTACAAACTTTTCCTGAAACCTGGGTCCTTTAGCAATGTATTCCAGCAATCCTGCTGTGTCTTTCGGTATATTTCGCACATAATTTTCACAGCTTTTGGCCATATTTCATTGTTTTGATTGAGGATCACTGACGAGGGTTAAACACCCGAAATGTAAATGTCTGGTCCATGCTGTAAATTTGTCTGCTTTTAAATGATGCTAATGAATTTGAAGACGTTTAACATCATGATCAAAGGAGGGGATCTCCAACAACACAAGGCTGCAGCACCCACAGCAAAACCCCATAACACCCAATGCAAAAACACAGAGCAGACAAGCACAGGAAGAGACGCAAAAGGGACAAGGAACGTCAACGCACAACACAGAAACATCAAACACAAAGGACTTCACGTAAACCAACGAGACCAATGGGCAACCGCTGCCGACTTAGGACGGCCATCTGCCACGGAAATAGGAGAAGGTATGGTTATCCTAGATAACGTGCAATCCTCCCACTTTTCCGAAGACAGAATCATCTTAATTCTTTTAAGCTGGCAACACAAACATGTATCTTTATTTTGGAAATTTTTCGTTCCAGAACGAATCAAACAAAATGAGAATTTACAAAAAAAATGTATTTATCTTTTCGCGGGGCTAGGACCTTTAGCGTGTGAATGTGCAAGAGCAAAAACGATTGACTATCTTATAAATAGACCAATCTAATTAGAATATCAGGTATGTCGACTGTCTCGTTTATGATCTTCAATACGTGACCTTGACCTTAAATGTGACCTTAAACTACATTAGGTGCTGCGCCTCATCATGACTTAACATCCCTGCAAGTTTGAAAGACCTCTGATGTATATCAAGTAAGTTATAGCCAAATATTTGTGGAAGTGTAACTACCAGACAGACGGACGTCGGACAAAGTGATCCCTATATATCGCACTTGCGTTACAGGCGAAATGAAAATTTGAGTTAAGATCCGCTCACTGCCATCGCCACAAAACGTAGCAATCACAGTGAACGGATGTAAATTCTAATTCTACGTATATTCAAAATAGACGAAGTTGTTTTGGACACATCCTGTAGCATTTCTCTCATCTTCTATAAATTTGGAGAGTGACATAGAAATCGATCAAGCAACTTGGAGGTCAAATTTTGATCAACTACACATGGGAAACACTGCTCAATTTTTTTTTGCGAGGAAAATTTAAAAATCGTGAGCCTCACAAATTGCTTTTTTGCTTCCTATATTTGACACAATTTAAGAATTTCCAAGTACATTAAGTTTGCCATCAAGAATCAAGTTTTCTGACCAGGGAATTTCTAACTTAAGTCATTTTGACAGTTTTAGAAAATTGATTTTAACCATTCAAATCGATATTCAAGTTCCTTCCGAGCCTCAGTAAAATTTTAGCATTTTCTTCATTTAATAAGATAAAAGCAAGATTTTTTCCTCATATAATAACACGTGTTCAGATTTAGTGGTAAAAACGTGAAAAATTACGTCAATGGTTTTCATAGGGGAATTTGTATACCACCATTAATTCAGCCAATCAGAATCGTAGTCGTCGTGATGTTAACAAAAATTAGCGGGTCCGCAGTAAATGCCCCAATGGGCGTTCATACTGCTTATCTTTTATTGGAAATGTACATGTACCAAAGGCTTATTTGTAAGTTCGAACAACCTATCAAATGCAGACCTCACCTTAATCACTGCCCTTAAAGTACAGACTCTTGGCTGGCGCCATGGCAACTTTAACACTTTTTAATGTATACTGTCAAAATGAGAAAAAATTGTAATGAAAACCATGGGCGCATCATGTACATGTACAGGTAAAAACAAATCTCTAGTTTTATACTAGTTTTATCAATTTAAATAGTAAATTGAAAATTTAATTTTTCATTTCTAATTAATTATTTCTTAAATCCTCAAATCTCATCGAGGGATTTTTTTGTCTGTAGTTTTTTTTTAATCATGTTTTATTTTCATAATGTTGCTATGTTATAAACATAATTTCCTTTTTGATATACAAGTATACATGTTTAGATAAGAACGCCACGATTTGAAAAAAAACACATCTTTTTTCAAGTATACAAATGTATATTCACTGTGGCACGAATAGTGCTATTGTAGTTTAGAATGGAGACAAAATTTTGAATTTTACCAAACTATCACCATGATCGAATCTTTCTTTCAGTATCACCAGTTGTACTAGACCATGGTAATCACATTCAAGTTAAAAGTAAGAGATATAACATTGTAAGTATTGTATTTAAGGATTACATACATGATATACGTGTATTTGGTTAGCTTCCGGTCATTCCTTTAGGTGGGAAATGTAAATACCGTATGATATCAGTCTAGAGAATTCGCTCTGAAGCCAAGGAACCTTATGTTGGCTGGTTTATAATCTCAAAAATATGAAAGCAAAAACAGAAGAAAATTATTTTAAAATGCCTTCACACGAAATGCTTTTTCTTCATTTATGTGATATCAGTGAAACAAATATATTTTATTTCAACTTTTTATTTTGCATTAGTCTCTCTTTAATCATTCGAAATTGATATGTCCAGTAGCTTAGAATAGTATGAAAAATAGTAGCCATGTAATGTGAACTTGTGGGGTTTATATTAGGGGTTTTTTTTTGGGGGGATAGGTTTTTTTTTTGGAGGAGGGGGTCTGGGTGGCTTGTACATTTAGTATTTTCATTTTGCAGAAAGACGCAATCAAAAAAGAGAGCACGAATCTGACTTGCATGTCCAATTGTCCATTGTAAAATTTTCATTGTAGGTTTGCTTTCATGCCATATATTACTGCATAATCTTGGCGTAAGAAACCAAGCTACATAGATTTTATCATAGACTGAACATTCGAAGCATATCACATCATTACAGAGGCGTTGATAATCTTGACGCCTCACTATTTCATTTTCAGTGTCCGATCAATGCGCCATTTATACAACTAAAAATTGTAAAATATTTCAAACTAGAGGCGTCAGACCTTACCGCTGATGACAAGAAATTGAGGATTTTACATCAACGTTTGATTGGTCGATTAAGTTGTAAGGCGTTAAACGATTGGTTCTTTGAGAAAAAATATACGAATCAACTGAGCCTATTAAGATGTTTCATAGCTCAAGTTGGCATCAAAATATAATTCTAAATGTGATTCTAATTAAATATGACAAGAAGAGAATCAAAATCAAAAGCAATCTCTTCTCTCCTACACAACGAATGGGATCCGAAAGCGCTTACGTCCCGGGTTGAGTATTAACTATTCTAGATTTCTCCCGCTAGTCCAATCATATTCCAACTTACAAATTCTAATTTAGCCAATCAAATGTCTGCTTACAAATCTATGAAATACTTGACCTGGATAATTCAGCCAATAAAATCTATGGAATACCTAACCTCGATTATTCAACTAATCAAATCTTATATGTAGACTTACAAATCAAGGAATACATGTTCTTTAACCCGATTTGGATGCACTTACCCATCAAATTGCAGCGCGTCGTCATAAAAAGTTCTCTGTTTCAACTTAATCAAATCCAATGTAAACAGCTATATGCACAAAGAGACCTAATTCTATTATGATTTAAATTTCAGAGGAAAAAGGAGAGAGGTGACCGCTGGTCAGAGATGTCCATTTCATCATGTGACAGTGGCGGACTGATATATCTTCTACAGTTATCCGCCGTTGTATTTGACCCTATAAACTCTCCACAATGGGCGGACTTTGTCATAGACAAGTGTATTATTATAGTGGACATCACGTTACAGGTCAAACCGCCCCAAAAATTATCACGTGACAAGATATTGACGGGAATAAATGTGGACTGGGGTAGACTTAATGTTAGTCAACAAGGTATGTAATACATTTACGGAAGATCAATATGACGTCTACAAAGTTCGTGCCCAGATCTTTTTGGACCAACCCCATCCGTCCGTCGTAATCTTTTCGCATTTTCGACTTCTTTTCCAGAACCACTGGATGCAACTTGATGTTTCTAGTCGTATGTGTCTTTTTGGTCTTTTGCTCTGTTCGTCTTCTCTATGCTTTCGCATTGGTGTTTTGCTGTTGGTACTGCTACCGGGTCTGCTTGGAGATCCCCCTCCCTTCTTTGGTAGGAATGTCGTAATCGTGGTCCACTATAAGCATTGTTATTCGTCCGGATCCGTCATTAGGCCAAAGTCAAAAGTAGATCATGAGGGGTACCCATCTTTGGCAAACTTCTTCTTTGGAACCGAGGCAAATCGACAAACTGAAGGCATCGGGATGATCTAGAAGAATGTCTTAATGAGTTAAAGAAGAGTTCAAGTGCTGTTTGGTTTTTTTTCCATTTCGAAGTCAAATTTTTGACACTTTTTTTTTTATTTAAGTCTTTTTGGAAATCTGTGGGGTTTTTTTTTTTGCACTAATTCAAATCATTCAATGTTTTTCTATTGAACTTGGTTAGAATTTTATATTTCTGATTTTTCATGATTTTTATATGCAAATAGGAGGAGGGATATTTTCATACATATTGAAATATTCTACAGGACCACTGAAGGGATTTTAATGAAATCCTGTTATAAAAAAAAACATCTCCCCTAAAAGACGAATCATAAAAATCCCATTTATTTACAAAGGTTTCGATCTTCTTAGCATCTCTTATATTTTTTGGTATCATCGCGTACAAAGTACATTTCCTCAATATTTTGAGAATTTAGAACCTCCTCTTATGTGTTACAAATATAAGTAACTTATTCGAAATCTCGTTTTTAACTACAATAAAGTTACATCAGATCCTAAAATACTTGAATCATATTCTTTCTTGGGAATGTAAAACGTCTAAATATCAATAAAATTGTTACTGGTGACCTTTCAATTATCCAGGACAGGCAGCTCCGTGGTCTTCTCAAAAATGGACCTAAGTATAGAATCCAATCCAAGATAGATTTTATCAAATATCGCGAAGTACTCAAGGAAGCTTTAGATAACTATACCAAACGATGGTGTAAATCGGAAGGAGTCGAATCGCATTCTCTGTATGACTGGACAACCTCATTTTGGATAACTTCCACAAAAATCCTTATCTTTTTAAAAATCCAAGTTCTAAATCTGAAAGATAGTTCAAATCCAAATTACGTAATTTACCAAAAAAAATGTCTTCGTTCCTGCAGATAAAGGAGCCATCAACACCATAATCATTTGAAAACGTGACTACATATCAACTTAAGTTTCGGAACTTTCGTCTACAAAAACATATATCAAAATCAATGAAATTATACCCACAACATTTTGAGCAAACACAACAGTGAACTTTCTTCATTCAACATCCCTATTTCTAAATTGGATCTTCCTATTATATACTGCATACCAAAACTGCATACGTCTCCTTATAACTTCGATGCATTGCTCATGCTAGCAATTGCTCAACTACAATTTTGTCTGACGTCAGCACTCGCGAAGATAAAGGAACACGTAGTAAATTACCGGTATTGTGAAACTATTCCAAAAAGGAATGATGTTAACTTATTTTGGTATATTAATAATTCAGGGGATGTGACTGACAAAATGAAATCCGTAGAAATTTTCAAGCAAATACGATTTCTTCATATGACTTTTCTAATATGTATACCACGCTTCCTCACGATAAAATTAATGATCGATTGTCAAGCTCATTAAATTGTGCTTCGGTCGAGAGGGAAAAACTTATATTTGTACATCTGAATCAAAGGTATTCTTTTCCGCTACAGAATATAAATCATACAAATCATGGACATATAGTAATCTGTGTATTGCCTTGTCCTTCCTCTTGGACAACATTTATGTAAGATTTGGTGAGAATCTATACAAGCGGGTTGTAGGGTCATTATGGGTACTAATAGTGCGCCTCTTGTTGAAGATTTATTTTCATACACGTATGAAAAAGAATTTATACAAAACCTTCAAAAGCAAAGAAAACATGATGATTTAAAATGTTTCATTGGTAGATCTAGGTACATGTACCCGGATGATATTCTTACTATAGACAATACACCATTTTAAGACCTAAATGTGTATGACAAAAGAGATGATTTTTTATCAATTATTGCACATTTTCCCTGGTTTGACGGTGATATTACTAAATTACCGGCATGCGGTATCTACGTTTCACAGTTCATCCGATGTGCTTATCATGTATTAATGTTTTGAATTTTCATAGTAGAAAATGTACAAATAACGAAGATAGTATAGGTCAAGGTTTTCGCTTTCACAAACTAGTAAAGACTTTCTGGAAATTTAACAAAAATTATTGTCAACTTCTTTTGAAATTCGGACCCATACAAGCAACAGAGTATGTTACTTTGGCTATTTTACAACTTGCGTTTTATGGTGACATAATTAACAAAATAAGAAGGATCAATGGTAGACAAAATTACAATCGAAATTGTGTTAGAATCATCAAACGCCTTTTATACCGTGGATATATCCTTATATCACCAGACAAACACTTGGCTTGATACTGGACCAATCTACAGCATTCTTAAGAATTGCAGTCTGACTGACCGTGACGACAGGACTTCATGATGCGCTCTGTCCATACCTCTTTAGAGTAGACAGGGTCACGACCACCTGCCCTCTCTGAATCTCAGTCGGGTGATCACATGCATGAGGAGAGCACGGGCTGTATTTCCTTCTGTTTTTATATCCATTTACATTTCTTGGGCCCCTGCGTTATGATGTCTGTTTGTATGGTCATCTTATACTGAGGAGGTTATTTTACACCACGATTATACGTTCTACGAGACCTCTGGGTAATCGGGGTGAGCTCGTAATCCGGATAACTACACCGTGTAGTACTTGCGTGGCAGATGGCCGTCCTAAGTCGGCACCGATTGCCCATTGGTACCTTTTGCGTCTCTTTCTGTGTGTGTCTGCTCTGTGTGTGGTTTTTTTTTGGGGGGGATTGGGTGTTTTTGACATTTTTGGGGGTTTTGCTGTTGGTACTGCAGCCGAGTGTTGTTGGACATTCCCTCTTTTCTTTGGTAGGAATGAAAAACCCATGGTCTCCTATGCAAGTGTTGTATTATTTCGTTCGGATCCGTCAATAGGTGGCGCCACCATAGGCAAAAGTAGGTCATGGAGGGTACCCTCTTATGAAAAAAATGTCTTTTTCAAAACCGAAGCACATATCGACAAACGGAAAGTATCAATATGATTTAGAGAGATGGCTTAATAAGTGTTGTTGTTTTTTGTTCCACTCCGATCAAATATTTTAATCAATGCCTTTTTTACGTCTTTTTGAACTATATCAACAATGCTCATTATAAAACTATTTCTTTAAAAAATGCAATAAATGTATTTATTGCATATTTGACATACTTAAGTTTCTAGATGCTTTGATATACATTATATACTATTACATTTTTTTTTGTGGGGGGGAGATAGATTTTCGATTTATTTTAATGAATAGATATATTTACTGTGCACATGGACGCAAGGGTTATTATTGTTTCTTCCATTTTCATATTTTCCCCATTTTGCGCACTTATTTGATGCTCGTATTTGTCATATTTACGTAATTCAATGCTTTGATATATATTTCATGCTTAATTTTTTCATTATTACTATTTTTTTTAATTTTTATGATTTCTTTTAAGGAGGGATTCAACACCAAGATGGCGGCGGCATTATTTGTTTTTCTCACTTCCTAGGAAAAGTACAGTCCTTACTTCCTTAAAACATTTGTCACCCTGACTGATATACATATTTGAGTATCCTGATGAAGTTTGAATAATTTCCGACGTAATTTGAAGAAATTATAGCGTTTTTCAAAATTGTGGATTTTGGGAGTTTTATCCATGAGCCAACCACGACGTCATTTCGACGTTATCGGGGGAAAATGGCGTCACAAACGATCGCATTCAAAATGCAATTAAAACATGAATACAAAACGTATTGCATTGAAACTTTACATGTATAAAATAGTAAATTCAATTTTTATTTTAGTGTATTCGTTGACAAATTTACATAACAAGGAAGCGGATGTCACTTCATTGAAAATGGACGAATTTGGAAGAAAAAAATGGAAAATAAAAAGCTTCGTAAAATTTTTATCCCAAATTTATTTTTTCTCATTTAATCATGAAATCATCTCTGTACATATTTGATCATTCTTTTAGTTTTTGACAAGGATTGATCCACAGGATTTCTAATAATCACCTATCAACTAGAGTCAATTGGCTCGAAATTGCAATTTTTTGAGCTACTGTGTCATCTATTATTCCAGTATCCTGCCTTTGTTTATAACACAATTCATTTAATCTTTTCCTTATGTAAGAGCAATTCATTTATGAATATTTTGGAAGTTAAATCAAAATTAATTTCCATTAGCATTAAGAGAACCGGAATGACACTTTTAATATTAAGACGTCATCAAGAAATTCACGGATACGTTGAAAAATGCATATTTCAAAATCTCATAGAAATTTTTCCTGTGGATAGAATCAAATGTAAGTTTGTATGATGAAGGACAGACAAGAAATGAATAATTTCAGAAATTTTAAGAAAAATTGAATTTGGCGTCAAAGTGTTCAATACCTCCTTAAATCATATAAATAGCTATATTTATATGTGCATATAGACCCAAGGATTGTTGGTTTATATCCTGGCACTGGCACTATCATAATACAATGTCAGTATGTTATTATAAGAGTGTGCATGGGTATCAGGTGACTGTTGTGCCCCATGGAGGTCTAGTGCACTAAATTGCTCTATATTTGTCACATTCAAGTTTCTTTACGCTTTTATTGGGGATATTTTTGTTATATCTATTTTTTGATTTTTTTTTTTATGAATTTTCAAGTAATAGGGAATTTATTTCATGATGAGATCAAGACAAATGCTTTAGCCTAGATAATCAGCTGTCAGTCAGCTAAGAGTGTACGTGCGTATCAAGTGAACGTTGAGACCCCTTGGGCCTCTTGTTTGTCTTTCGACCTAAGGGCTGTGGGATGTACTGCATGAAAGCTGCCAGTGTTTCTGCTCCGTCCGTCAATGTTCCAGAGGTTCTTTGTAATGTAGCCATGGTATAAATAATATGATAGAGAGGCCGGGCGGACACTGATCCGATTCATTATTGGCATTAAAGTCACAAATGTATTATCATAACAATAATTTATAAGATACTTTATGTAGTATATTCATTTTACTTGTTCTGTCCCTCTCCATTCATGGAACGTAATCCATTATAATATTTACATGACTAGTAGATTCCCCATGTTAAACGCCCATTAGGCAACTAGAATTATATTCCAATAACTTGGGTTGCTCACGTGCAAGTTTTGCATGTAGGGAGAATTTACCAACGTTCAAATACATTTGACACTAAAACAGGCAAAATGTGCGAAGTGCATGAAAATAAAAATGACAGATATTTAGAATAAATGTAAATATAAGTAATGACTGTCTTACGAAGCGATTCTCGGAAAATTTGCACGTGTCCAACCAGAATTATACACCCATGAACACCAAAAGTAAGACAGTCATTTCTTAAATAAATAGGATCCGTACATGAAGTTTTGATATGTTACAAGACAGAATTGTATTACGCAGTACATGGACAAGTGCTTCTAGTAGGTGATTCAGATCTCAGAGTTCAAGAATCTGAAAGTCATTATATTATCTATCACATTCCTAATTAGAAAGAAGCAAACAAATATTTTGAAAGAAATTACCGCTTTCATCAAATTATTTAATTTCCATTTAACGTTTGAAATATATGATCTGTTTGAATATTCTGAGCACGCCAGCATTAATAAACGGAATTTATGCGCAAAATCATTGGATATTGCGTACATGCAATATGATTGTCATAAATTTTGGATGTGGTCAAATAATAAATATAGTGATATTTAATTGAGATCGCTGACTATTATAGTAATTAGGTCTTCCGACTTCCGTCGGAAGACCTATTGTTTTCGTAACCGTGGAAAATTGGATCAGCGATTTCTCAAGAACCCTGTAAGCTAGGACAATGAAAGTTCTCCAACGTTACGTTTGGAGTAAAAGCTAGATTGGTCTTTTTATTTTTGGTCTCTGTTATTTTTTTTATCATGTTTTTTAGTAGATTCAAATATTTGACGGGAGCGTCGAATTACTCAAAAGGACCGAAAATTTCATGTTTTGCTATTTGTAAGCTTAAATATCTCGTATTTTGCTATCTACAATTTCCATTCTTTTTGAAAGTCGACAGCCATGCAAGATATGAAATGCTGTATGCACACTTTAACGATTTATTACGATGACGTCCTTCACCGTCCTTCATATTTCCAAATTCAGAAGTTCATAGGAGGAAGACACTTTTTTGCTTATAATAGTAAACAAAAATTAAGCTTATGAAGTTTCCTAAAAATTTCAATATTATTATTTTTTATCCATATATCTGTCTTATTTAGTCTTTCTGATTTTTCCTATCTCTTACTGTTGAAAAGATATGAGCATCGAAATTTTGAGTTGGGTATTTCGATACACCTTCACGCCAACAGATCGGGCGCACACTAAAATTGGTAGTCCGAGTCCGACTCGAGAAAAGCAGTGATGAGATTTTCAAATTCCGATTTCACGGCAATGATGAATATGCATTTCATAAATACATTTCGATATACACAATATGATTTTAAAACAGTTGATTAATTTAGAAGAGATCAGCTACAAACCAGAATTTACACACAAAAAGTGGTAGTTTGATTCCGATTTCTAACCTACAAACCTGTTTCTAAACTTCAATAACTATATTTTGAACATCAAGTTTAATTTCTAATTCTAGCAAACGTTCGAACATAATTTTCGGTTGGTTTATTTACAAATTGATGAACAATTTCTCCAACATTCTTCCCTCCCCTCGTTTTTCGAAAACAGTTCTGTTTATATTGAACGATGTCGCCATGATGGAAATTCAAAATAAACTTTGAAAAAAGGGAAGGGGGGGGTCCAAATTTGAACCTGCACAGCGAGAACCTCATGGTATTTATATATATATATATATTGAACGTAACTTGTTATTACCATTTCTCTTCTCAAGAAAATTGGTTCTACAGCTACGAGCTCGCCTTTTTTATGGGGGAAGGGGGCAGGAAGAATTTGCAAAAAAAAAATCCCGGCTCTGAAAAATGCTGAAAAAAATATTCCGGCCCAAAGGGCCGGCAATTTTTTTTCCCCGGACCATGCAAAAGTAAGGATACATTGCATGATATGGAAATTTTTGCTGGCCCTTTGTGCCAGACAATTTAAAGTCAAAATATTAATTAATATAAATACAAACTGTTCACATAGCTGTATCTACCAGAGACCTAATACGCATAGGCACAAAAATCTAGAAAAGGTTCTATTTAAACATCATACAATCTGTCTGAAATTCGCTAATTGCAAAGAGACATCTGAAGGAACGGTTATTAACTCATACTCTGTAACAGCGGGGAGTTTAACTTACACAGACATTCACAACATTTGACAATTTGTTTAAATCCGGCCCGAAGAACCGGCGAAAATTTTTCTCCGACTCTGGTAATGGCTGAAAAAAATGGCCTGCTCAGAAAATTGCTGAAAAAATTTTACCGGCTGGCAATAGAATTCCTGCCCCCCCCCCCCCCCCCAAAAAAAAATCAAATGGTTGCTCACCAACAATTATCGGTATGAAAATTTAATGTTACTGCTATTTGAAAACTTAAATATATAATATAAATACATGTAATGTGACGTCCTTCATATTTCCAAACCAAAAATTGTATAGGAGGAAGACACTCTTGTTGCAACCGCAACAAGAAACCTTTCTAGTTAATATTCTATTTTCTTTCAGTCCCTCGTGTGTCCAGTATGACGGTCGGAAACCTCCAGATTTTTGGTGTCTTGTCCAGTAACTGTGAATCCATGACGTCACAGGATCGTATCACCTTAAATGCCACGCTCCTCGGCATGCAAGATGTAGGCAACTTATTTCTAACAGAGGACTCATAAATGAGGCCTCCCCCGTCCCCGTTTTCCTTCCTCCCCCGTCCCCGTTTTCCTTCCTCTCCCTTCCCCGCCCTCTTTCCTTCCCTCCCTCTTTGCCTCCCTTCCAACTCCCTTTGTCACGTTTCTCTCTCCCTCCTGCCCATTGCCTGCCCCACCCCTTCCTCCACCTCCCCGTCTCTTTTTCTCTCCACCCTTTCACACTATCCGCCCACTCATAAGTTATATTGATAATTGACGGAACTTTATCTCAAAAATATTACAAACTGGCTCACATTAATCAACGGACAATGAACGTTTAGACGATTAGAAAGTTTACTTCTTATTGTTTTATTATTAATTTTTTAATCATATCTCCAAGGAATCAATTAACAATCGTTTATTTTTGTCATCAGTTTTGTATTTTACATGTAATTATTTTGTTTTAAGAAATTCCTCGTCTTAATCTTTCGTTCTTGACAACAGATATCATTGTCGACAGAAGTGAAAACGGACAAAGCCTTTCTTATTGATGACGTCACAGCAATGTACCAGTGTTTTATGGTTGGTCACTCAACTTTCTATAAAGCCACTCTTATTACAAAATGTTTGAAAAATAAATCTCTTTATCTCTCAATAAACAAATAAAAGCACATGTTTTAATTTATAAGTCATTGAGAATATTAGACTATAAATTCATATATATATATATATATATATATATATATGTTCATAATAAATACACATTTTTTAAATTCTCTTCTCAGGTAGAAAGCGAAGCCATGATTAAAAGTAAGTTATCTTATTTACTGTTCTGTTTCTTTTGAGGGAGTGGGAGGGTTGTGCGTACGTAATCCAGTATAACAAAACCGTTTGCTACTGACGTGGCAGATGGCCGTCCTAAGTCGGCACCGTTTGCCCATTGGTCTCGTTGGTTTATGTGTAGTCATTTGTGTTTTATGTTTTTCTGTGATTTGACGTTCCTTGTTCCACTGCGTCTCTTTCTGTGCGTGTCTTCTTTGTGTTTTACAGTGGGTGTTTTGGGAGGTTGCTTTTGGTGCTGCAACTGGGTGTTACTGGAGATCCCCTCCTTTCTTTTGACTAATAGAGATTCATATCCCTTTCTAAAACTGGCCATTCAATGAAATAAACAAAATCGTTTTTTCATAATGGAATTCTGGTTGTCCCGCCATTGACATTGTGCATGGTTTTTCATATATTTTTTCCTCTGTGAAATCTATGTGATATTGGTCATCCATATATCCATCGCGTGGATATTTTCCGCAGACATCTTTATGTATATGCGTTTGGAACATTATTTCGACATTTCATAGCCATATTTGTGGGATTTGTCTGATTTGTCTGGTCGGAGGAAACTCGGAAACCATGCATAGGGTAGCATTCGGTCTGATGACGGTGCATTTGGGAGTCAAAACGGACTGCCCAGAGGTTTTGTGCCGTTCCCCTGAGATCAGTGGTGGTTTTTACTCCGAGTACTTCGGTTTTTACCCACCAAAACGGCTGGGTTACTGACATTCCGACGTGATGTGTTGGTGAACGTACAAACCTAATGGTTGTGTTTACTTTTCTCCACTTGTACATATTAGCACCTTTCTTGTGATGTTTTTTTTTTCCATTTGTATTGGTGATTGGTCTACCGTTATCGGCCCAGCTAAGATGTTCCACAGGGTTATGGGACACTGTGGCGCGAAGTAGGGCAGTAATCTACATTAATCCCTTCTGGGAATGCCATGGACCCTCCTACTCTATTACTATAGGGGTTCTCCTTACACAGGAGGGATCTGCCGGATACGTACAATGTCCATGATACTTAGTAGGATAGTTATATGGCCTGGCAAAGATCCTGTTAATTGACTTCAACATAATTACTAGTATTTCATACATTTCATACATGACTGTATTAACCCAAAATCTAATAATATTTTACACACTTTAGTTATTGATTTTTTAAAAATCTTTTTTTTTTTTCGTTTCAGAAAATCAACATTTAAACTTACAAGAAGAAAAAAAGAGAAAGGTGTCATCTACCTCCAGAAAATCATCTGTATCTAAAAAAGGTAAGAAAAGAAGAATGCGAATCCCTCAAAGACCCCATTTTAAGACCTATACATGTAGCCAAATAAGAAAATGTCTCCAACTGGGTCACTTCAGCGAAATACTCGTGCACAAGACAGACAACAAAGTTACAGTAAACATGAAACAGAATTAAAACACTGTCACAGACAAACACCTAAAATCTTAGTACATACAGAAGCGCCAAAATACAATGGCGGCTGCTAAGAGAATACAAATTCGAAAGCAAAGGCACAAAACACGTGCGACTATTTTAAACATATTTCATTTCCGTAAAATGGGATCGGGCAAAAGTTTAACAATTACAAGGAGGCGATGATGTCCAAATTAAGCATCCGTACATGTATACATGTGCCAATATGCCACACAGAAAGTTGGACATACTTTTGAGATTTTTTTTTTCGAAATTAACTTTATCCCTTGATTTCTGAATTTACTTTAAAATGAATAGTCTACATAACTTTTTACATTGATTTTTTTTAGACTCAATGGCGTTAGATGTGATCGTTGAGGAACAGGAAGTGCCCGACACTCCACGTTTAAAGTTCAGAGATAGGGGACATATCAAAGAATTCCCCATAGACCCTGTTAAAATGGTAAGTCAAAACAGATGCATTCAATCTACTCTGGAAAAAAACCCTGATATTTTAAAACTGACCATTCAAAATTGTAAGTAAATCTGTTATTTCAATTATGGATTTTTTTAACACATTTGTATGCCCCTCCTTAATATCACTGGTACAAAATGTATCTAGTTGTACAATATGTAATTATCGAAGAAATACTACTATCTAATTATAAGATTTATGAAATCGAATCATTTTGTAAAATATGTTTCAGGAAAGAGATCATTTTACCGTCGGGCAGAGTGGAGCTGGTAAGAATTTTAGACTTTGTTGGTTAACACCTCGGAAATCGTGGGTTCAAATCCCAAGTCACACACACTTACTTTTCTGTTACATTTTGTTTTAATTCTTGAGTTATCTCTCTTGATATGTCTTTATTGGAAATCTCTATTACAAGGAGGTAAGACACTTTTTCAACCCATCAGTGTCCTTAAGTTTTATTTTCTTTTTTTTCAGCCAAGGAAAGCTCCACAGTAGCTTCAGACAGAACGGAGGTTCTAGAAAGGTCGAAAGACAAAGAATCCGGGAACTCGAATCTACTATGTGCTATCGTTAAACCTAAAGATCTACCCGGCCATAGACGTCACAGTGTGAGGTAAACTTATGTTTCAATGTTGTCTGATCTTTCTCAGGCGCGTAGCCGGAGTGCTTTTCAATTGCAAGTGAAAGCGTTTTCAGGCAGGGGGTTGGGGGATCGCTTTGATGCCCCTAATGGGTAGAAGGAGGAGCCCTGGTGGGGATCCAAGATACAAAGATCATAACCAGTCAGAAGAATCACTATAATAGTGACAGTGAAACGCATTAAAAGCTTCACTAAATATTAAGTACAGTTCCGTGTATGAATCAGAGAGTTTGTGAAAATACCGATTCATGCAAAAACAAACCAAAAAAAACAAACCAAAAAAAAACACGGAAATGAATACATCAGCTCGGTCAACATTTACTTGAGAACAATTTCATATTTCACTATCTTGTTGCAAATTTGAGATACAAGCATTTCAATTTCAATGAGTTATGAAAAATTTATTGTGTCTTGCAATTAGCAATTGTCCAAATTATCATATTTCATATTCATTCTATAGAAATAAATATCTCGAGTTTTCGTCGGTATAAATTATGTATTTTTTGTGAGTTTCTTACAGCAACTATTACAATTCAATTGTAAAACCCGTGGATTTTTTCACCATGAATCGCCCTCCCACCCCACCTGCCTGATTTTTGTGTATAACTGTTACAGTACTTTAAGTATCACGTAGAGAAACTGTGCTGTCAGAGCATAAATTATCCTTCTGGACAGAGATTCCTACATGCGGTCAGTGGCGTAGCTAGGGCAAAATTAAACGATGCTTTTGGAATATAATAGAGAGCATACGCGTAATTGAAACCTCAAAAGGTGCCTGGTTGAGGGTGTTCCCGGAAACTCTGCAAAATTGGTCTGAAAAATTCATCAAAATTTTAGTGCTTTTGTAAAGATTTATATTTTAGTGCTTTTGTAAAGTTTTATATTTTAGTGCTTTTGTAAAGTTTTATATTTTAGTGCTTTTGTAAAGTTTTATATTTTAGTGCTTTTGTAAAGTTTTAGTGCTTTTGTAAAATTTTATAAGGAAAATGCGGATGCTTTAGTATACATGTATACATGGTAGCTACGCCACTGGCCGTGCAATATGCATGATCCTTATCACTGGTATCTAAGCCAAAATTAACAAAAGTTGAAAAAAGGATAAATAAACTTTATTTGTTGACATCACATTTACAGAGTTGCCCCTGATTCCTCGAAGTTAGAGAGTAAGAAGAAGCGGAACACGACTGACGACGAAAAATATCGGGCGATTCCTGTAAATTGTAAACAGGTCAAGCACAAGACCAGGAAACTGACCCCAATCGTCAAAAATAATATTGCAGGTAAGCAAAACTGTCTTACAACTTTTAAAGTATAATGATATGATTGTATGATTATTACAAATGTTTGTATTTTGGATTGTAGTTTTATATTTTCCATACGGCTTATTCTTTGATAATTATTTCCGTTCAAACTTCGGAGAAAGATTAAAATTCGGAAAAAAATCAAATTTTGAAAAGAATCGAATTTTGAAAATAAAATAAGAAAAAAATATATATACCTATAGTACCATACCTGTTTTGCTTTGAGGAAATATTTTATCATATCTTCTTTTCTTTAACTTCTTCTTAAATAACGGTTGTGGCGTAAAGTAATAGTTTTTACTTCCTGCTGAATGCGCAGTTGTGAAAACGAAATAGGAGTGTAACGATATACCGCGGTTCGGTATATCGCGGTATAAAGTTCACGGTTCGGTACACGGTACAGCCAGGTCGCGTATCACGGTATTTTTCAAATCCGTTTTTCGTTTAAAATCGACTCGTTTATTTCCGAATCTTTAGTCCGAATTTGTTTACATTAACTATGATGGCGGCGCCCGAGTACATCGATCCTTCGTCAAACTTGAATGAAACAGATAGAGAGCTGTTTAGGCTTTCCTTTTGCACAGAGAATAAGCTAGCATGAATGAAAACCGATAACTAGCACTGCTTTAAATTTGAATTTTGATGACACGTCTTACGAGGCGGAAAACATGCATCATGACCCACCAAAAGCAACGTACATTGTGCAGTTGTAATATTGGATCAACATTTTTTTATGCTCATGAGCTAATATATTGAAAAGTAAAGTGCTGACATTTTTAAGTTGATTTCTATGTTCTTATTCTGTTTCTGGGTTTTACTAAAAGATTAATTTTCCATTATAGTAATTGCAGGATAACTGATAATCAATATTCTCTCTGCATAATCACAAGCAAAATGGCATTGTCTAAATGAATTTAAGCATTTTCTGTACATACAGCAAAGTACTGATAGCGTATTTGCCAACGCAATTTGTTATTTTTATTAATTCCGAAACTTAATTGTTCACTTGAGTCTGTATCGCGATACGTATCGTATCGTGAGGCTGTATCGCGATACGTATCGTATCGTGAGGTGAGCGTATCGTTACATCCCTAAAACGAAAGCTTCCGCCCGAGACAATATCTGAATTCCTCAAGTTCTATAACTACTAGTATGTGACAGAGGAACCAAACTCCCCGGTAGAGCCCCGTTCTGAAAGTTTTTAGGTAACCGATCGCTGGTAGAAGTTTGCAATGGTCCATGTATTTAAAGGGTTAAGTATTTGGAGACACTACTATCATTATGTCCCAAGCGCGGATGTAGGAGGCCGGGGGGGGAGCAATTTTACGTATCATTTGTTCAAAGCCATATGCTGTAAACTATCCCCCGCCCCTATGCCATATCCGTTCGAAAGTCGGTTCCTATCGTGTATTTTGACACTCTCTTTTCTAACAGTTTCTAATTTTTCAGATGTACTACGATCGTCCTCAGCTAAGGATGTCCAACTCGATGATCTGAGGGAGGAGCAGGGTGATCGATATTATCCTTTCGATTTTACCAGCTCTGATGTATGGGAGACGGACAGTTACAGTAACACGGCGGCCAGCACACCGTCAAGATTCAACGTGTCACCCTTTTCTCTCAAATGACGAGTTGTCTTTCTTTAATGGTGCATTCTGATTAGCTGACAAGACAAAGATAGATTCAACGTGTCACCTTTTTCTCTCAAATGACGAGTTGTCTTTCTTTAATGATGCATTCTGATTGGCTGACAAAACAAAGATGGCGATTCTCGAAACAAGTGACGTCCATTTGCAACTTCTGGACTCATTTCTACTTTTTTTTTTCTTTAAATTGATGTGTTCGCTAACTTCGCTTGCAATTTTTTCAAAGATGGTGTGATCATTACAATTTTATGTACTTTCGTAGGTTTTGGTGTTTTGAAATCCTTTCTTAAAAGTTTCAGTTCTTTTAAGTTTTATTCTTTAAGCAGGTTCAACACTTTTCAAAAAAAATTGTAATGTGTTTCATTCATTTCATTATTATCATTTTTTATTCTTTTTTTTTTTTCATTTTTTCACAGTTATGTGTAAAATTTCTAAACAAAATTTTCATATTCTTTAATTTACATTGTCAAGATTAAAAAAGAATTGTATCTATTTTTAAAAATGTCTACTTCATAAAGAAGTTCAAACAACATGACTGCCAATGATATCATAATAAACAGTAACATTCTAGGTTTCACTTATTTTTGTACGCCCGTCATTTGACGGGACGTATTATGGTATGGCGAAGTCTGTCCGTCCGTCCGTCTGTCCGTCCGCTTTTGGAACGCAATAACTTGAATATGCGTCAACGGATTTTCATGATATTTTTACATTGTGATCAGACTGTAGAGAGGAAGCCGCCTTTCGATTTTTAGGTTCCTCTGATTTGTCGTTACGGAGTTATGAGACTGTGAAAATATACTAAAATAGTTAAAAATCCTTTAAAAATTTATTTTTGGTGAAATGTTTTGAACATTTGTATACTTCAAGAAGGAAGGATGTTCTTTGACATATGTAACAGGTTTTTAAATTATTTGTCACATAATCGAGGAAATATGTGTATTGGGAGGGGGAGGGTTATATGCACATGCATATTAAGCTGTGGGCAAAATATAGGTGCATGGAACGCAATAAATTGTATATGCGTCAACGGATTTTCATGTGATCAGACTTTGAAGAGGAAGCCGCCTTTCGATTTTCAGGTTCATCCGATTTGTCCTTATGCAGTTATGGGACTTAGATATTTTGGTGTTTTGAAAAATAAAAATCCCAACGGGCGTATCTTGCCGCGTGAGCGTAGGCTTTATCTGCTTATACTGTGGTAATCCCAATTATACTGTAACGCTTAAGATTTGGCTGAAACGTTAATATCAAGAAATAGAAAATAAACTGCTAAAAAATTCCATTGTACTTTTTGGGATTCATGTGTATATGGTTAATTTGCAGCTGTAAACATGTTAGATATGGAAGTAGAAACCTTGCTCCCTTAATTTTTTTAAGCAGTGAACTTCAGAACCCGGACTTTGTCTTACATGAAGGTGACAACTTACTATATAATGCCTTTATGAAAAAAGGTACTGTTCAAGATAAGGTAATAGGGTTGAAACGATACACCAAACGTGAATCGCGATATATTGCGATTTCGATATATCGTTTCTTTTCATTTTTATAATCTTTAATGTAAAATCAGGTTCCTCTTCGTATCTTTGTACATACTGCTATTATTTTCTGGTTGAATGACAAATATGGACAATGACCATATCCCAATACACAATCGATAATTCAGAAAATCATAAACCGAAGGCATACAAAATCAGGATAAAACAGGAACCACAGCAAACAAACAAAAACCTCCACCACATGAAACGAAGCGAACTCCCGAAATGGGAGTGACACCAGTTGCCCAGGAAGAGTCAGCATCTCCTGCTTCAAGTAGCTTCAATAAGGCAGAAATATCGCATCGTTTCTCATTTGCACTGCCATTTGCTTGAAAGAAACACACAAATCATTTCAATTGTGAGCGATGTGGACCATAGGCCGTTAAAATGATTTTTAAAATATATTCATATAAATACATGTAATCTATAAGGGTGCGATATGTACATGTATTGCGATATGCATTTCGTATCGCGATACCATACGAATTTATTAAATATCTCAATATATCAATATATTATTACAGCCCCGACCAGTCGAAAGTTTAACGCCGAGATGACGAAATTTTGAAAGCTAAATGCGAAAGTTTCGTTAACTATTCGTCAGCTTTTTTTTTTTTTTAAGCTACTGAGATAACGAAATTTTGAAAGCTCTAAAAAGCTTTCGAAAATTACATGTAGTTGACGAAAATTTCGTTAACTAATCTTTGTTAACGAAAATTTTGAAAGCTATGAGCTTTCAAATTTTCGTCATCTCGGAGCATTCGAAATATTTGAAAGCAATCGCTGACGAAAATTTTGAAAGCAATCGCTGACAAAAATTTTGAAACCTATCGCTGATGAAAATTTTGAAAGCTATCGCTGATGAAAATTTTGAAAGCTATCGCTGACGAAAATTTTGAAAGCTATCGCTGACGACAATTTTGAAAGCAATCGCTGACGAAAATTTTGAAAGCAATCGCTGACAAAAATTTTGAAACCTATCGCTGATGAAAATTTTGAAACCTATCGCTGACGAAAATTTTGAAAGCTATCGCTGACAAAAATTTTGAAACCTATCGCTGATGAAAATTTTGAAACCTATCGCTGACGAAAATTTTGAAAGCAATCGCTGACAAAAATTTTGAAACCTATCGCTGATGAAAATTTTGAAACCTATCGCTGACGAAAATTTTGAAAGCTATCGCTACGAATTGAAAGCGTGAATATTAAACTTTCGACTGGTCGAGGCTGTACACCCCTATTAGGTATGTCGCATGTTTGACCTTGAATGTGTGACCTTGACCTTAAAGGTGCATGACAGGCATCAGTAGGTGTTTAGCCTCATCATGTTTATTAGTCCCTGCAAGTTTGATGGATATTATACTATGACGAAAATGCGAGTACCAGCTTGACAAACGAACGGACAGACGGACGCCGGACAGAGTGAATCTTATATGATAACTTTGGCATATTATATTGTTTAGAGTTAGGATCACTGATGAGGGTTAAGTACCCGAAACGTGCATGTCTGGTCCACGTTGCCAATTTATCTGTTTTTAAATTATGCTATTCAATTTGAAGACGACTTGGTACGTGTCACTGCTGGTGGACCAGGAGTGTAGCCAAGTTCGATCAATTTCGGTTGATCGTTTCTTCAACGCATTCTAAATTTATGTTATTGAAATTTCTAAAAAGTGTGTCCTGTAGCATCATATCCCACCCATCCTGCTACGTCTTTCGGTACACCTTTTCGACATAGTAACGTTCATACTTTTTTTTGGCATAATATATTGTTTAGAGTTAGGATCACTGATGAGGGTTAAGTACCCGAAACGTGCATGTCTGGTCCACGTTGCCAATTTATCTGTTTTTAAATGATGCTATTCAATTTGAAGACGTTTACATTACGTTGCAGGCGACATAAATAGGATCTCTTTTGCGACAAAGCCATGTTGAAGATAAAAATTTAAAAAAAACATGAAAAGTCTTGTGCACAAACAAGTAAAAAGCAAGGGGTCCGTGATTTTTTTTTTTCGACAAACGACAATTTGATTAAGAGGTGGGGAGAAGGGGCTGACACATTTTCTAACCTAGAAAATTATCTGCTCTCTTCGTTGTGTGCACAAGAAAACTACAGGAGCTCGATGCCAACAACCCTTAAAGACACCAGCCCCTTCCCATCCCTCTTCACTCAAAGTATCCTACTTTTTCCACTTGAGTGATTTTGCCTTTAAAAGCCAGTATTGAGAAAAGTATAAGTGCTGCATGTACCAAACTTGCATCTTGGATGCATCTTTGATCAAACTTTCATAAAATGACCTTGACCTACTTTTCCACTTGAGTGATTTTTGCCTTTAAAAGCCAATATACATGTACTTAGAAATATGTTTGAATTGAATTTTGCTGCCACGAGGTGAGCTTCGTAATTTGTGATTACCAATGTTTAAAATGACTGGCAAGCCTTATAAGTTTTCAACATCTCTGGTATACATACAATCTCCACCATATTTACTCGGGTGGCGGCCACGATTTATACATGTATACTGACCAGTGGCAAGTGACAAGGTCTACAATGTATAGGATTACGTAATCATACAAAATACATGTAGATATTTTCATAATACCTGTTCTTGAAGTTGCTTCCCTGTAGCCACGGGGCATCACTCTACTCGATTCCTTCCGGGACTCACTAGTTGTACGTACTTCTTTTGCAGTTTAGTCAGTTTACAATTTTGTTTTGAGAAGATAATTTCTTGGAGAGTGAGAGAAAAAAGTCTTAAACTTAAGGTAAATATATTTCATCGGTTCGTATATATCTTTGTTATCTATACAATACATTTTAATTATACATGTACAAATTTCGAAAAAAATTTGAAACGTAGGAAAAAAATGTTTCTTTTTTATTAATCTAAGTAATACAGGGTTTTTTAAAACAAAAATATAAATGTAATATAGAAACGACCAAAATTAAAAGAAAAGTGAAAATCCATGCGACTTGAGTACGATTGTTTTCTCTAAATTATCATTATTATTAAATAAAATCTAGCTGTGACTTATCTGTGTAGCATTATAGCAAAGATATTAATATATTTGAATAAGCCAATTTCCTATCAAATCAATACCTTTTTTACAGAATTTGATTTTATGTTATTTGAAAAAAAGAGTGTTTTTACAAAAACTTAAAAAAGGAACTATACGTATTTTACAGGATAGTATTACGCAAATTCAATGTTGTAAAAATGCGGACTTTGACGTTCCTCATCTCTTGCTGCGTACTACTGCTGTTATACGTCATGATATTACATGGACGGAACTATTCGGGCATCTATACGCAGGAAATGACGTCAAGAGAGTTTGGATCTAAATTTAGACAATGTGGGAAAATGTTTCCAAGGATTTATCTCCCTTCTTTTACGTATGAAGAATTAGGGAGGATTGATCAATGTGTTATGACGTCAGACAGGCAACGAAAACGTTCCGAACGGCGATGGAAAACAGGAACAGACGAAAATTCACATTCATATTTACTTCCGAGTAGTAAAGTAATTGAACTTGGCGGGAATCGTGGTGTGTTTGCGAAAAATATGTTAAGAAAATACAAACTTCAGAGTTATATTGTGTTAGAACCAATGAAGAGATTTTATCAAAATCTCTCCATAGAATTGCCGAAATATACCGGAAAATTACAAGTTCTTAACTTCGGGTTAGGGAAAACAAATAAAATGATAGAACTACGGGACATGGATGACGGCACTTCCGCTTTTCTGAACTCTAGTGACCCGAGGTATACCGAAAGACCTATGTCGTTCATTCGGATTGTTAACGCCATCGAGTTTTTCCTTTCCCTTGGGATAGGGTGTTCAGAAGTGGACCTTTTATCTATGAACTGTGAGGGTTGTGAGATAGAAGTGCTAGAAATGCTGATAGAGACGAATATGATCAAATATTTCAAAAATATTCAATTTCAACTTCACACAAATCTCAAACATTTAAAAGATGTGAAGCGGAGATACTGTCAGATACGAGAACGGCTTCCTCGGACACATAAAGTTTTATATTCTTATCCTTTCATTTGGGAAGGTTGGCAGAGAAAAGACCAATCATGATCCAGGTTGTTGTGCTTTATTGTGTGCATACTGCGTACATGGATCAGGATTATTTTGGCATTACTGTATATTGTAATCTTACAGTGTCTCTTATGCATTTACTAGAAACGATAAGAAGTTAAAGAAAAGCGTGTCATCCCCTCACATAACAACAAAATTTAAATTATATTTTTATGAAATCAAATTGTTGTCATTTTTTGCGTTGTAATCTTAAACTGACCTTTACCTCTAATGATTGACCTAAGTGTCAAAAGTCCTCTCTTCAGAACAATAAACGCTGCAAACGTTATCATCCGAATTACATGTAATATGTGAACTGTTTTGAGTGCACTGTACATAGTTAGGTTTTCTATAACGACCTATATTTGACCTTGACCTTTGATTCCTAACCTTGACAACAAGTGTGTCTCTATAATCACGGGCAGCTCACAAGTAAGGATTGATACATGTAGCTGAATAGAAATGACATCTAAAGTGCTCATGAATATCGTTTCTTACTCACTTACCCTTTGATTTGACCTTTAAAGGACAACTCGCATGCAAAGTTTGATTTCTAGAGCGTAGATTTATTTATATTTTAAGTTCTGAAATTGACCTTGACCCCTATCATGAGAGTTTTACATGTAATTCGTTCATTAATTAGATCTGAAATGTTGTTTTCCCCGAGTATTTGGTAAAGTGAAATCATAATAATGCTATAATTTTATTTTGATGTTAAATTTGTTACTTTCAACATTGAAGTTACATACATGTGTATTCAATTTTGTTATTTTTAACAATGAAGTTAGATACATTAAACAATCTCAAAAACTTTGATCGTTTTCTTTGATTGCCCATCAATCGTACTTTTATGTTGCGAAACTAATATTCTATTGTCATGTATACATAATTTCCATGGAAACGCAAGATTTATCATGGCAATGGTGCCGATGTGATTACCAGATTCTGAAAACTGAAGAAGCTTGCATTGATCCCAAGATGCAATTACTATGTTTCTTTCTAGCATCGCAATGCCTGATGGGAAATTTAATTCCCCGTGGGTCACTCTCCACAATATTTGACCGGAAATGGACAGTGCCATCACTTCCGGATCCGGATACTGCTGGTTGGTAAGATAAACAACGTCTTTATGACTATCCACAGCGACGTACATAAATTTTGTTGTCGCGAAAATTTTCTTCACACGAAACACCCAATATTCGTTGTCTTTAGTGAAAAGTTCGACAACATTTTGCGAACAAACTGCGAGTGTACCATTGTTGTAATTAAGACAGCGCGCATGTATTCCGATTTTTAAAGCTTTTTCCGGTTCTAGGCGTCGGTTTTTAACATTGTAGGTTATGATTCCATCCGGGGCATCGGGTCTCGTGAGTAAAATTTCATTGGCGGACACAAATGTGACGTCATATGACGAAGGGCTAATACGTTCTATAGATAAGACGTTAAAGTCCGAGTCGTACAAATGGACAGTCTCGTTGTGATAATCAGTCATTACAATTTCTCCATTGGGAAGAATTGCCATTCCAGTTATCCAACATTGTTTGCGACAAGATTGGGATATTACAAAATCATTCTTTTCTTGAACAGATATCGCTTCTGCATTATTGGACATATCCGACAGACGCACGGATCTAATACGGTCCGACGGACGTACAGACCCAACATTGCGACGTGGCGCTGGCTTTGGTCGTATTTGAGATGTTTTAGGTTCTTCATGCGATCCGACAAAGTCCCTGTTTATCACAGTTTCTTCTTTCTCTTCGTGTAAGCCATCACTTTGTATGACACGAATGCGGCCGATAGAGTCAAGATTTTGAAGAAAAATTTCGACTGTCTCATTTGGTTGAAACTTCATTGTATTGAATAGCGACTTTTTCCGAGCACTGTCTAATTTCTCTTTACAATATTGTATGTTTTTACGAACTTGGTCGTATTCTACAGAATTGTCGCCGTCCAATGACTGCAATGTTTTCATGGTCTCTTTAGCCCGATCGGCAATCTTTTCAGATTTCTTTAATTCCGATTTAAGTTTCGCTGTTTCTTTTGTTTTTCGTTTTGTAAATTTCATCTTAAATTTTTCTTCTTCGTCGTCGAGTTTTTCGTTAATTTTCATTCTTAATTTTCTTATTTCCATCAGCATTTCCGTTTCCGCCTCTTCCAAATTGAGTAGCCTCGTTTTCCTATCACCAATTAGTCTCTCGATTTCGTTACAAGAATCTAATGTTTCGGACTTCAAAAATTCGCCATCTTCATAACCCGAAATATCCTCGTTTGCCGAAGAAGGTTTAAGTTTTGGCAATGCGTCTTCTCTAGTCTGCACATCTTCACATTTCCGATGTTCCAGAGCACAGATCGAACAGACAAATTTCGAATGATCAAAGCAGTAAAATTCTAGTTCTTTTCCTTCGTGGTTTGTACATGTCAGCAACTTATTTTCTATCCTTGTGGGAGTTTTATATGCTTCGAGTAAATTTACAATCACGTGATTTCCCTCCAAATATTTCACCCACTCAGAGGAATTTCGTTCAAATCCGATAGGAGCCGGGATGAATCGTCTGCAAAGAGGACACCGGAAACCCTCCGGCGGAGAGTCGATGTGCGCATGTCTGGCAATATGGTCGTCAATGCACTTCCGGCAGAATGTGTGAAGACATGGAAGGGCTTTTGGATGTTCGAAAAGTTCGAAACAGATCGAGCATGTCAACTGTTCCTCTGCAGTTTTAATGATCAAAGCATTTGCCATCTAAAACGAAAGAAATACAGAAAAGAAAATTGTAACCAATGGCCATCCAAATACATGTACTTGTATCATAAACATCTCTCTCTCTCTCTCTCTCTCTCTCTCTCTCTCTCTCTCTCTCTCTCTCGTACGCATCAAGAGCTGTAATGAAATAGTTTGTTTAACGTCCGTGGGTGGGAAACGTTTGGGAAAAATGCACACAGAAAATAAAATCGCACACAAGCATGTATTTCTCCGATCAAAATATCCAGAAGTTCTTTTCAAATCAAACTCGGTAAACAGGTAAATGATCTTGAACAAAATAATTAAAATGCCTGTTTACTTGGTTAACCATCGAACGTACGAATATCTATTCGTGAAAATCTTACTCATTGAAACTAATTGGTTGTCTTTGGTCAACTACGCACGGTATACGTGTATTATACATACCATGATATTATTTCCAATTGTGATTCACCGCTATATTTTTCTCTAAAAGTACCAAATTCCTCTTCATTAAAGTTGTTTTATAACTGGTACACCTGGACACAGGTATAGGTGGATCTAATCTATACACATAATACAAAGGGATATTTAAACATACATTTACTTTCAATAAACGATTGAGACCATATCGATTTTTGTTAAATCATAAACCCGATAGAAACTTGACGAGCACCCTGACGGTAATGTACAAGTATGTACATGTCCATCAAGCACGGATCAAGAGGGGGAGGGGGAGTTAGGGTTTAGGGTCCGGCTAAAGTTGGTAAAAAAAAATTTCAAAATCATAGACTGGACCCTGATAGACATACCCCCCCCCCCCCTTTCTAGATCTGCTGATGTCTTTCTCTCTTACTTTTTTTTTCTTAACTACAATGTACAATGTGAGTGACCGTATTATTTATTGCAGACTGTTATATCGGCTTTGGTTTGTTGTTGTTGTCGTTGTTGTTGTTGTTTTAACACACATATATATACATGTGCAACACATATCCAGGCGCGTAGCCAGAGTACTTTTCAAGTGGAAGCACTTTTTCAGACAGGGTGAGTTTGGGAGCCGCCATGAGGCCCCAGATGGGTCCACGGCATTACCCTGATGGTGATGCAGGGGTGACGTCCGGAAGCTACCGAGTTTCACACATTTCCAGACACTAAAAAATGTACACACTTTTGCTTGTAATTTTTCCTTTTTATTTGCATAACTGTGCGGAAGCACTCGCGTACGCCTGGATACGCGCCTGAGATATACATAGGATGATGAAATGTGAGTTTCCGGCACTAAATATTCCTGTAAATGAGCATATCTAAGATTTTTTTTGTTTTTTTTTGTTTTTTTGGTTTTTTTTTTTTTTGGCGTAGCTGGATACCCCATTTCAAAGAGCAGGATACCCTACATTTTTCCAGGAGGGTTCAATCCAGTCTATTATTTTTATGGGAATTTCAAAATCATTACTCATATAAGAAAACATGTAGATAGTCAATATTTTCTTGTCATTCATATACGCACAAGGGCTACGCTTAGGTATGGTACGATGCGATCTTATGATTGTTATGAGTTGCCTCGCTTGGTCCAATGAGCGACTCTGCAGCTTTTTTTTTTTTTTTAGTACGGTAATTTTTTGATTTTTACTTGAAAAGGACATATTTTTCTTCAGTGTATTCTACTAACATATTGTCATATATTGAGGACACAAAAGGGAAAAACAACAACAACGTCAACTGGTTTGAAAATGTTGGATCGGCCCAATTAAATTCCTAATTAGTAAATGACATTTTTAGATTGTAACTTCTTTCATTCTAGGATCGAGATACTCTTTAAGACCGTTTTCTAAGGGCACGGTATCATGACCAAGACTTTATGCGCGAAATTTAGCAAAATAATAATTTTTGACGGATAAGAATGCAGGTGTTTTATTTAAAGTCTCTCTCTCTCTCTCTCTCTCTCTGGAGAATTGACGTTCTAATTCCAAACGTCATAAAACCTCTCTCACTTTACATCGCTTTGTATATATAATTTATAATTATATTTCGACTTAATTTCTCTAAGGCACCCCCCCCCCCCCCCCCCTGCTCCTTCTTTTCACAAAGATGACTTGTAGATTCGTCTGATTTTGTCAATTCATCATAATTATATAAAGAAAATTTCAAACCTGGATCCACCAAATATGAGACAGGATCAGTGCACTGAGTAAGTCTGTCTGATTCTAATTCAAACACACCGCATAATTTCACCACATCTTGAGAAAGCATTTTAAAAATTCCACTTGATATGCCTACCAGCATTAGATTACATAAAAATCTTTTTTCATTCTGAAGTGAAATTTCATCCACATCAAGCTTCCCTCATACTGTGCCATCCATTTGATCCTTCTCTGGAGGAAGCCAGATTCACATCAAATTATAATATAGAAGTGTATGAAAATGCCTTAAATTTAGAGATTTTATATAAAGATTATTTGGGATGTATAGAGTTATGTGAAACCTCTATATTCATAAATCAGAAAACATCTAGATAATTCAGACAGTTCAGATTTTTCGCACTATTCAAGACGAAATTAATAATAATAATGTCTAAAAAAGGAGATGTATTTTAAAGGGAAAAGATATTCTTATAAGCGTTATAAAATAACTGTTCATGTTGATACAAAAAATGTGAAATAAAAAATAAATGCATTATCAATAAGTTTTTTGTGTTGACCGTCCGTCGACCGTTCATCCAAAAGCGTCACATACATGTATATATAGGCAAAATGTACATTCAAAGCTCACTACTTCTTTTTGCCGAATCCATGAGACAATATGGCCACCATGGGTTGTGATTGGCTGACGCATTTTCAACTAACAATTGCATGGGAATTCACTGCACCTTACAGAAAAGAAGCACTCAAAGTCCTATTTGACTGATTTCGAAGACATACTGCAACATGACGCATTTTCCTCTTTTTTTTTCATTTTGACATATTACATCAGCACATAACGAGTAAACTACTAAAAATGGAGTGTGTGCAAAAGAAAACGGGTGAGAGTTTTGATTCTTAGTGATTGTACTTTAGAAAAAAAAGTAATATCAAATCCCCCCCCCCCGTTTATTTGCAAAGTTCTACTTCATTTAAGGGGTCCGTAATACAAATGTAATTACATTGTAAGGCTATCAAATTCTTCTGGGGATCTTACTAGTAATGTAGGGAGTTTCTTGCATTAGAATTAGGGTCGTTTATTAATTTCATTCTCAGTTTCCATATAATATGGGAAACCTATTCTTTTAAGACTTGATTTACTTTCCTATTAAACTTCAGAGCTTCAATGGATCCAACGCAGGTGCAAAAAAGACAGATTTTGCCGAATGTATAAAAAAGATGCAACAAGATGCAGCTAGATAATTACAATGTAATTACCTACAACTGCTTTACCCACATGTTTTAAATAAGGATTCTATCTTTCTGTTCGTGCTAAACATAGGCGGATCTAGAACTTTTCCAGGGGGAGGAGATTCAAAGCGTTGATGAGGAAAGGGGTCTAGTCTATGATTCTTAAAAAAAAAACATATGTTATAACGGGAAAAATTAGAATCTTTGGCAAATTCCAGGGGGAGGGGAATCCGGAACAACCTGAAACCCCCTTTAGATCCGCGCTTGCTAAATTTTCAAAATTATAGATTTTGGCGATGGAGAAGTTAATTTTTCTTATTGCTCTCGTCCCAGTCTCGCTGCAGGGTTTTTCTTTTAAGTATGTATTTATCATTGAAAATCTAAGAGGATTAAGAAAAAAGGAATAAAAAACTACTTTTCTTGTTTTTGTACTTAAATTGAGTGTCTAGAATCTCCTTAAAATTCCCAATCATCCACGTACACAGAGGAAGAGAAGAAGAGTTCAGGTAGCAGGTGGTCAAGGAACTATCCCCTCATCCCTTCCCCCTCATCGATTTGGCATAGAAAGATTTGTTTTCGAGGTTTTTGAAATATCTTTTTTGCGTAATATTTTCTCAAATGCACACTGTAGTAGGTTGACAGATAATAAAGAACCCGTTTCTACAATTCCTACCGATACTAGTCTTATAAAGTGTCTTCGTCCATCTTGCATTATCTACATGCGGAAATTGAACAAGGTTCATTTTATTATTATTTTTTATTTTGAAATTCTTGATTTCAGTTGCTGAATTTGTTTCTGATTTTGATTTATTTTCTTTTCTGTTGTTTGCATTTAGATCATTTCGTCCATTCCATACATTTTGTTTGCTCTCTCTCTCTCTCTCTCTCTCTCTCTCTCTCTCTCTCTCTCTCTCTCTCTCTCAGAACACCTGTATGGACCATTCAGGAAAATCGTTCTTTCAATGCTGACTTAGCTGGGAATTCACAAGTCGTGCATTGCCGATAATTATCTAATAAAATAAACATTTCACTTGCCACGCATTCTCTACTATCGGTCTGAAATCAAACGAGTCACGTTTTTGAGACTCTATGCTCAAATTCCAAAGAAATTCGTTTTGTGAGTAAAATTCCAGACGTTATGTGACTTAGATTACTTTGTGTTCATACTGTACATGTGTCATGTGTACTATTTCTAGATGAAAAAGGAAAAGGAAGGGATGGTAGGGGCTTTGATGATTTGATGTTCAATATTCCTTCGTCATCGAGTCAATATTGGTTTATATTATGACATGGATAGTACGCTTATTCTGATTGGTTGATTGTAGGTCGCCGTTTTTGTGTCGCCTGCGAAGCATAGCGACACTTATGGATCACTTTGTCCGTCGGACCATCTGTCTGTCACTCTTGGATGTCCGTCACACCCTATATAAAAGTGATTCCAAAGTGTCGCTATGTTTCGCAGGCGACACATGCATTCCTTGGAATGATTTTTTTAGACTTGTAGAACTAGAGCCGGTTCCAAAATTATTTCATTAACAAAACAACAGGAGGCCGAAAAAATCAATTCAATAAAATACATATACACACGTCTTTCTCTTTTCTCTATATGTATATAATACACAGAAAAGACAAAGACATGTATGTGTATATTTTATTAAATTGACCTTTTTTCGGCCTCCTGTGAACAGAACTTATTAACTTTTTGCTGGATTCTTGTATACTATTTCAGTACCTGCAGATTTTCATTCTAAAGTCATAGTTTAACATACCTTTTGTATTTAGCCTTATATAATGATAAGTACTTTGATTTGTCATAATAGAGACTTAAGATTTGTAGTGTCCATCTGGAATTTGCCAAAAATGCTGATTTGTTTCCCCAATTTGTCCGTATTTACAGGCTAGATCACATAGACAATCTCTCTTTCCTTTGAAAATGTTGCAGGTCTGCACATTTATTGAGAATGATTGATAAATTCTGACCACGTTTAGGTACCGTACGTGGTGTACAGTATACTGTGCTCCCGAAGTCAGCAGAATGTGAAAATTGCGAAAGGAATGGTACATGTACGCGCAGTGTACCAAGAAATGGTTTGCTAAGTGTTCTGCAGGTTAGAGTGTTTTGCAAGATGCGAAAGGTTATCATCGTACAAAATGTACATGCACGTATTGTATAGCAAGCTTAAGATAGTTTACTTTTGCATAATTTGCAAATCAGGATTTTGCAATATTTTGCAAGATATTGCAAATAAAATATATATTCCAGTGATTTTTATAAGGGACCGATACAGAGTAGAAGCCTATTGGAAGACTTGAAGAAAAAGATTGCAACTTTCGCTGACCACGTAGAAGAGATGTTGCCCCTCACCCACCCCTATAAGTTAAACCATCCTATCAGTCAGGTTCGTTTCATTTACATGTTGTAACTAGATACATTTTTGTAATCCCCAACATGACGGCGTTGCAATGAAACAGTGAGGACAATTCATGTAACATCATGAAGATCAACTTACATGTATCTCCACAAAGCTACAGTGTAACCACGTAGTCAAAATTCAAAAGTTGCCCAGAGAAACTGACTAACTCACACTAAGACTGCATGGCAACCGTTCTTGGTCCCTCACTGAGGAGCGTACATAGCGTAAACGAAGGAACCAAGAACGGGTACTAGTCTACCATACAATGTCATGATTGTGTTGATTATGATTTGAAATTTACATTTCCTACAGCGTTTCCCTTATATGAAGTTATCAAAACAACTGTTAATTTACAAGAGCCTATCACGTGACTTAAGAACATACGAGTCTATCACACATTGTGTTCATTATGACTTAAAAAAATTTAAAACAAAAGCAATATATGCATACTCCATTATGCATCCATCACGAATCTGTCATTATATCAAGAACTCGCAGGTGCGTTCGGGTAGCGACTCATTCGACCCAAAAGTGATATAATCTCCTCCGGAATGAATAGAAAAAGTCAAGTTGTAAAAACCACAGCAAGTATTTGATTACAAATCTAGGTCAACAGATTGCAAAATGATGTAATTATGACCCCGATTTATTATAATAATTAAATTGCCGTTATAATTTGTAGGTACAGTATGTTGGCAATTAATGCACCTTTACTTTGTAGAATGACTTGGAGGGAAGACTTGAAAGAGCGTATTGTTGTTTATCTGATATGTCTTCGTCGGTTGTCTGGTCTGGATAGTGATGACACTTGGTGTAAAATTTGGGGAAAAAATCCTACGGTGAACCGTTGGGAACATCATTTTTTTCTTTTTACCATGGCAATCAAAATTTTAATTTTGATATGCGGGGAAAGATGCAAAATAAAAATCTTATCGCCATGCGTCATTTCGAAATTAAAACTGTTTTTGTCGGTCATTTTTCATTTCAAAGGACCGACAGCCAAGGCTCAGAGAAGCGATATATCCAAGCGAACGCCGTAGATCATCATCATCATCGTCGTCGTCGTCATCATCATCATCATCATCATCATCATCATCATCATCATCATCATCATCATCATCATCATCATCATCATCGTCGTCGTCGTCGTCATCGTCATCGTCGTCGTCGTCGTCGTTGTCATCATCGTCGTCGTCATTGTCGTCCTCGTCGATCTCCTTTCTCCTCGTCGTCACCATCGACTTATCCGGGTTTTTTTTTCCTTCCCCTCTGCATTATCATCCTTTTCATCGTCGCCGACATCGCTTGTCCAATTTTTATTCACGAAAAAGTATGAGTCATTTGGTCCCATAGTTCCTAAAAATAGCTCCCCGTCGAATCGTGAGAATGGCAATTTTCAATTTGACACAAACAAATGCAAGTCTATGATGTGCCAAGTATCTCAATAGCTCTACATAATACAGCCAAACTTGTGATCCAGCGACTTATAAAACTGCCGATATTACGTAACAAGCTCTTATAATGACAAATATACTTCTCATGTTTCACGATTTACCTCTTCAGAAATCATCTAATGGGGGTTTCAGGGTGCATACACTGGGTAGGTCCAGATGGAGAAAGTACATGTGCAGATCCCAGGCATTTGCTATTTCGCCATATATGAATCTGTATATATATGGACTCGCCTGCAATTTGTCTTGCAAACATATTACTAGGCAAAAACATCTTAAGAAATGAAATCCTATAACTCAGCACCTTTATTTTGGAAAAAGAATTAGAAATTTTAGTACGCTTGCAAGTTTTAATGAAAGATTTTTTCCAGACTTGTCAAATTTGACAAAGACCCTTTAAATTTTTTAATTCAAGTTCATTTAACATGCAGGGAAAATAATCTTGTGAGCAAAACTTACCACATAATAAAATTTTGATAAAAAGAAAACTTATTTTAACAGCTTTCAATTTGCCGACGCTGTCTAGAATTACATACACATACTTTTTATGTGCCTCTTAAGTGAATCAACAATAAAAAGCTGGTTTTGACAGTTTTCAAAGCATGTCTATCAAATATGTGGAAAGAATCGGAAAATGGTGTAAAACTTTCCTCTTATGAGCACAATATACAACCATTTACTTTGCGCAAATCTAGATACTTTTTCATGGTACAAAAAGTATAATCGTCTAGCATTTGAGTGTTGTTTTAAAATCCATGTGTTTTTAAATGAAAATATTAACACCGTTTTGAGATACATGTATATCACTCCGAAGCTTCTCCTCTTCCTTTCCATGAGCGTAGCAGTTGTTGCATGTGTATTAATTTTTTTTTATATCAGCTACCAGAAGTTTGAAGTCCTTTTTCTTTGTTGATCTAAGAAAAAAGACTTAGTGCTTGTTTCTGTCCCTTCTCCTCAAGATTAACCGAAAAATTCATAAGAAACCTGATAAATATTTAAATAAGTTGCTGTTGTCGTTGTCGTCGTTATTTTTGTTGCTGTTGTTATATCGTTGTCGTTGTGTTTATTACTGTATATACGGTTTTGTTGTTGTAATTATCGTTGTTCATGTTGCTGAAGTTGTTGGGGTTGATGTTGCTGCTGTAGTTTTGACTGATGTTGTTGTTATCGTTGTCGTTTTTGTTGCTGTTGATATATCGTTGTCGTTGTTGGTGGAGATATTGTTGTTACGTTTTAGTTTTGTTTTTATCGTTTTCATGCTGATGCTGTTTGATACATGTTGTTGTTGTAATTGTGACCGATGTTAACATTGTCGTCGTTATTTCTTATGCTGTTGTGATATCGTTGTCGTTGTTGGTATGGGCATTGTTGTTACGTTGTTGTTGTTGTATTTATAGTTTTTCTTGCTGATGCTTTTGGGGTTGATGTTGCTACTGTTATTGTTACCGATGTTGTAGTAGTTGTTATTGTTATGTAGTATTTTTGTTTTGTTTTTGTTCTTACTGATGATCTTAGTGTTGCTTTGTTGCTGTTGACATAATGTTAAAGTTGTCGATGCATTTGTATCTACTGTTGGTCTTATTGTAGCTTCTGTTGCTGTGATTGATGTTGTAGTTGATGATGCAAATATTGGTAGTGATAGTGTTATGACTGCTGTTCTTATTACCATTGAAATCAAGACTGAATTGTCTGTTGTTAAATCTGTTGTTACAATTATTCCTGTTATATCGCATAGTATTATTTTTTTTTAAATCTGTTGTTGTTTGACTGATGTTGTTGTGACCACTGTTGCTTTGACTTCCGTTGTTGTCATTTCTGTTGTGGACAATGTTGTTGTTTGGTCTGCTCTTTTTGTGACTGTTGTTGGTTTTTGTAACTATGATGTTCTACCGGTATATTCTGTTATTGTAACTGCTGGTTTTAATTGTTCTTGTAAAACCTGACAAATATTTAAATAAGTTGCTGTTGTTGTTGTCGTCGTTATTTTTGTTGCTGTTGTTATATCGTTGTCGTTGTGTATATTATTGTATTTACGGTTTTGTTGTTGTAATTATCAATCGTTTTTCATGTTGCTGATGTTGTTGGGGTTGATGTTGCTGTTTTAATTGTGACTGATGCTGTTGTTATCGTTGTCGTTTTTGTTGCTGTAGTTACTTCGTTGTCGTTGTTGGTAGAGATATTATTACGGTTTAAAATTATTTTTGTTTTTATCGTTTTGCATACTGATGCTGTTTGATACATGTTGATGTTGTAATTATGACTGATGTTAACATTGTCGTCGTTATTTTAATGCTGTTGTTATATCGTTGCCGTTGTTGGTGTAGTTATCATTGTTGTTACGGTGTTGCTAACGTTGTTGTATTTATAGTTTTTCTTACCGATGCTTTTGGGGTTGATGTTGCTACTGTTATTGTTACCGATGTTGTAGTAGTTGTTATTGTTATGTAGTGTTTTTGTTTTGTTTTTGTTCTTACTGATGATGTTAGTGTTGCTTTGTTGCTGCTGACATAATGTTAAAGTTGTCGATGCATTTGTATCTACTGTTGGTCTTATTGTAGCTTCTGTTGCCGTGATTGATGTTGTAGTTGATGATGCAAATATTGGTAGTGATAGTGTAATGACTGCTGTTCTTATTACCATTGAAATCAAGACTGAATTGTCTGTTGTTATAACTGTTGTTGCAATTATTCCTGTTATAACATTTAGTGTTTTTTTAATCTGTTGTAGTTTGATTGAAATTTTTGTGACCACTGTTGCTTTGATTTGACTATCGTTGTTGTCATTTCTGTTGTGGACAATGTTGTTGTTTGGTCTGCTCTTTTTGTGAATGTTGTTGGTTGTTGTAACTATGATGTTCTACCGGTATATTCTGTTATTGTAACTGCTGGTTTTAATTGTTCTGGTAATTGTTATTGCAACTATTTGATTGACTGCCGCTGTTGTCATTTCTTGACGTTGTTGTTGTCTTCTATTTGTATTGTTGCTTCTTTTTGTGTTGTTGCTTCTGTTTGTGTTGTTGCTTCTGTTTGTGTTGTTGCTTCTGTTGGTGTTGTTGCTTCTTTTTGTGTTGTTACTTCTGTTAGTATTGTTGCTTCTGTTTGTGTTGTTGCTTCTATTTGTGTTGTTGCTTCTGTTTGTGTTATTGCTTCTTTTTGTGTTGTTGCTTTTGTTGATGTTGCTGCGTCTGTTGGTTTTGTTGGTTTTTCTTTTTTGTTGGTTTTTCTTCTTGTAACTGTCGTTGTTTTACTGTTGTTATCACCACGGTTATTGCCACTGCTGCCATAGTGCCATTGCCAAAAAAAAATTTGCCGATTCTATAGCTGCTTTTGTTGTTGGTACTTATTGATTCTTTTGTTATTGATGCTGATCCTAATTGCAGTTGTTGCTTCTGTCACACTTGTTGCTTTAGCTACTTTTTAACTGACGTTGTTGATGTTTCTTTGCTGCTGTTACTGTTGCTGTTGTTGCTTCTTTTCTATTGCTGTTGTTGTTATTTCTAATTCCACGCTGTTGTTATTGCTACCTCGTTGTTGTTTTTGTTGTTGCTATCATCGCTTTCATTAACAAAAATTCTATTGCTATCGTTGTAACTGTTTCTCCCGCTTCTTGTTAGTTTAAACATATTTTATTTCCATTAAACATGAAATGGGAATTGGGCACAAGATATAAAAACATTATTTAAGCCCTTTTCCTAGCCGCATCTGTTGCTGTTGTTGATGCTGCTGCTTATGTTGGTTTTTGCTGTTGATGCTATTTTTGCTGTTTTTAGTAGTGATTTTCTTTTTTTCTTTTGGAACTACTGTTTGTCTCGCTGTTGTTTTTTGCTTTTGTAGCTGTAACTGCTATTACTGTTATTACTAACGTTTTGCTACTTCTGTTGCTGCTGCTATTGTTATTGTTGCTTTACTGTTATTGATAGCTGTTGTAATGGTTGCATCGGTCATTGTTATTGTTGCTGCCTCGGCTGTTGATGTTGTCAATTTTGTTGTTTCTATGGCTGCTGTATCTATTCCTATTGCTGCTATGGTGGTGTTGTTGCTTGATGTTGATGCTTCTCCTTGTGGTGTTGCATATGTTGGTGTTGTTGCTTCTGTTGTTGTTGCTTCTTTTTGTGTTGTTGCTTTTGTTGATGTTGCTGCGTCTGTTGGTTTTGTTGGTTTTTCTTTTTTTGTTGGTTTTTCTTCTTGTAACTGTTATTGTTACAACAGTTGTAACTATCGTTGTTTTACTGTTGTTATCACCACGGTTATTGCCCCTGCTGCCATAGTGCTCATGCTGTTGTTACTTCTGTTGGTTTTGTGCTGTTGGAGTTGTTGCTTTTGTTGGTGTTGCTTTTGATGCTGTTGTTGTTGTTACTCCTGCTGTGCTGTTGCCTCTGTTGGTGTCGTTGCTTCTGTATTTATTTTTGATTTTGAGGTGTTGCTGCTTCCGTTGGAGTTTATTACTTCTGTTAGAGCTTTTAATTGTTTTATTTAATTTGATTGTGTTATTGCTTTTGCTGGTGCTTGTTTGTATTGTTAATGTTGTTGCTTCTCTTTGTGTTGTTGCTTCTGTTTGTTTTGTTGCTTTTCTGTTGTTAATGTTGTTCCTTCTGTTGTGTTGTTGCTTCTGTTTGTTTTGTTGCTTTTCTGTTGTTAATGTTGTTCCTTCTGTTGTGTTGTTGCTTCTGTTTGTTTTGTTGCTTTTCTGTTGTTAATGTTGTTCTTTCTGTTGTGTTGTTGCTTCTGTTTGTGTTGTTGCTTTTGCTGGTGTTGTTGCTTCTATTTGTTTTGTTGGATCTTTTGGTGTCTTTGCTTCTGTAAATGATTAAACTTGGGTGTGTTGTTGCTTTTTATTGTGCTGTTGCTTGCTGGTATTGTTTCATTTTTTTTCTTTTGTTAATGCTGTTGCTTCTTGGTGCTATTGCTTGTTGTTGATTTTATTTTGATAGTTTTGTTGCTGTTGTTGCTTCTGTCGTTGTTGTTACTTTTGTTAGTGTTGTTGCTTTTGTTAGTGTTGTTGATTGTGATGTGTTGTTTCTTCTGTTGTTGTTGTTTCTTCTGTTGTTGTTGTTTCTTCTGTTGCTGTTGTTGCTCTGTCGGTGTTATTACTTCTGTTAGTGTTGTTACTTCTGTTGGTGTTGTCGCTTGTGATGTTTTGTTTCTTCTGTTGTTGATGTTTCTTCTGTTGCTGTTGTTGCTTCTGTCGGTGTTATTACTTCTGTTAGTGTTGTTACTTCTGTTAGTGTTGTCGCTTGTGATGTGTTGTTGCTTCTGTCGGTGTTATTATTTCTGTTAGTGTTGTTACTTTTGTTAGTGTTGTTACTTCTTTTGGTGTTGTTACTTCAGTTGGTATTGTTACTTCTGTTGGTGTTGTTGTTTCTGTTGGTGTTGTTGCTTTTGTTTGTATTGTTACTTCTGTTGGTGTTGTTGCTTCTGTTGGTATTGTTGTTTCTGTTGGTGTTGTTACTTCTGTTGGTATTGTTGCTTCTGTTGGTGTTGTAACTTCTGTTGGTGTTGTTGCTTCTGTTGGTGTTCTTGCTTCTGTTGGTGTTGTTGCTTCTGTTTGTATTGTTGCTTCTGTTGGTGTTGTTGCTTCTGTTTTTATTGTTGCTTCTGTTGGTGTTGTTGCTTCTTGGTTTTGTTGCTTCTGTTTGTGTTGTTGCTTCTGTTGGTGTTGTTGCTTCTTTGGTGTGGTTTCTTTTGTTGGTGTTGTTGCTTCTGTTGGTGTTGTTGATTCTGTTGGTGTTGTTGCTTCTGTTTGTATTGTTGCTTCTGTTGGTGTTGTTGCTTCTGTTTTTATTGTTGCTTCTGTTGGTGTTGTTGCTTCTTGGTTTTGTTGCTTCTGTTGGTGTTGTTGCTTCTGTTGGTGTTATTACTTCTGTTGGTATTGTTGCTTCTGTTGGTGTTGTTACTTCTGTTGGTGTTGTTGCTTCTGTTGGTGTTGTTGCTTCTGTTGGTGTTGATGTTTCTGTTGGTGTTGATGTTTCTGTTGGTGTTGTTGTTTCTGTTGGTGTTGTTACTTCTGTTGGTGTTGTTACTTCTATTGGTGTTGATGCTTCTGTTGGTGTTGTTGCTTCTATTGGTGTTATTGCTTCTGTTGGTATTGTTGCTTCTGTTGGTGTTTTTGCTTCTGTTGGTATTGTTGCTTCTGTTGGTGTTATTGCTTCTGTTGGTGTTGTTGCTTCTGTTGGTGTTGTTGCTTCTGTTGGTGTTATTGCTTCTATTGGTGTTATTGCTTCTGTTGGTATTGTTGCTTCTGTTCGTGTTGATGCTTCTGTTGGTGTTGTTACTTCTGTTGGTGTTGTTACTTCTATTGGTGTTGTTGCTTCTGTTGGTGTTGTTGCTTCTGTTGGTATTGTTGCTTCTGTTGGTGTTGTTGCTTCTGTTGGTATTTTTGCTTCTGTTGGTGTTATTGCTTCTGTTGGTTTTATTGCTTCTATTGGTGTTATTGCTTCTGTTGGTATTGTTCCTTCTGTTGGTGTTGATGCTTCTATTGGTGTTGTTGCTTCTGTTGGTGTTGTTACTTCTATTGGTGTTGTTGCTTCTGTTGGTGTTGTTGCTTCTGTTGGTATTGTTGCTTCTGTTGGTGTTGTTGCTTCTGTTGGTGTTGTTGCTTCTATTGGTGTTATTGCTTCTGTTGGTATTGTTCCTTCTGTTGGTATTTTTGCTTCTGTTGGTGTTGTTGCTTCTGTTTGTATTGTTCCTTCTGTTGGTATTTTTGCTTCTGTTGGTGTTGATGCTTCTATTGGTGTTGTTGCTTCTGTTGGTGTTGTTACTTCTATTGGTGTTGTTGCTTCTGTTGGTGTTGTTGCTTCTGTTGGTATTGTTGCTTCTGTTGGTGTTGTTGCTTCTATTGGTGTTATTGCTTCTGTTGGTATTGTTCCTTCTGTTGGTATTTTTGCTTCTGTTGGTGTTGTTGCTTCTGTTTGTATTGTTCCTTCTGTTGGTATTTTTGCTTCTGTTGGTGTTGATGCTTCTATTGGTGTTGTTGCTTCTGTTGGTGTTGTTACTTCTATTGGTGTTGTTGCTTCTATTGGTGTTGTTGCTTCTGTTGGTGTTGTTACTTCTATTGGTGTTGATGCTTCTGTTGGTGTTGTTGCTTCTGTTGGTGTTGTTGCTTCTATTGGTGTTATTGCTTCTGTTGGTATTGTTGCTTCTGTTGGTGTTTTTGCTTCTGTTGGTATTGTTGCTTCTGTTGGTGTTATTGCTTCTGTTGGTGTTGTTGCTTCTGTTGGTGTTGTTGCTTCTGTTGGTGTTATTGCTTCTATTGGTGTTATTGCTTCTGTTGGTATTGTTGCTTCTGTTCGTGTTGATGCTTCTGTTGGTGTTGTTACTTCTGTTGGTGTTGTTACTTCTATTGGTGTTGTTGCTTCTGTTGGTATTGTTCCTTCTGTTGGTATTTTTGCTTCTGTTGGTGTTATTGCTTCTGTTGGTTTTATTGCTTCTATTGGTGTTATTGCTTCTGTTGGTATTGTTCCTTCTGTTGGTGTTGATGCTTCTATTGGTGTTGTTGCTTCTGTTGGTGTTGTTACTTCTATTGGTGTTGTTGCTTCTGTTGGTGTTGTTGCTTCTGTTGGTATTGTTGCTTCTGTTGGTGTTGTTGCTTCTGTTGGTGTTGTTGCTTCTATTGGTGTTATTGCTTCTGTTGGTATTGTTCCTTCTGTTGGTATTTTTGCTTCTGTTGGTGTTGTTGCTTCTGTTTGTATTGTTCCTTCTGTTGGTATTTTTGCTTCTGTTGGTGTTGATGCTTCTATTGGTGTTGTTGCTTCTGTTGGTGTTGTTACTTCTATTGGTGTTGTTGCTTCTGTTGGTGTTGTTGCTTCTGTTGGTATTGTTGCTTCTGTTGGTGTTGTTGCTTCTGTTGGTGTTGTTGCTTCTGTTGGTGTTATTGCTTCTGTTGGTATTGTTCCTTCTGTTGGTATTTTTGCTTCTGTTGGTGTTATTGCTTCTGTTGGTGTTGTTGCTTCTGTTTGTATTGTTCCTTCTGTTGGTATTTTTGCTTCTGTTGGTGTTATTGCTTCTATTGGTGTTGTTGCTTCTGTTGGTGTTGTTGCTTCTGTTGGTGTTGTGACTTCTGTTGGTGTTGTTGTTTCTGTTGGTGTAGTTGCTTCTGTTGGTGTTGTTACTTCTATTGTTGTTGTTGCTTCTGTTGGTGTTGTTGCTTCTGTTGGTGTTGTTACTTCTATTGGTGTTGTTACTTCTGTTGGTGTTGTTACTTCTATTGGTGTTGTTGCTTCTGTTGGTGTTGTTACTTCTATTGGTGTTGATGCTTCTGTTGGTGTTGTTGCTTCTGTTGGTGTTGTTACTTCTGTTGGTATAGTTGCTTCTAGTGGTGTTGTTGCTTCTGTTGGTGTAGTTGCTTCTGTTGGTGTTGTTACTTCTATTGGTGTTGTTGCTTCTGTTGGTGTTGTTACTTCTATTGGTGTTGTTACTTCTAGTGGTGTTGTTACTTCCATTGGTGTTGTTGCTTTTATTGGTGTTGTTACTTCTGTTGGTGTTGTTACTTCTATTGGTGTTGTTGCTTCTGTTGGTGTTGTTACTTCTATTGGTGTTGTTACTTCTATTGTTGTTGTTGCTTCTGTTGGTGTTGTTGCTTCTGTTGGTGTAGTTGCTTCTGTTGGTGTTGTTACTTCTATTGTTGTTGTTGCTTCTGTTGGTGTTGTTGCTTCTGTTGGTGTTGTTACTTCTATTGGTGTTGTTACTTCTGTTGGTGTTGTTACTTCTGTTGGTGTTGTTACTTCTATTGGTGTTGTTACTTCTGTTGGTGTTGTTACTTCTATTGGTGTTGTTACTTCTATTGGTGTTGTTGCTTCTGTTGGTGTTGTTGCTTCTGTTGGTATAGTTGCTTCTGTTGGTGTTGTTGCTTCTGTTGGTGTAGTTGCTTCTGTTGGTGTTGTTACTTCTATTGGTGTTGTTGCTTCTGTTGGTGTTGTTGCTTCTGTTGGTGTTGTTGCTTCTGTTTGTGTTGTTGCTTCTGTTGGTGTTGTTACTTCTATTGGTGTTGTTACTTCTGTTGGTGTTGTTACTTCTATTGGTGTTGTTACTTCTATTGGTGTTGTTGCTTCTGTTGGTGTTGTTACTTCTATTGGTGTTGTTACTTCTATTGGTGTTGTTACTTCTTTTTGGTGTTGTTACTTCTGTTGGTATTGTTACTTCTGTTGGTATTGTTGCTTCTTTTGGTGTTATTGCTTCTGTTGGTGTTATTACTTCTGTTGGTGTTATTACTTCTGTTGGTGTTATTACTTCTGTTGGTGTTGTTACTTCTGTTGGTGTTGTTGCTTCATTTGGTGTTGTTGCTTCTGTTTATGTGGTTGCTTCTGTTGGTGTTGATGCTTCTGTTTATGTTGTTGTTTCTGTTGGTGTTGTTGCTTCATTTGGTGTTGCTGTATGTGTTGGTGTTGTTACTTCTGTTGGTGTTGATGCTTCTGTTGGTGTTATTACTTCTGTTGGTGTGGTTGCTTCTGTTGGTGTTATTACTTCTGTTGGTGCTGTTGCTTCTGTTGGTGTTGTTACTTCTGTTGGTGTGGTTGCTTCTGTTGGTGTTATTACTTCTGTTGGTATTGTTGCTTCTGTTGGTGTTATTACTTCTGTTGGTGTTGATGCTTCTGTTGGTGTTGTTCCTTCTGTTGGTGTTGTTGCTTCTGTTGGTGTTGTTGTTTCTGTTTGTGTTGTTGCTCCTGTTCGTGTTGTTGCTTCTGTTGGTATTGTTGCTTCTGTTGGTGGTGATGCTTCTGTTTGTGTTGTTACTTCTGTTTGTGTGGTTGCTTCTTTTTGTGTTGTTGCTCCTGTTGGTATTGTTGCGTCTGTTGGTGTTGTTGTTTCTGTTGGTGTTGTTACTTCTGTTGATGTGGTTGCTTCTGTTTGTGTTGTTGTTTCTGTTGGTGTTGTTGCTTCATTTGGTGTTGCTGTATGTGTTGGTGTTGTTACTTCTGTTGGTGTTGATGCTTCTGTTGGTGTTTTTACTTCTGCTGGTGTGGTTGCTTCTGTTGGTGTTATTACTTCTGTTGGTATTGTTGCTTCTGTTGGTGTTGTTGCTTCTGTTGGTGTTGTTGCTTCTGTTGGTGCTATTACTTCTGTTAGTGTTGTTGCTTCTGTTGGTGTTGTTGCTTCTGTTGGTGTTGTTACTTCTGTTGGTGTTGTTGCTTCATTTGGTGTTGTTGCTTCTGTTTATGTGGTTGCTTCTGTTGGTGTTGATGCTTCTGTTGGTGTTGTTACTTCTGTTGGTGTGGTTGCTTCTGTTGGTGTTATTACTTCTGGTGGTGTTGTTGCTTCTGTTGGTGTTGTTACTTCTGTTGGTGTTGTTGCTTCTGTTGGTGTTGTTACTTCTGTTGGTGTGGTTGCTTCTGTTGGTGTTATTACTTCTGTTGGTATTGTTGCTTCTGTTGTTGTTGTTGCTTCTGTTGGTGTTGTTGCTTCTGTTGGTGTTATTACTTCTGTTAGTGTTGTTGCTTCTGTTGGTGTTGTTGCTTCTGTTGGTGTTGTTACTTCTGTTGGTGTTGTTGCTTCATTTGGTGTTGTTGCTTCTGTTTATGTGGTTGCTTCTGTTGGTGTTGATGCTTCTGTTGGTGTTGTTACTTCTGTTGGTGTGGTTGCTTCTGTTGGTGTTATTACTTCTGGTGGTGTTGTTGCTTCTGTTGGTGTTGTTGCTTCTGTTGGTGTCGTTGCTTCTGTTGGTGTTATTACTTCTGTTAGTGTTGTTGCTTCTGTTGGTGTTGATGCTTCTGTTGGTGTTGTTGTTTCTGTTGGTGTTGTTGCTTCTGTTGGTGTGGTTGCTTCTGTTTGTGTTGTTGCTTCTGTTTGTGTTGTTGTATGTGTTGGTGTTGTTACTTCTGTTGGTGTGGTTGCTTCTGTTGGTGTTGTTGCTTCTGTTGGTGTGGTTGCTTCTGTTTGTGTTGTTGCTTCTGTTTGTGTTGTTGTATGTGTTGGTGTTGTTACTTCTGTTGGTGTGGTTGCTTCTGTTGGTGTTGTTGCTTCTGTTGGTGTTGTTGCTTCTGTTGGTGTTGTTGCTTCTGTTGGTATTGATGCTTCTGTTGGTGTTGTTGCTTATGTTGGTGTTGTTGCTTCTGTTGGTGTTGTTGCTTCTGTTGGTGTTGTTGTTTCTGTTGGTGTTGTTACTTCTGTTGGTGTTGTTGTTTCTGTTGGTGTTGTTACTTCTGTTGGTGTTGTTACTTCTGTTGGTGTGGTTGCTTCTGTTGGTGTTGTTGCTTCTGTTGGTGTGGTTGCTTCTGTTGGTGTTGTTGCTACTGTTGGTGTTGTTGTTTCTGTTGGTGTGGTTGCTTCTGTTTGTGTGGTTGTTTAGTTGGTGTGGTTGTTTCTGTTGGTGTTGTTGTATGTGTTGGTGTTGATGCTTCTGTTGGTGTGGTTGTATGTGTTGGTGTTGTTACTTCTGTTGGTGTTGTTGTTTCTGTTGGTGTGGTTGCTTCTGTTTGTGTTGTTGTATGTGTTGGTGTTGTTACTTCTGTTGGTGTTGTTGTTTCTGTTGGTGTTGTTACTTCTGTTGGTGTGGTTGCTTCTGTTGGTGTTGTTGCTTCTGTTGGTGTGGTTGCTTCTGTTGGTGTTGTTGCTTCTGTTGGTGTGGTTGCTTCTGTTGGTGTTGTTGCTTCTGTTTGTGTTGTTGTATGTGTTGGTGTTGTTACTTCTGTTGGTGTGGTTGTTTCTGTTGGTGTTGTTACTTCTGTTGGTGTGGTTGCTTCTGTTGGTGTTGTTGCTTCTGTTGGTGTTGTTGCTTCTGTTGGTGTTGTTGCTTCTGTTGGTGTGGTTGCTTCTGTTTGTGTTGTTGTATGTGTTGGTGTTGTTACTTCTGTTGGTGTTGTTGTTTCTGTTGGTGTTGTTGTTTCTGTTGGTGTTATTACTTCTGTTGGTGTTGTTGCTTCTGTTGGTGTTGTTGATTCTGTTAGTGTTGTTGCTTCTGTTGGTGTTGTTGCTTCTGTTGGTGTTGTTGCTTCTGTTGGTGTTATTACTTCTGTTATTGTTGTTTCTTCTGTTGGTGTTGTTGCTTCTGTTGGTGTTGTTGCTTCTGTTGGTGTTGTTGCTTCTGTTGGTGTGGTTGCTTCTGTTGACGTTGTTGCTTTTGTTGACGTTGTTGCTTCTGTTGGTGTTGTTGTTTCTGTTGGTGTTGTTGCTTCTGTTGGTGTGGTTGCTTCTGTTGGTGTTGTTGCTTCTGTTTGTGTTGTTGTATGTGTTGGTGTTGTTACTTCTGTTGGTGTGGTTGCTTCTGTTGGTGTTGTTGCTTCTGTTGGTGTTGTTGCTTCTGTTGGTGTTGTTGCTTATGTTGGTGTTGATGCTTCTGTTGGTGTTGTTGCTTCTGTTTGTGTTGTTGCTTCTGTTTGTGTTGTTGCTACTGTTGATGTTGTTGCTTCTGTTGGTGTTGTTAATTCTGTTGGTGTTGTTGCTTCTGTTGGCGCCATTACTTCAATCAGTGTTGTTCAGTCGATATCTAATATTCATCGATAGATCAAATAATCTTCGATGGATTGAACAAAGAGTAGTCGTTTCGTTGAACAAGTGGAACTAGCATTGGTCATTGTTTTGATACTAATCGTCTCTGTGTAAAACTAGTAATCATCGATGAATTGAACTTAGAATCGTGGTCCAAATGAAATCATAAATCAACATTTAGTTCTCAAAGCAGACGATGTTCACGTCCAGAAATAAAGGCCATACTTCCGGAAGTTGAAATTCAAAGTGACCGTTTAGAGTCGGGACACTATGACCTAACAATGACGTCCGATTAATTTTATAGAGAATGAGGTCAAATTTTGGATGATTCAATAACGAAAGAGGTACTTCTATTTAGTAATTAACAAAATCAATCATTGTAAATGTTCAAAATATGTTTTTTTTTTCTTCAGTTCTTTCCGAATTTTGGTGACTTGGAATTACAAAAAGGACCGTACTGTACAGTTCATGAGCCATACTGTTGGCCTGGCCCAGGATATTGTTTTGTGAGTGTTTCAACCAAATACCCCCTTCAAAGAGGAGGTAATAAGGTCATGATCGGGCCCCCTTCCCAAGATTTAAAAAAAAAGTTTACTGTATATTTCCAAGATGGATCTTTAGCGGGGTCAAGGGGCGACCTCCCCCCTCTCTCTCCAAGGCTGGGCTTGACCAGGCAACTTGGAAAAATATTACGGGTCCGGCCGCGTGTACATGTACATGGCCATCAGCGTTCATAGACTGACAAGAAAGTTACCTGATACGACAATATGTACATGAAGTTTGGTAATTAACTGTTCGTATACCAGAACATCTTAGTTACATGTGTATATGTATTTATCTTCAAAATAATTTGGTGTTGTTTTTGTCTGTTATCATTTTTCGGCTTCCTTTTCTTTATTTTATTTAACTGCATCTACTAAAATCAATTTTCTTTTCTTTTTTTTTTCAACACACTCAGTGACTCTCAAGTTTAATAATTTAGAAAAAAAAGTCTATTTACTTTAGATATATGAATGATAATGACCATTACATGTATGACTTCAATTGAAAAATTATATAAAAGATATCTCGGCTCTAGTCGTTTCCATTTGCTAAATTGAATTCAAATTTCATACTTTTTATTGCACCTTACCAGACACATAAACCTGGTTTTATCAAACATGGTGTTTCATCCGAAACTCTTGTATGAAGGGAGAGGGACACGGACCAATGATTGCGACATTTAAATAGCAAAGGTCCCTTTCATAAAATCTCTGGCAAGCCGGTCATAAACTATATCAATGAGTTAGCTTCGTGAATAGATTATTTACCAGCGTTAAAATTCTTTCCAGCCCTTTTCTTTATAGATTACGTCATCGCCGACTAAAGCCCCCTTTCGAGGTAGTCACTGCGCTTGTCAATTTCAAACGCGCACTTGCTCGGTGCATGTGGTGGCTGACGACGCATTGCGATCGCAAAGCAACTGTGAATTTATTCCTCATTCCTTCTAACAAAGTGGGACGACAGTATTCACACGTGTAGTTTGGAAAAATATTTAGGATGTAACTGTTATTTTTACAGGAGAATGATACCATCCCTCATGACGATTTCATCACAAGTTGCCGTGTTTTAATTTCTCTACCTGGTTACCTTTAAGCGACTGTGAGATACATGCAAGTCAGCTGATTCTGTCCTAAATTGCATTTTTATTTTATATTGCACGTGTAGAAAATTTCTACAAATTTTGTATGGATTTTTCAGTTTTGTTTTCCATACTATCGTCAAAATGAAGGAACTTGGAGGAATATTTATTATTTTCTTGTCCGTTTATTTATCCCCGGTGCTAACGCAAGAAGATGTCGGTAAGTTGATTTTTTTTCTCTTTGATATTCACACCTGTTATATACCTTTGCGTATGTAAATAGAATGTTTTCTCATCTACCTGTCGTGTAACATACGTCTGTACATAGCGACATAGGGACCACATGGTCAACTTATTCATCATTTTGTTTTATATACAGCGTCTGGACTTGCTACGCCCAAGAGGTTAAATTTGTCATGAGTTTGCCGGCGATACAAAGCCCCATTTATATGAGCCGAGAAATAAATTGCACGTGTGTTCAAAAAATACATATCAATGGGATCACACAGTCTAAAAGTGTGTGAAACTGTTGGAGAGTCACTTTGATCTTCGTAAGGCGAGGAACGAAGCACGAAATACGTATATATTTACATTCTAGCTTTACCGGACGAATTTACAATACCTTCGGCGTTATTACAACATTACAGTACTGGAAATGCAATGTTGCGGGGGAGCGAGAGCAAAGTGTAACCAATATAGTCTATATTGGTTGTATTTTGTATATTACTTGTCTCATTAATTCATTGTTAATTACTCATCCTTCCTTCGCCAGAATCAGGGCATTTACATCCATTGTTACATATATATAGCTCTATTAGAGACGTTTTATTAGCTAAGTCTGTATGTACACGAAAAATTATGCTATCAACCACCGACTGACTGATACTAATAGAACTTACTATAAGAAAAAGTCTCTTAACTTTATCACGAAATGGGATGTTTTGGTACGCAAATTGATATAATCACTTATTTGTTTTGGTGTCGTGTCAACAGGGGTCTCTTATGTTTATCTTCTAAGCTATTTACGCGTTTTAAGAGGTCACTTGTGAACTTTTGACCAATATTCAAGGGAGTGGGGGTGAGCGTAGTACTTACTGCAAGTTATTTGCAATATCGAACTCGATGTTTGTGATAAATAAGTTTGGGTTAATGAGTAAGCTATTATTCTCTGATAGCTCGCTAGATTGGTAGATTCCAGATTCTACATTCCGCCCAAGGGTTGATATGATATTACGAGAGACAATAAGGGGAACCTGATGGGTTGGGTCTGTATAACAGAACTTTTGAGGCACACCCCCCCCCCAAAAAAAAAGAAACGAGAGTCAATCTCATTTCTTAAAGGAGGTAGACGACCTAGTGCGGGGAGGTGGAGGAAGGGGCGTTAATATTCGTGAAAGAGTTGTCTTGAAAATTGTCTGAAATACCATGCATTGAAGAAAAAATATTTATATACGAAATGAAATGGAAAGGAAATGAAAATTATTTTGATGGAACTTTTAACTGAACTTTAGGAACATACATTTGAATTTGCTATCACTCCTTTTGCCGTCTTGGATCCGCCCTTGAATCCATAGTGTATTTCCATCATATTTCCATGTTGTTTTTGTGGGTGTGAAAATGTCCGAACTGATTTCTTTATGTTGCGCAATGTGCGATACTATCTTCACGTGAGGTCTCGCGCGCTTGGTGAAAGTACTAGCAGAATCTGATAAAATTTGATATCTATAGTATAGGTCGGGCTAGCCACGCTCTGTAAAATTAGCTAGTTTAGATAATTTGTTGTTCTGTAAAATTATTCGCAACGTTGCAGATTTTGCAAGATTTTTGACACTTTTATTACTTTTGGCATATAGTACTCTTATTACTACCAAGTATTTATTAAATTATAAAAAGTACCTATCAGATTTGTCTAGATGTACTCCAGTCCAACAAAATGTATTGTTCATGATAAAGATTTTTCTGTGTGGGGGAGGATGCCCAGCCAATGACTTAGTCAAGGAAGGGGGTCTATGGTATTGAAATAAATGTATAAAAATTATTGTAAAAACAGGAAAAATCAAGTTAGACTTTTCAAGACTCAGACCTACTTTGTATCCGTAGAGGGGTCAAGTTATCCAGATGTGGCAACGTATACATTTACGTTTCCATTATGCAGACTGGCCTTTGAAAAAAAAATAAGGGAGAGGTGGATGTTCAAGCCGTCCCCGGGGGGGGGGGGGGGGGGTCCCAGCTTATTGTTTTGAAAAAAACGTAAAAACGGAGAAAATCCGTATTTTTGGAAAATCCCTTATGGAGAGAGGGTCCTGATATTTCTCAAGATCGCCTCTAGATCAACGCTTAGATGGGATGGGGGTAAGGAGTAAGCTCCTGCCTGTCATGTGGTTTAGTCTGTGATTGCTGGCAGTTCATGTTTTTGATACATGTAAAAATTTAGGAAAAAATAAACGGATGGGATGCATTGCTTCACTACAGTTAATGCATTGAACAAGTATATACAGAAAACATTTTTCAAAATTCTTGACCTCTTTATGGCAAACTTAAACCTCTGTGGTCCAAATTCTTAATTAAAGAAGAATTCTACTACTGGTTATGAAGCACTCCCACTTTTGTTTGTTGAGGACCTTTTCCCTCTGCTCAAGAGGTGCTTGATAAGCATATAATACTAAATACAGGGGGCGGATCCAACATTCGGGTTTTTTTTCTGTCTGACACGGCAGGTTCCAGTCGATTGGTAGTTTTCATTGGCGGATCTGGAAGGAGGTTTAAATAGCCCGTCGGCCGACCCGGGGGGATGTTAGTGTCTAGCCTATGAATTTGAAAAAAATAATACGTAAAAACGGGGGGGGGGGATTGATTTTTGGGGGGAAAATTTCAGGGGAGGTCCTTAGATCCGCGCTTGGTCTTTTGTGTTACTGGTACATTATAAAGAAAAGTAATCATTAAATCGTACAAGAGAGGAGAGAGAAGGTTTTCTGCATCCTCCCCCCTGTCTGGTCTGGATCTGCGCATGTATATTGTCAATCCAGAAAGAAATCAGTCGCCTTCTCCATAACTTTTTCTTGTTAATGCATATATCCTGGCCTTAAAAAAAAAACGGCATAGACCCTGGCCCCTTAAAAGGAGAGTCGAAATCAAGCCTAACCTACAATGATTCGGCGACCAGAAGAAAGCTGTATGATAAGGGTTGATGGAAGGGGTTTCTGGTTGAAACATCCAAAAATGTAAAATGTATAGTACCGACATATGCATTAATTTCCAGGTTTTTTTACGCATCAAAAATGAGCCCCCCTCCGCCTTTCCCATTTCCCATCATTAATATGAATTATATCATATGGTAAGGAAGAATGTTAAAAGGAGCGGTTCGTGTATACAAATGTAAATAAATATACGGTGTGTATCATGTTTCAATATTGTCTGAATACGGCCATATAAATATATTTCAATTTGAAAAGAAAGTGAATCCCATTATAATTATACAGAAGTAAATTTATGCGCATGTCGCAAATGCATGTTCTTTCTCATAATGGAGATACGAGAAGAAATTTAAGGAATGTTGTTGTATAAAGAAGAAAGTGCACCTTATATGTAAACTTCAGACGGAAATCTATTAAGAAAACGTCGTACTCGCTATAAAGTGAAATGTTTGGTCTGGCGTCCTAATTTCGAAAAAAAAAAAAGGCATCCTAATTTCGAAAAAAAGGCATACAAGTTTCCGTACGCTTGTTCCGTTGAATACTTCCTAATATAGATATATTTATCTTAAGATATTCCTGTCATTTTTGCATCACTCATTCGATATCCCTCGTATCACTTTCCGACTGGAAGTGTCTATATATGAAAGTCAGTATTTTAAGAAAAATGCGCATTTTTGTCCAATTCAAGTCTGAAAGAGCGAATTAGTATTCAAATTAATGCAATTCTCAAGATGAACGGCGCACAAAGTGACGGGAATAGAAGTCCTAGAAATTACGAATCGAAAATTATGGAGCATGTCTCAAAATCCACAGCTAATCCACATACTATTTGGAATATAGTTATCTAGAATTCTAGACGCGCGCAAATATTCCAAGCCTTTGAGATGGTAAATGAATCCCAAGAGCACGCGAATATTCCAAGCCCCTGTGGTTTTATGGAATTATAGGAGCGCGTGAATATTCCAAGCCCCTGTGATGGTATTGAATTCCAGGAACGCGCGAGTGTTACAAGCCCCTGTGATAGTGTTGAATTGTAGGGGCGCGCGAATGTTCCAAGCCCCTGTGATGGTAAATGAATAATTGGAGCGCATGCACGAATGTTCAAAGCCGCTTTGATAGTATTGAATTCCAGGAGCGCGCGAGTATTCCAAGCCCGTGTGATTGTGATGAATTCCATGAGCGCGCGAATATTTCAAATGAATTCCAGGAGTGCGCGAGTATTCCAAGACCCTGTGATTTTGATGAATTCCAAGGGCGCGCAAATTCCAGACTTGTGTGAATACAAATGTATTAAAAGCCCTTGAGATCATAATAGCTTAAAGCCCCTGTGATGGTAACCAATTTTCAGCAGCGCTAGTATATTCCAAGCCCCTATGATAGTACAAAAAAAACCCCACTCTGATTTCAGAACCTATTCCAAATCCCTGTGATTTTAATACATTACTCAACAGGTAGGACAGCCGACCTGCCACATCACCGTGTTAAACCAACGCTTTACATTCACTTTAACAAATTAAATTCTGAAGTTTAACTTGTTTGACCCAATGACCCCGCATATAAACGTTATCTGTGACCTGTCTGGGAATTTACCTTTGAAAAAAGGTGAAAATTTGTAGGCCTGTAAAAATATTTAAAAAATCAAAGTATTTTTAAGGAATTATTCACCAAAATCCTGTTTTGTGTAGTTTAAATTGCAACTCAGCAAATAAAAATAAAACGAATGAATGAAAGAAAAGTTGATACCATTTGCTTATGTCACAGCCTTTTGTCATTTTCGAAAAAAAAAAATTCCATTGTATGCTCTGTAATTCAAATTTACGATTTCTTAAAATAAATGATAACTGATAAAAAATTGCTCTCAATGATTACGAAATCTTAAACTTAACCCCCCCCCCTGGAGAACCCATCCCCTTCAGGTGTTTTCCATACCTATTTATATTTTGGTTGTAGAACATGTCGGCGACATCAAAGAGGTGTGAAATAGACATTATTTTGCTGTGTACATACGACCTTAAGGTCGTAGATTATCTCGCTAATTGACTTGTATTAATTAGTAAGAGGACTTGCTTGACATCTCTGACATGTTTAATACGGACGGGACCTCCGTAGGTCTCTTCAATTTAACGTCCAGGGGAAAGTCTGAGTGATGTCCTTTTGTAATGTGCACCGACACTATCAAAGTTTTCTTGTACAAGAAAACTTGGTCAAAGTTTTTGACGCTAACTTTGATAGTGTAAACGATCCAAGAAAACTTTGATGAAAGTCCGTCAAAGAACTTTGATGGACTTTGACGGAATAGAACTCCATCCTATTTTTCTTGAAACTTTGACGGGAATCGGCCAATCAGAATAGAGATTCAAAATTATTTCAGACGTATTTAAAGTATCAGAGAAAGAAATATATGTAATTTATGACGTTAAAAGTAAAGAATATAGCGACAAAGACAGAAGACGTGATGCAGTGAATTCCATCTACGTTTTTTGTTTTAAAAATCCTTGAACTCGTGCTTAAAGGTTCCATATAGACCAATGAACAACTACAAACATAAACTACTAATTTTCATGATACATTTTCACAGTATTTACAGGGACCATATCTGTTTTGGTGCATATTTACCACGTTTTCTTGTACAAGTCGTTCAAAGAACTTAAACAGACAACTTTGTCCAAGAAAACTTTGACCAAGTTTTCTTTGACGGACTTTGACAAAGAAAACTTTGATAGTGTAAACGCGGCTTAACTTTAAAAAAAAGATGCATTCGCGAAGTCCTGCAGCATTCCACCCCCCTTTGGGGGGTTGTTGTTGTTCGTGTTCCAGCCTTTGGGGAAGCTGTTATTCCAGGGGTAATACCGTCCGGGATGGGGGAGTCCAGTCTATACGTAAAAATGATTTTGGCGTTAGCTACATGTAGATTTTCATTGAAGTAATGATTTGTTGAGTCACTGGCCCCTGAACGGCCCCTCTACACTAACAGTATGTAAAAGAGAAATAGATAAATAAAAATAAAAACAAATAAAAAGAAAAAAAAAAAAACGCTGCATGTCACCAATCAAGGGATCAAAATTATCGATAAAAAGAATCAGTTGAGAAAATCAAACAAAAGGCTCTGATTATATCATTAATAAAGGTGTTTATATACAGTTATCGTACCTGGACTGAACTCCGCCTGAATTCTATTGTAAATAACAGTGTATTAACTGACAAAATCGGCTTACTCCGCTCTAAGTACCGGTCTATAGTAAATACTGTGCGATAACATATTGCAATTTGATGATAAAATCTATATAGAAGTCTATCAAGCCCAATTAGTTCCATGGTCGGCTCCGATAAGTTAATGCGATCTATTTTTTGATAGTTTAGTCACCTTCCAAACTACAAAAAATCATATTATACAAGGATTCATGGAATCTCTTGAACAGAGAATGCTACCATACTCTTCGCGAATACTCTTCGCTTTTTTCGCGCAAACTCCTCACTTTTCGCGAACAATATTCTCTTGTCGAGAACAATATTCTCTTTTCGAGAAAATCGTCTCTTTTCAAGAAAATCTTCTCTTTCCGAGAAAATCTTTTTTTTCGAGAAAGTCTTCGCTTTTCGCGAAAACTATTCGCTTTTTGCGAAAAATATTCGTTTTTTTTGCGAAAACTATTCGCTTTTTGCGAAAACTATTCGCTTTCCGCGAATGCTTTTGGTAATATCTTTCATTGAGATTTATTTGTAGTGTAATGTTGACTTTGTATATTTAATACTATTCTCCTTTTCAAGTCTCTAATTTCTTTTGTGAAATTTGCCTGGGAGCGACGAACGAAGACACTGAGTTGTCTTGATATTATAGATAAATGAGCCATAAGGTAGCGTCGTATCTTAAGAAAGTAAAATTGACACAAATTTAGCATGTCGAGTGTCGATACGATGGTCACTTCAGATCTGTTTACATTGACAGGTTCTTTTAGGTCCCCTCTAATTACAGGGTCATTTAAACGGACATTTACTGACCAGTAAGACCCTTGAAGTCTCAAGTGTTTCACATATAACACTAGGTGGTCAGATTGACTGTATTCATATTTCTTTATGTTGCAAAATGTCCCTCTTTTGTAACGACAAACAGGTACTTCCCCATTGAAAAAGTAATTCGATATAAAAAGCCTATGGAGTACATTGTAAATAGGAACGACTATTGTGTGGATCTAGAATGTTTCCAAGGGTCGGGGTCCAGCCTCTCAGAGGCAGGGGGGGGGGGGGGGGGTGTCCGGTCTATGAATTTGAATAAAAAATGGACGTTAAAATTGGGAAAATCAGCATTTGTGGCGAATTCTAGGGTAGAGGGGTATTTCCTGACTCCCTTACCCCTCTAGATCCATGTGTGATACAAGGAAAGAAACTTTTGATGGTGCTATTACTTCATCGAACATGCGCAAATAAATTTAATGAGGGATATGAGGATCAACCACCCACCCCCTTAAAAATGGTGGGAGGGGAGTTCGTATAGTGTCTTAGTGAATGTACTTGATATTTCATTAATTTCGTGCAATAGTTTTGATATACATATATAAATATCTAATTTCAAATGTAAAACAAAATGATTTTATACGCAGTGAACTACGTTTGGCTTATACACAATACTAGTATGACCTTTTCAACACATTCTTACATCTGCCCTTTTCTGAAATACAAAATAATGAGACGGTGTACCACATGATTATCATATATATATATAATCATATATTGATGTGGTATCTTATGAAAATTATTTTCATTTTTAACGACATAAAGACCGATATGAAATGAACCTCAGTTTAACCCCTGCTTCCTAAATCAGTTTCATACACCTCGACTTAATTACATGGGCGGATCTAGATTTTTTTGCAGGGGGAGGGGTGGGTTGAGTCGGTCAAAGGGGAGGTGTGTTTCAACCTACGGTTAAAAAAGAAAATTTGACCATGTTGACACATAACATGGAAAATCAGAATTTTGGCATATTCTAAGAGGCAGGGGGGTGGGGGGGAGGGGGGATGGGGATGGATGGACCCTACCCCACCCCTCTAGTTTCACCCTTGTCGACTTATATACATATTTAACCAAGTCACAGAAAAAAATTATGTAAATGAAGTGTCTGGGATTCGAGGATGAACTGCATTTTTAATATTGTTTAAATATGAGACAGAAATTAATGATCCGATGCTCATACCTGCATATATTACATAAATCATGTTTCTTACCCAGGTATATCTCAGTGGGAACTTTCTGCATTATCACCGCAGGATTAGGCTAGTGTTGGCCAGATTTGGGGTACATAAATTTTGTAATAAGTGCGTTTGGGGTTTTTTTTTTGGGGGGGGGGGGGGGGGGGGCAGAAGGCTTATTTGCATCCTAAGGCATGGTCCATTTGATATTCTGGGGGGGGGGGGGGGGGGCTTGGGTTTTTTTTCGAAAAAAATAATTTTGCTCTGAATTTTGATGAAAAAAATTAATTTGCTTATGGTGTGACAGAATCTGAATTCGAAGAATAACCATAAAATTCGCTTAAAATTCCTGAAATTTTTTCAGCTCGCTTCGCTCGCCAGTAGTTTTAACTTTCTATGAAAATTTTTTCGGCTCGCTTCGCTCGCCATACTTTTCTTCTGTAATGGCAAGTTGATATTTGAAAATATCAAATGTATGCATGTGACTGAAACAAAGGGGCTACCTTAAATGCTCAAATACATTTTCAATATAAGTTATTACTATTATTTAAGATACATGTATCACCATAGTGTCTAATTTGGAAATTGGAAGGAGAATTTAATTAAGTTTTTCATAAGTTTTCATTTCTACATGTAAAATCTTGTCTAGAAGACCCATCCTCTTGCATGTTACATGACCTAATATATACATATTGTTCACTGAAATTTAATATATAGCATATTGCAAAAATCTTTTATCTCTCTCAGTTTAGAAGTGAATACAAGTTTTACATAAAAATAAAGTAATGTTCAGAGTAACTTAAGTAAAAATAAAGAATTTCTATTGAAAAAACACAAACATTCTTAATATTCACAACAATTGTTGTAAAAAAATTTCCTTGCTCCAACTTTGCAAGAAAAAAAATAATTTTGCCCCGGTACGTGGCGAAAAAAATAATCTTGCTCCGACAAAAAACCCAAGCCCCCCCCCCCCCCCCCCCCCGCCCAGAATATCAAATGGACCATGCCTAAATGAGCGGAGCTACAATTTTGCTCTCGGAGGGGTTTTCCAGACTATGATTAAAAATAAAATAAACGTGAAAACTGAAAACCCCAGCAGTTTTAGCAAATTCCAGTGGAGAGGGTTTTCCTGACCACCTATCCCTAGATTTGCACTTTGATTCTCATTTGCATCGTTCGCAAGATATTTTATATCGTTTATATATATAGGATTTATATCAATGTCAGAACTTTTCAATATTTTAGCTGTCATATTTTCTCTGTCGAAATTAATTCATACATGTACATGTAGCAGTTACCTCCCGTGTTCAACAGAATTTCTGATTAGGCTTACTTGTAAATTATTTTTCATGTACAGTTTAAATTTTCAATTATGCCAATTTTAAATTTTCAGTAGTATAAAGAGAATACCAGAATCGCTTAAGAATAGCTAACATTGATAGAATTGGTGAACTGCTGAACAATATTTTTTCCGATTTTTATCCTCAACATGGCCAGGCTGATATAATTATTTAGGTTTTGTTTCAAATCAGGATGGTATACATGCTTGACACACTCATACACACACCCTCTCTCACACACAAACCGTCCCTCCCTGCCTCCCTCCCTCCCTCACATGTACATATTAGTTTGTGTGTTGGGGTGAGGTTTACTTTCTTACATTGAGGTACGATCAATTAATATACAGGAGAACTTTGACTTGGGTGTATAGCTAGCACAATATGTGGTCGTATGCGTCATTTGCATTATATATGAACGTCTTGTTTTGGGGTCGTTTGATTTACGAAAGTACATTACATGGCTCGGTATTTGAGATTTATTACCCGTTTTTTACTGCCAAGAATTTTTTTCTGCAACATTTTTGCCCCCTAAACTACACTGCCGTAAGCTTCTAGCCTATGATAAACGATGATGCGACTTTTCAGGAGCGCATCTCGTGACTTTTATGGCTGAGAGATAAGTTTGTAAGGGGAGAGAGAGAGGGGGGGGGGTCTTTGTCTAGTGCATATGCACCAGAGTTCTCAAGTTCAGTGTAATGTCTGCGGCATGTATAGACTAACGACATTAACAGGCAAATATTTATGTAGAATGCACTAGAGAGACCAATTTCTGAGATGTGAAAACTTTGAGTAATAAGATGAAGGGACAAATAAAGCTCATAACATGTATTAGATAATCGAAAAGACGTTTGACAAAATGATGTTTTACAAAGTAGCTGTTGACGTTATGACCTAAGTATGATATCCATCTCCTCTTTTAATGGATGGAAAGGGGGGATGGAGTCCCACCATGTAATTGAACAAGACAGAAGGGTCTGCGCATCTAAATATTTGGGGTACAATGGGAGACAGTACACCTGAATATTGTCGCGCACCAGCAAGACAGAAGGGGGTTCGGAACCCTTCCATCCCATCTAGATCCGCGCATGTCAATATTTGGGGTACAAGGGGTACAAATTTATCACCTTTACCGACTATGACATCATTACGCTGTGTCGCGCACCTGTAATCAATGGAATTTGATGCTGCAGTAGTCTCGATTCGCTGGAAACATTATGGGGATATGTCTTATACCAGACTAGGAGATCGGACATTAACTCAGGAAATGGTCCGTGAAATTCCTTCTTCAAGCGCGGATCTAGAGGAGAGGGGGAGGGTCTTAGTGTCAAAAAGGTCAGGACCCCCCATTTTGGAATTTGCCAAGAAAATTCAAATTTTTTACATGTATATACTAGTATCAGGCTTTCTGTTTCATAACCACAGACTGAACCCCCCCCCCCCTCTTGACGGACTGCACGGACACCCCCTGAAAAAAATCTAGATCCGCCAATGTCCGTACTGCTGTGTTGAAACACCCTGTAATATACTGTTCACATACCAAAATGGGGACGTTGCCCTTAGAGTACATCTGTAGATTAAGAATATGGAATTTGGAGTTTTATACAAAATGATAATGGACAATGGGCGGTATTGTTTCCTCGTCTAGACGCAAATCCTCAGATATATATACAAAGTATCTACATCAATCACCACCAGGGGACGCTTCTAACACGAAAGCTCCCTCTAGGGTGCATATTGATCGTATCTAGATATGTATAAGAGAGGTTGGTATTTACTACATCGATTTGTAGATTGATACAGACGATGGTTTCGGTTCCTAATTGATACATTGTAGATGTAGTGACGACTGGACAACCGAAGGCGATATAGATAAGCAAACGGTTATGGTGACGCTATCAGGATTATATGCCCCGGACCTTCCCCATGCCTGTCAACTTTGAAATCTTTAAAAGAGGGATATCTCCCTCCTTGTCAGTTGAAAAAGGGGATATTGCGCGTGAACCCATTTTGTTACATTTTTAAAGAATCCCGAATCAATAAGAATCAATAATTTATTGCATTCTATATACATCTTTTCTTGCATTTTTTTCATGCAATTTCTCATGAAATGCTCTGAATGTCTCTACTGAGAGTTATTCTACTTGGTAAATATGCCAAAAGAGGGAGAAAGAGGGAGATTGGGTCAAAAAGAAGGAGATTTTGGTCTCCCTTGAGGGAGAAATGCCAAGAAGGGAGATGAGGTCAAAAAGAGGGAGTCTCCCTCCAAAAGAGGGAGAGTTGACAGTGATGCTTTACAATATTAGATCACATTGAAGTTGACCTGTACATGCGAATTGGGTTCAAGTCAAACAGCAAAAAGTTATAAAACCAAATGAGTTCCTTACAGTTTACTATCCGGATTACATCCTTTGAACCCTCACATTTGATGGAAATGTACTCCGTTTTGAAATGAAAAAAAAAAATAAAAAAAGAAAGAAAGAAAAAAATAAAGAAATAAAAAAATTCAAGGGGCCTCGGAACCCTGTTCCAATTGTGTTTGTCTGTGCTGTAATAGTACTAAGTAAAATGATAAAACGACCTGATATTTCATTTTTAAGAACCGGAAGTACCTTATCATTTAACTTCAGTAAAGACACAGAGAAATGAAATCTAAGAATACTGAGGAAATCACCGCACATCTGTCTCGGGTGGGCTGAGAGATTTCGGTCTTTTTATACTTAAATCATTTTATAATTTAATTGTACACGCGCTTCGATTTTGACAGCTAGATTAAAATTACAGATGATTTACAAAGAGTGAAATGATGCATACATTAATTAGTACTTCAAGGGGATATGAAATCGGTACAAATAGGAGAAAATCGCCGGTCGACACTATTATGATGTAACCGCTACCGGATTTTTTGGGCTGACTGGGCATTTCGGATTTTAGTGTTACCCGTTGTCTGGTGCTTCTCTAACAAATCAATAGGTGGTTATGTAATAATATGACATCCGATGATCGAGTATGTCTACCGAATAAAAATTATTTTCCTTAATGGATTCGAACCTGCCACATTATTTATCAGGGGCTAACCATGCATAAAATCGGTGAAACGCGGGACGAAAATATAAGCACTCTGGTTTGAGACAGACCAGATGCGAGTTGGCTTCTTTTAATATAGTTGATACACATGGTAAACTTGTATTTTTTTCTGATTTTATCACAAAACAATAAAAACCAATTTAGCGAAATCTGAATCTTTTTATACCTGTAAGAACTCACCCATAAAACGTTTGCAGGACATAAACAAAGATTGTTAGGTATTTGATTCTGTATGTTTTATGTCAAAATCCAACGTGTTTGACAGCGAACCTTGTAATTTTACGAATCAGAAAGTGTTTATAGTGAATTACCGACTGGTTGGGTTTGTTTTAAGTGTTTTGAACTTTTATTTTCGTGCAAGAAGTTGGGGAAATCGGACAGACAAGAAAAATAATATAGAGAAATCGGACAGGAGAGAATGAGAGAGAGAAAGAGAGAGAGAGAGAGAGAGAGAGAGAGAGAGAGAGAGAGAGAGAGAGAGAGAGAGCACGGATTTAAGTCGGAGGGGGGGGGGGATGCGGTTTGATCCAGTCCGGTTTGACGAGGGGGGTTAGAAAAAGAATCATGAGTTTACATTTTTCAAAATGGAGTTTGGGTTCGCTTCCCCTCCTCTAAATCCCCACAAGACCTTTCTTGACTTTAGAAATGAATACTTTTCTTCTTGGTGGGTCCTTTCAAAACGACCATTTTAAAACAATACATGCCTCAATAGTCAAGTAAGTCAGGATGCTCCATAATTAGTAATCTATGTCCCACTTTTTTCCTCTTTTGTTATAAATCATTCAATCTGTCACTTTTAAATAACGAAAGGACAATACCGTAGGTCATGTCAGTTATGACTTGAAGGGAAGATATGTGCGAACTTTTGCACCACCCTTTACTTTATTCGGTCTCAGATCTGATTTATGTCACAGGGGACGTATTGTACACAGGCCTTTGACCCCTGGGTATACAAAACGGGGACTGATCATGGGATATGATAGGATTGATGGAATGACAGCCTTAGACATTTGTTTGTTATTTTATGTAAGGTAAAGATCGTCTTTAATCTATAGAACACATTGAAGTGGCCGGAGGATAAAAAGGGGGAGGGGAGAAGAGGGGCCATTAGAATTGAGTTGATTTATATCCACCGGGAAAGAACAAAAACTACCCTCTTAAGAACCACAAGGCAATTCAAAATAAAGCACACTCTTTAAGCCCCCCCCCCCTTAAATTCCCTTCCACTCGACTCTCCCTTCTCCCATCATCAAAAGTGTTAGGAATCAAATGCGATGAAATTGTAACCCCCCACTTGCCCCCCCCCCTCCCCCCCTCCTCCGAAAAATTAAGAGAACCTTTCTAGAAAGAAATCCAACTAACAAAATTAATGCACAAAAGAAAATAATAAAGCACGGAAGCAGAAGTTTAAAAAATTATAAAAAAAGACAAGCAATTACGGAGATACATTGTAAGTATTGAAATCCCTCCTCTACAAATCATCAGGTATTTTATAGCTCTTTTCTCCATATCAAAAGGTAAAATGATTCAGTGTAACAGGTATTTGAGGACTGGATGTGAATCAAGTTTGAGAATAGAAACCATAAAATGCAAATAGAATGTCCTAGTCTGAAATTTGTGAATGCATGTGCGGCAGCCCAGCGTGTCTTGACAGCTAAAGTGAATAAACTATCTGATGTATAGCTAGATAAGGGAAAGTTGGCATTCTTGTTAGATGCTAATTTTAACCATCTATGGAATGCCATCACTTGACATACTTGGAGTTTGCAGCGCACATTGTGCACATTATCCAGGCGGATGGGGTAGAGGGTCCATTTTGTAATTTTATAAAGAATATATTATTGTTTTATATTCCAAAGTTTGAAAATTTTGTAGATTTGACCCTCCCATTATGCTTACATTTCTCAACCTTTTCCGTTTCCTCTCCTCTTGCCGTCCCCCTTCCTCTTGCTCTCCTCATTACCGTCCTACTCCTGTCCTTCATTCTGTCACATATTCTGTCTTGCTCCTCCTGCTCTGCTCATATTCATCCTTCTCCTACTGTCTCTTCCTTTCACCTCCCCCTTCCTCATACTCTCTTCCTTTGTTCCCAATCATTTCTTCTTCTTCTTCTTCTTCCTTTGTCCTCTCTTTTCCTCCCTTTCCTCCTTTCCTTTTTCCCCTTTCTCTTCTTTCTTCCATACCTCCCCACCCTCCTATTCCTTCCTTCCTTTCCCCTCCTCTTCGTCCTCCTGTCTTCCTATTTTGTCTGCCTCCTCATACCCCCCCCCCTTTTTCTCCTTTCGGTACCTCCTTCTTTTCTCTTTTTACTTCCTCCCCTTGTTCCTCTACCCCTCCCCTTGTTCCTCTATGTCCTTCCCTTGTTCCTCTACCTCCTCCCCTTGTTCCTCTACCCCCTCCCCTGGTTCATCTAACCCCTCCACTTGTTCCTCTACCCCTCCCCTTGTTCATCTATGCCCTTCCCTTGTTCCTCTACCCCCTCCCCTTGTTCATCAACCCCCTCCCGTTACCCCTCCCTTGTTCATCTACCTCCTTCACTTGTTCATCTACCTCTTCCCCTTGTTCATCTACCTCCTTCACTTGTTCATCTACCCCCTCCCCTTGTTCATCTACCCCCTCCCCTGGTTCCTCAACCCCTCCCCCTGTTCATCTCCCTCCCCTTGTTCCTCTACCCCTCCACTTGTTCCTCTATACCCTTCCCCTGTTCTTCTACCCCTCTCCTTGTTCATGTACCCCTCTGCTTGTTCCTCTACCCCCTCCCCTTGTTCCTCTACCCCTCCCCTTGTTCCTCTACCCATTCCCCTTGTTCCTCTACCCCCTCCCCTTGTTCATCTAACCCCTCCACTTGTTCCTCTACCCCTCCCCTTGTTCATCTATGCCCTTCCCTTGTTCCTCTACCCCCCTCCCCTTGTTCATCAACCCCCTCCCGTTGTTCCTCTACCCCTCCCTTGTAAATCTACCTCCTTCACTTGTTCATCTACCTCCTCCCCTTGTTCATCTACCTCCTTCACTTGTTCATCTACCCCCTCCCCTTGTTCATCTACCCCCTCCCCTGGTTCCTCTACCCCTCCCCCTGTTCATCTACTCCCTCCCCTTGTTCCTTTACCCCTCCACTTGTTCCTCTATACCCTTCCCCTGTTCTTCTACCCCTCTCCTTGTTCATGTACCCCTCTGCTTGTTCCTCTACCCCCTCCCCTTGTTCCTCTACCCCCTCCCCTTGTTCCTCTACCCCCTCCCCTTGTTCATCTACCCCCTCTCCTTGTTCCTCTACCCCCTCCCCTTGCTCATCTACCTCCTCCCCTTGTTCATCTACCTTCTTCGTTTGTTCCTCTATGCATGCCCTTCCCTTGTTCCTCTACCTCCTCCCCTTGTTCCTCTATGATCTTCCCTTGTTCCTCAGCGATCTGTCCTTGTTCCTCTACGTCCTCCCGTTGTTTATCTTTGCCCTTCCCTTGTTCCTCTACCTCCTTCTCTTGTTCCTCTACGTCCTCCCGTTGTTTCTCTTTGCCCTTCCCTTGTTCCTCTACCTCCTCCCCTTGTTCATCTACCTCCTTCCCTTGTTCCTCTAAGCATGCCCTTCCCTTGTTCCTCTGCATCCTCCCCTTGTTCCTCTATGCCCTTCCTTTGTTCCTCAGCAATCTCTCCTTGTTCCTCTACGTCCTCCCGTTGTTTCTCTTTGCCCTCACGTTGTTCCTCTACCTCCTTCTCTTGTTCCTCTACCTTCTCCCCTTGTTTCTCTACGCCCTTCCCTTGTTCCTCTTCGTCCTCCCTTTGTTCCACTACGCCCTTACCTTGTTCATTCCTCTCTATCTCCTCGAATTTTGCGTTTCTCATAGTTTTAATTTCAGTTTAATACCTTTAATTGAAAACTGAATGAACTCAGAAGTGCTATCAGAAACCAAATTACATCAATAAAATTATATATGACGAAATTATGATTGCAAATGAATTTAATGAAATTTCACAAAAATTGCATGATTAGTTATTTTAATTATGATGTAATACAACGAACAGAATAGAAACCATGCAATGTTCACAGTATACATGTACATGTATAGGTAAATCCAGGTTCAGTTATAGGTTTACTTACCGATATATATCATAAATTAAGCCCACACAGCAAACATTAAAAAAATCTTAAATCAAGATACGAGTTAGGATTATTAGTTTACAAGTTATATTACTACGCCTTGATAGATTTATGAGCGTGTGCGACTAATGTTCTTTATTGATGAATAAAGAAACGATTCATATGAAATAAATAGATAATTATTTACATGGGGTGACGATCGGCTTTCAATCCGGAAAGCAGGTGTCCGTTTTAGGTTCCAGGTGTTCGAATATCAATGAAAAATTGATTGTAACAGCAAAGGAGGTCGACTTTGATCAAATACTTTAAAATCTTTGCTTCTTGAATCAGTCTGGCAATTTTGAATTGTATCTGCAGTAAATTTACAATAACTGCTCATACTAGTATTAATTATAATTACGATTTCTCACGCTGTCGTTCATGTATACTTTTAATTTTCGTTGTAGGTATTTATAAAAAAATATATTAATTTGATTTTTTTCGGGGGGGGGGGGATGAAAAATGACAAGGTCTGGTTGTAGGCTAAAGGGTGAGAGACGAGGGGGTTACTGGACGTCCGTTCATGGCTGCTTCGGGTGCAAATTCAGAAAGGACGAGAAGGAGGTGGGTTGGGTAGGAGAGTGGAGGATAATGCTTTATCCCCCACCCCCATCTCCCGGCTCGTTCTGTGTATTCACTCGTGTTATTTAAAGAAAATTGTCAAATGGGCGATCAGGAGGCGGCCGTTGATTGTTGAGTTGAAAGGGTAAAGAATTCAGGGACAAGACTGAAAAAGGGTGGTACACGAAGCAAAGACGTACGTGATGGAGATAAGGAGAGGGAAAAGATTAGTTGTTTTTTTTTTAGGAAAAAGGATGACTTTTTATTTTCATTTTCTTGTACAAAATGAAGTTAAGATCTGTAGGCAATTTAGAAATAAAAATACCCTTATGGTGTTATTTTTCAAGTACCTGTGCACGTCGAGTCAGTGTCTGCCTTTCAGACGTTTCAGTCATTTTATCTGCGACCTTGTACGTGACATAACTTCGTCATTTACACTTTACTTTATCTTACTCAAAGGTGAACGAGATGACAGTAGCTCTCATCACTTTTGAGTCAGGCGCGGATCCAACACATACATGGGTGGGTCAACCAATCAGTAGACATGGGCGGATCCAAAAGTCTTCCTTGGGGGAGGTGAGGGGTAAAAGTTGTCAGATTCAGCCTATTATGACTTTGATAAAAAAAAATACGTAAAAACAGGAAATAGCAGAATCGTCGGCAAATTCTAAGGAGGGAGTCCTGATCCCCTAACCCCCTCAAAATACGCGCTTGGGAGGAAAAGTACGTACACTTTCCCGGAGAGAGTGAAAAATGAGTAAACTCAGTAACAGTTACATATATTTTACCAATTTGAATAAGAAAAAAAAGGGGGGGGGGGAAGAGATGATTTTAAGTTGCCCCCTATCTTTGGCCTGCACGTGTAAATGCTACTACCGGTATATGATAAACGATGTGGGAGTCTGGGGGCAACATCTTCCTCAAGGAAATATGTGTCTTATGTATTAGTTCAGCTATTTCTCTTTGAAGCTGTATCAATCAAATGTAACTAAAGATTTCAAAGGCGGATCTAGTGGAGGGGGCCATCTTTGATGACATATTCAATATTTGTAGACATGTAACCCCTTCTCAATCTAAACGTAATTTTTGCTGTGGTTATAAATGCTTATGGTTAAAAAACCTTATGAACTCCGAATATTTCTCTTTGCTGAGCGCAGCCTCCACCCTCCTCAACACCCATGGACCGCCACCTGTTAGGACCTTTGTTAAAACTGAGTCATATTTTACGTTGATATATCGTTGTTTTCAATGGTAGTAATGAATAGACGGTCAGAATTTGTTTCATTTGGCCAAAGCCTACCTACCTGTCATAGTTCATAGGCATAGACAAACAGTCATGTTTCCACGACAATTAACATATTTTGGCTTGATGTGTGCATGTACGGATCTAGATGAATAGGAAGCCGAGCTAGATGACGAGGAGGGGGGGGGGGGGGGGGAGGGCTGATTCCAGTTCCCCGGGCTGCATGGAACTCCTTCTTCCAAAATGTGTGCAACATGCGTAAACTTTATAAACGTTTACTATGTTAGAAAATTGAAGGAAAATTATACATTGGAGCCAAGGACTTAGGCGTAGGCATCGTCGTTAACAAGACTTGTTAAAGTCCTTGCCTGGAGCTCGTAGGCATCGTCGTAAACAAGACAGGGTTTTTTCTAGCCTCTGATCTCAGGGGCCTGTGCCGATGAAATTGGGAATTTTGCAACATTTCAACCTAAATTGGGAAATAAATTTCAAACAACTAAAAGATATATTCATGCAAATTATCCCTTATCATATCAATTATCAATATTTTGAATCCCCCCCCCCCCAGAGCATGTAGAGATAAACTAACACATTATGTTTGTTCTATTTTCGCTTTCCTTTCAGTTAATGATACGTAAATTGGAAATGAATTTTTCGTTTTGGAGGAAAGATTGAATTTGGAATTTTTAGGTCTAAAATTGGGAAAAAGTACCACTTTTTTGGCGTTGGGAATGGGGCCGAATTTCGGCCCCCTACAGACCCTAAAAATCCCTGCAAGACTTTTTAAAGTCCTTGCCTGGAGCTCGTAGGCATCGTAAAAAAGATTTGTTAATTTATGTAAGTCCTTGGCAAGAACTCGTAGGCATCGTCGAAGACTCAAAGTCTGTAAACAGTTTTAAGCTCATCGAGGGTCTTCAAATCTTAGGGGTACATGCATACACTATACCCTCTTTAAATGTTTTAAAGAATATTATTATGATAGTGACCTCTCTCTCTCTCTCTCTCTCTCTCTCTCTCTCTCTCTCTCTCTCTCACATTTTTGGATTCATTCATCATTTTATGCATACTATCAGATACACAGCACACAGACATCGTAAAAAACCAAGAGTTCGTTGACACCAGTAGCATGAGGTGCATCTATAGAGGTTACGTTACATATCTCCTATGATTTCTAGCATACCGAAATCATCTTGGGGCGATTTCTGTAAGGTAATCCAGGCTTTTATCTCGCCCTATCTGCTACATTACGGTTGTGGTTGATGAAATTTACATCTGCTCGTTTGTTTTCCTTGCCATAGTCATGATAACCTTGTATTTTACACGTGGTAAGGGGCGTTGACAGGTACAAGGCACTCGTCACTCCCCCCTTTTATCAGTACCTGGGGGATCTTTGTTTCTATCATGTTAAGTGTGAGATATGTCGTGACGATTTGGTAATAGAGAAGATCACGGATGGCTTTTTATTTTAAAAAGAGAGAAAAAGTCGGGTTTTTTTTTTATTATGTCTTTATGGTTTGGTTGCGAGTATCGGGTAGAGGGTTGGAGAGAGGTGCGGAGCGAAGTTTTTGCTCTTAGCGTCCGTTTGCCTTCTATTAAAAGCTCTTTTATTTTTGTCAACTTCAGAATGTGAACAATAGTAAAAACGAAATAAAGTTAAAACATCCCGCTAAAAAAATTTGAGAGTTTGCTCCCCTCCCTCCTCGACTTTTCGCCTAGCACGGAAGTAGATCAGGATCCCCCCTTCTGGAATTTGCCACAAATTTTTTCGTTCAATTTTTCTAAAATATACATGTAGTGTGGACATCCCGTGACGGAGCTAGGGCACCCTCCCCTGCCTCATGAAAATTTTCTAGATACGCCCATTTTTCGTAATATCATTTCCTTTTACGTCTTAGTCAATAATTTTATACGGAATTACTATATTTGGACTCTGAAGATATTCGGAATATTTGTACTAAAATGGACAGATGGCTGGTTTCTGGTGTAATTTTGACAGATTAGTTCAATTTCATGGACATTAACTCCAATTTTGTAAACTATATAATTTCATAAGCATAAAAGGTTTCAGTGACATTCTAGCGCCCCGTTCCCCCGTCACACACCGCGATCCTGTAGCGCGGGAGGTGCAGAGGTAAAAAAAATTGCTGAAATTTTTCTCCCCGTCTGTCAAAATGGCCACCGTGGCTCATTTATCAGATAGTTATGTTTTCTTTCGCAAACTGAGAAGACAGGCTGCTTAGATAGTATAGAAAATGAGACCGATATCAGTGCAAGATTTATTTTACATCGCAAGAAACGTCAGGGGATGAAATGTTTTATAGCTGAAGACAATTTGTTACGAGAGAGAGAGAGAGAGAGAGAGAGAGAGAGAGAGTCCTTGGAATTAATTAGTCTAAGAATTATTATTATTCGATGTTTACGATTACTTTCCAAAGTCGCAGGCCAGATTCTGGCCGGTCCAATCCAATTTTACTTTTCGTCTGTGATTTTAAAGAGACAGTTTTTCTTTCTTCAGTGAAACGTACATGCGATCTACCGATATTTTTATTTCTGACTTCAAACTGATTTGGAAGGAGGATTCAGTCATTTTGAAAATAAGCAAAAGGTATCCTTTTTATCTTGGCATTTGTCAAGTTCATATTCAGAGAGAGAGAGAGAGAGAACACAAAAACTTGTGTTAATTTCATATGACTGAAATTCAAAAGAAAGAAAAAAAAAAAAAACAGAAGAAAGAGATGAAAAGAAAAAAATGTATCGATGACAGATCTACAGAGGGTTAGCATTTCATAATCTGAAAAAGAAATATCTGTCAATGGCAGATGTATCTAGTAGAAGGGGGTTAGTATTTCATAAGTTGCACAGTCTTGTTTTGCAGATTTTTTTGCGGAGTTAATTTTCCATACTAATTATGTGTCACTGATACTCATTCACGAAGTTACGTATACTTTATCACTATGTCGCATCGCCCTAGTTAAAAGTACACGAAATCAGATAAAATTATTTGATGAGAAAATACAGTTCATGGTCTACGAGCTATGATTCCTAGGGTTCATTTAACATTGTGAGACGCGCTTTATGAATGAAAAATTGGATTTGATTGGGATAATATTTTATAAACTCCGGTAATCAGCTTTGAAAAACGAGATTTTATGTCATTTAACTTCTAAGTGAAAAAGGAAGGTCTGTAGGCCTCGGGGTGAGATTTTATGGCACTCGTTTCGAACTTCAAAATTGCACTTAAATAAACCTGACCAGAGTCTGTCGTTAGAAATGGTTGAAACATGCAAAGTTTAGAATAGAAGAGGGATTTGAAAGAGAATTTTGGTTAAATTCGCTTTTTTAAAAGTCACCTGCAACGCAAGAGCGACAGAGACGGATAACTCTGTTCGTCTGTTTGTCTGGCCGTCTGGTAGTCACACTTTAACATAAATGTCTATAACTTTATTATAGCATCCATCAAACTTGCAGGGATGCTTCCATCAAACTTGCAGGGATGTTCCATCAAACTTGCAGGGATGTTCAAGCATAATGAGATTCAACATCCAATAAAGGTCACGGTCATCCGCAAGGTCAAGGTCAAACATGCGACAGGCGACATATCTGCTCTTGGACAGCTCTTTTTTATAGATTCTTTCTGTTGCTCGACAGAAAAAGGGAGTGTGGGTAGGGAAGTAGTTAGATAGGAAGGGGGTCGAAAATTTTTTTTGTACATTTTATATTTGCGAATAATGTGGAAAATTGGTTTTATAAAAAAAAATCACTAATCAAGAGACATGCATCGTTAATTAAAAGAGATATACATATATTTATATACATGTAGTCGGCATATGGAGGCGTATTTTGACAGATCTCGTTTTTGCTCCCTAAAACAAGTTTTTTAAGGTATTTACAGTCTGCATTCATCTGTATTAAAATATCACTGTGACACTTAAGGTTAATGATGCCCCGCCTGTGCACTGTTCAAAAAGCATGTTCGTGTCCAAAACTTTTCGCGTTCCCGTCATTTCTGACAGAGGAAATACGAGAAGGAAACTCACTGCACAATTTTTAGTACGAGGATGGCAGTTTTTGTGTGTAAAAATGTCAGTGTTTTGAAATAAATGACATATCGTGCATTTGTTTACAACTCTTAAAAGAAAACGTTTTGACTGTACTCAACATAACACATGGGCGGATCTAAAAATCTTTCCAGGGAGTGGGTTCCAGCCTATGATTTTGAAAAAAAAGATACGTGATTTGGCAAATTCCAGGGGGGGGGGGGGGTGTTGCTCCTGTGCAAATACAGACTACCTGGTTTTTGTATTGGAGTAGATTTTCAAATACCGTAGAGGGCGCTACGGAACGCTTCTCTGAGGAAAGCGTCCTATTTGTATAAGAGTGATTTGTGGGAATCTAGCACGAAGAAGCACCAGGAATCACAGTTGCCTGCAGGATTAAGACTGAGTATTTGATAATTTGGAGACAAAAATGGAGAAGGAATGAAAAGAAATAATCCTTTATCCATCTCAAAATAATAAGTGCGAAATACATTTGGAGTTCCGATTGTAGTTGAACCGGAAGAAAAAAGGAAGTTCAAACATTTTATACATTGTATCCAAGGAGCAACTTCCCCTTATCAACAATATTATACATGTCAGGCATATTCTGATAATGTTTCGAATTGGATATTAGTATGAAATTTATCAGAGAGAGAGAGAGAGAGAGAGAGAGAGAGAGAGAGAGAGAGAGAGAGAGAGAGAGAGAGAGAGAGAGAATGAGTCTTGCTAACTGATCTGTGAAAGATGACGATAATTTTAGTGATCGCTTTTTAAAGGTTATCATACCATCCAATCTTGAAGCTACGGCTTTCTGTCAAGTGCCTCACAACACATTAACGAAACACAAACAAATACGAGTAGCGATTTTTGTCCCATTTAAACGGTATATTAGGGTAATTGAGCATTCATACACAGATCATAAGTCGTATCAATAGAGAAAATATTTGTAAAATGATTAAATCAGTTCGAGCGTTGGACTTGTCACTCTCATGTGCAAAGTTTTGACTCGGAATTACAATTCAAACAAACGCTAGAGGTCGCCTCTTGTCACGGATGTCAAGCCCTGCAATATGGCTGTTTAAGAGACAAAGAGATCAGCTCGTGTTATGCACAGATGGTGAAAACTACTAGATTAGTCGATACAGGATAAAAAAGATTCAAACTCCCCTTTTTCCTTCCTTGTTATTTAAAGTCATGCACGGATCTGGAAAGAGGAGGGGGCTTTGGACATTTAATAAAAAAGTTAAAAAAATAATTCTGTTTTAGAGAATTTTCTTGAAAATTACATACACTCCCTCCTTTGTCCACATTCATTGGGATGGTATTTTATGCAATCAAAAGTTTCTTGAAATTATTTTTAGAAATAAATATCTTCAAATTATTTTTAGAAATAAATCCTTATTGACATGCACGTATGGGTATATCAGTCGTACCTACTGTCCGTCGGTAAAGCGAAGGTGGTTTATTAAAAATACAAATGTAGAGTTCAAATATCTTAACACAATATAAGCCTTAAAATTATAATTTATGAGTAAAGAAACTTGAGGAGTGGACGATTTTGTTTCCAGGTCAACGGAATATTATAAATAGGTCAACTAAACTTAGTAGGTCAAAATTTATGATAACGTACTCCGATGTAGGAAGATATACTACGGTATAATTGAGTGGGAGTGACAAGTATACCTAGTATGGTAATTTAAACAGCTTTCGTAAATTCTAATTTATTTAAACATTGAAAACTATAAATAACCTCGTTTCCATTTTGCAATATCAGGACATCTCGCACAAGAGAAACTCAGACCACGATCACCTGACTCGAACCGTACGACGGTCGACATGACTTATATTTCAGAAGTTCGGTAAATATTGGCTGTACGGATTGCCGTTTAAAATCCCATCCAGACAGATTTAAATTCGTCAATAGAATTAAAGTTTAAACTTCTGAATGTTTAGGGGAGGGGAAATATTCAAAGAGCGAATAAACAGTTTGTTTTGTCTGCCAGCTCGCTCGAAATGTGGGCGGATCCAAAATGCTAGATATCTTTTTCACGTTTAGTACAAATTAATAAATCACGTAAAAACGGTGACGTAGCTACACACCTACAGTAAGAACTTTAGAATTGCAAAATTGCGAAAAAAGATATATCACAGTATTTATTAGCATAAATGTGTTATCTAATTGATAATTGTATAGTATGTCAATAATATCTCATTTTAGCTATTTTCAACTGCATCCAATCTAGTCTACCCGATAAGTACATGTATGATGTATAAGCGACAGCAACTTAAATTCTCTTTGACTTGTAAATGAGTTCAACAACAACAACAACAATAACAACAACTTTCATCTTCAGTGTCAGTATCACTGAAAATGATAGCAAGTACTACAAGTAACTAGACTTTAAAAGGAAGCTGTCGCGCATGTCATTGACGCATGCTCTCTTTAAGAAAGGTCACTAAAATCCTAGTCAAGTCACAGCCGTTCTCATGTGGAGTTCTCATTCCGAAATAACGGAGAGAAATGCGGTATTCCATTTCATGTGAGGCTGAAGGTCGAAATATTTGAAAAGCGAACAATCCATCAGTAGTGTCAAAGAAAGAACGAAGGAGTTTTAAATATCGATTTCTTGAAAGAACAAAATGTCAAAAAAGGCGACATATGACAAGATGAAATTATAAAACAATATATCTTGAATTTATTTTGGATCGAGAAGTACATTTTTCGATAGAAGTCGACGACGAGATACATGAAGATCGGAATGTCCTCAGGACGAATTTGGTACTGCTGACGTCTTTAAGTTTGACATACAGACTTCAGTATTCATTGCACCTGTGCACAGATACCTCGGTGATACATGCTAGGTTTCATTTTACCAAAAAAAAAAAAAAAAAAAAAAAAAAAAAAAAATCAAAAGGCGTATCTAGGGGTAAAAGAAATAAAGATGGGATCGATCTTCGTGCAGTCGAGACTGTCGCAGATTAAAATTGAAGACACAACTTTGAATTTAAATTTTCATTTATTTTTAAAATAGATTTATTTTGAAATAGTCGCAGAAACGGTCAACTTGGATTCAAGATACAGGATACTTTTTAAGTGCCTAATTCAAGAACAAAAATGAATGATCGGCAATCCTCTGCGCTTATCGATAAAGCTCAATGTTGTAGTTTGTATTGGATGATATAAATATAAAGAAAATCCATGCAGGATTTCCAATAATAGAAAACGATATCTTATTTTAGTTTGGTGACTCTGTCCTTTGTTTTTGATGGGCGACTCTGTCCTCTTTTTTTTTTTGATTGGGTATATATACTTTACCCTTTATGTTTGAATACACCACTTGGGGAAAAGACAAGGATCCGTGTCCTACTAGAATCGCTACCCCTGTCAGTGTGTCATTGTTCACACTTTCCGCTGAGGCGATCTGTCAGAATTGATACCCCATCTTGTATTTCAAATAACTGCAAATCTTTAGAACAATTTTCTCCCTCTTTATTCTGCCAGTAGCACTGGTGACTGACATCATCATCGACCTGCTCCTTCTCCTCCTCCTCCTCCTTAAAAACAACAGCAACAACAACATCCTCATCATCATCATCATCATCATCGTCATCATCATCATCATCATCATCATCAGCATCATCATCACCGACATCATCATCATCACCATCATCATCATCATCATCATCATCATCATCATCATCATCATCATCATCATCATCATCACCGACATCATCATCATCCCCATCATCATCATCATCATCATCATCATCATCATCATCATCATCATCATCACCATCATCATCATCATCAACATCATCATCATCATCATCATCATCATCATCATCATCATCATCATCATCATCATCATCATCATCATCATCAACATCATCATCACCATCATCATCATCATCATCATCATCACCGACATCATCATCAACATCATAATCATCATCACCATCATCATCATCATCACCGACATCATCATCATCATCATCATCATCATCATCATCATCATCATCATCATCATCATCACCGACATCATCATCATCATCATCATCATCATCATCATCATCATCATCACCATCATCATCATCATCATCATCATCATCATCATCATCATCATCATCATCATCATTAAACATGATAAGACTCAACGGTCAAGAGGTCAAGGCCACCTTCAATACTCGTACGTACATGCATATAGGGTCAATCATGCGACAAGTGACATACCTGCATGTTCTTGAATAGTTCAAAGAATATTTGGACAAAAATTATATATTTTCTTCGAATTATGTGGATACATGTATATCGCTTATGTCCATAAAGTGTTCCTATGGTAATCCGTGCTAAGGGAATGTGATCTAGAGTGTTCCGTATTTTGAAAAACATGATGTTCGTCTAATTGTTACATGACCGTCTATTTGTTACATCACGATGAAGATCGTCCGTTTATTTCGTGATGTTCGTACATTTGTACGATCCAATCGCTTATTACACAATATTAACAGACTGAGAATTTAGACCTACTGACCGAGTGACCCAGCTGACTATTATGCTTGAAAATGGGAAAATTAATGTGTTAATATATCATAAATATTTTATGATGTATATGCACGGACGTTCGTAGTATTTGACACTGCCATGTTGAAAAGAGTGAAGAGCTCGCGCGAAAAGGTAGATAACTGTTTACATATCATGTTCTAATAGGGTTTCTGACCTTAAGTTATGATAGTTGTATTTCATAAGGTTAGATTTATATATAATTGTAAAATACACCGACCTGATACAATACATGTCTTTATCAGTCCATCTGTAAGCTATCATAAGGTACATACACTATTACTTATACTAGTAGTAAATGGGTATCTAAGTAGATATGTAGGAGAAAAAAAAACCCGATTCGAGAATCCCTAGTAGGTCGCAAAAAAAAATAAAATAAAATAAAAAATGTGAACATTCTGAGCTTTTTTGAAGCAATTGATTCAGTTTTTGTGTCGCCTGCGAAGCATAGCGACACTTAGGGATCACTTTGTCCGTTGTCCGTCTGTCCGTCTGTCCGTCCGTCCGTCCGTCCGTCTGTCCGTCTGTCTGTCTGTCACACTTTGGGTGTCACAGCCCATAACTTTTGATTGGTAAGTGATAGGGCTTTGATATTTCACATGTGTATTCCTTGTGACAAGACCTTCCTACACATACCATAATTTTTTACCTAGTGACCTTGACCTACATATTTGACCTACTTTTCAAAAAAATTAAGAATGAATATATCTTTTGATTGGTAGGTGATAGGGCTTTGATATTTCACATGTGTATTCCTTGTGGCAAGACCTTCCTACACATACCATAATTTTTGACCTAGTGACCTTGACCTACATATTTGACCTACTTTTCAAAAAAATTAAGAATGGATATATCTTTTGATTGGTAGGTGATAGGGTTTTGATATTTCACATGTGTAATCCTTGTGGCAAGACCTTTCTACACATACCATAATTTTTGACCTTGTGACCTTGACCTAGATATTTGACCTACTTTTGAAAAAAAGATAAGATTCGCTATATCTTTTGATTGGTAAGTGATAGGGCTTTGATATTTCACATCTGTATTCCTTGTGATAAGACCTTCCTACACATACAATAATTTTTGACCTAGTGACCTTGACCTACATATTTGACCTACTTTAAAAAAAATTAAGAATGGATATATCTTTTTATTGGTAAGTGTTAGGACTTTGATATTTCACATGTGCAATCCTTGTGGCAAGACCTTTCTTCACATACCATAATTTTTGACCTTGTGACCTTGACCTAGATATTTGACCTACTTTTGAAAAAAAGATAAGATTCGCTATATCTTTTGATTGGTAAGTGATAGGGCTTCGATATTTCACATGTGTATTCCCCCTTACAAGACCTTTCTACACAGACCATTAAAGTTGACCTTTTGACCTTGATCTAGATATTTGACCTACTTTTCAAGAAAAGTAATATTGGCTATATCTTTTGATTGGTAGGTGATAGGGCTTTGATATTTCACATGTATTTTTCATGTAACAATGCCATTCTACACATACCATTATTTTTTTACCTTTTGACCTTGACCTGCATATTTGACCTACTTTTCAAAAAAATTAAGAATGGATATATCTTTTGATTGGTAAGTAATAGGGCTTTGGTATTTCACATGTGTATTCCTTGTGACAAGACCTTTCTACACAGACCATAAAATTTGACCTTTTGACCTTGATCTAGATATTTGACCTAGACCTACTTTTCAAGAATTTTGATCCACTTTCTAGAATAATAATCAAACCGCTTCGCAGGCGACACAAGCATTCCTTGGATTGCTATTTTATGTTGGATGAAAGATCTATTCTTTTTATATACATGTAAACAAAGCTACAGAGTAAAATGGGAAGGGGTCTTGTCAAGTACAACGGATTCATTTACACACTCAGGAATTTTTGCAAGTGAATTATGCAATCGCAAATTGATTCATTTTTGTTATATGATGGACTTAAAACATCCTGTGATCATGGTGATGTAGAGGCACTTTAAAAAGTACAAGCGAATCAGAATTATCTTCTGTTATCTTTAGGGGGTTGAATTTTCCAATATCGAGCGCCCTTAGTACTTATAACAGATTCATAATTTCAAAAGACATTCTTGAGAAAATATAGTAAACCCCGGGAATTTTTGCTGCGTAGGAAAAGTTTGACAGAAATTACAGTATTTATAACAGATTCATAATTTCAGAAGACACTCTGAAGAAAATACAGTAAAACCCCAGAATTTTGGCTGCGTATAGGAATGGTTGGACAGAAATTATCGCTCAGTATCTTAATCCGACATTGTAAGAGCTAACCTGTTATTTACTTACGTAAGCAACATTTGTATAAATAGTATAAGTGTGATAGGAAGGGTGGAGTAACGTGGCTTTGTTACGTGTTTGATGTAAGCTAATTGTCGTTTTCTTTACGATTCTTTTCCGTTCTTACAATGGGTTCTGTCTGCATTATATCAATTCTAGCTACTGAATGAATCCCCTCCATTCAACAGACCGAGTTACTCATTTTCATGTTTCTATTTATTCAGTGAATAGATTGAATTTGTTTTGACTGGAGTTTTCTTTCGAATTCATAGCTTGGAATCGAATTATCTACCTTCCGACACGTCGTTAGTCGTCTCAGAGGTTTTAAGTAATTTTTACCTCACGCCCGAGATTTTTAGTTGATTTTTTTTTGTCTGCCAGATGGTACTAGAGATAAGACCGACCTACATTCTGTACCGTTCGCATTTTTCATGGTACTCAAGTGATAGTACATCTAAATGGAACGTGCGTCATAAAAAGAAATATTTCAGAAAGCAGTTTCGGGTCAACGAAGAGCTTTTTTTTTTGTCTTTGATAAGATTTGGTATTTGATGGGTAATGCTAGCATCTTGAATTGCTCTCTACTGATTATTTGAATACAATGACAAAATCAATGTTTCTCGTTTGAAAACTGCTTAGAGTAGCATACATGTATTTGAACATTTTGAAATCAATGTCTTTGCAAAAACAAGTTTGCAAACTCTTATTTTGCCTCATGGGCAGATTAAAAACTCTTTTCCAACAGAAAAGGGGGAGGGACATACAATGAGGAGAGGTGGGTTGAGGGTTGGTGGCATAGGGTTGAGGGGAGGAGTTTGTTTAGGGTTCCAGTCTATTATACATTTTGTAGCATTACGTAAAAACGGGATAATTAAGGTTTTCTTTTCTTTTTTTGCTTATTACAGGGGGGATGGGAGTTGCTGACCCCCTAACACCCTTCTAGATCCGCGCTTGCATGGCATAACCCTTACACTTTCGCCGTGTTTTCTTCAAAGAAATTTATCAAAATTTTATTTTTTGAAACATGACGTAAAACCATAAATGTCGTCTGTCCTGCAAAGAGACCAAACTCTCGTCTGCTATGAGTCATAAATCTGCCCAGACTGTGATTAACGGTGTTGCATTTACGAGAGTTTGATCAGAGTCTTATTTTAATTTAAGTGTCGTTTTAAATTCCTCAAAAAGACAAGACTGTGACATATATTTGTACATGTAGTTCATTGACAGATCTAGATTTTTTTCCAAAGGAAAAAAGAAAGGGGGGGGGGGGGGGTCCAGCCCGCCATGCAGTGGAGGTCCAATTTATGATTTTGAAAACGATTACACGTAGAGTGGTAAAAACGGTGGTTTCTGCCAGTTTGGGGGGGGGAGCCTTAATCCCTCCTCCATTCTAGATCCGTGCCTGTAGATTATGGGGTTTTTTTTTGGTGTTTTTATCATCCGGATTCATCCATAAAGAAGTGGTTTCTGTCGGATATGAATAGAGATCCTTGTTTTACTTAATCTGCCTGTCATTTTTTTTTTTCGTGTGTTTGAGCTCTTTGAACTGTTTAAACAGTGTCAGTAAGACACGGTAAATGGCCTGGTTTTAAGAAATGTCCTCGTAACCTTCTTGTCAGTCTCTATATAGAAATCAAGAGATTGACAGTCCATGGCCGGATCTAGTGTGGGATTTTTTTTTCAGGGGAAGGAGAGCGGCTCCAATCCACCAGGGGTAGGGGACTCAAGCCTATGATTTTTAAAAATAAATGAATTTATGAATATCAAGCTGTCTGCCACAACTTTATAGTTCTCGGGTCTGTCTGTCTGTCTGTCGATCGGTTGGTCTGTTAAATAATTATAGACGAGTGTGGCTCGATGACAAGTTTGAAGAAAATTGTTCTGTTGATGAAGCCAGGTTTATTCGAACTTGTGAGTTGATGCTGACCTACTTTGATTACTGAACTTTGAGAAAGTGGATGATTTTCTGGACTGTTCTCTGTCATTGTCATTGATATTTGAATGAAACTTGGCATGGACCGAACTCAAGTTCGCAAAGTTTCAGGATATTTCTAGGCGGTTTCCGCTGAGTGGCAAATTCGATCCAGTAGTCTAAATTCACTTTTTCGAAAGATTTAACTTAATCAAATATTGCATAATCAACATAAAAATACTAGTATTTACATATGTGAAATTTTGATGTAAAAGTTTAGATACCAAGGTATACACAACGTTTCTGTGCACCAGGTACCCGTCTGCATACATGTGCATATACTTGCATGCGGCTTTTTGACGTAGGAGTGAAGGAATTTAAATTGAAATTTTGAGGATCAAAACCAACTTTGTGGTAGATCTAGTAGAATTAAGGGATGGTGGTTAACATTTTTAAAAGGATCAATGCCTTATCACTGGGTACAAGCTTCTTCTGTTTACTTCTGTGCAATATTCTACCTGTAAATGCAGCGATAAGGTCAACAGATAAACCGTCTGAGGAAAAATAATACTACAGGGTGAATCAAAAGATGGTTCCATTTTTTATCTCTTAAATATATGTTTTGAACTCTTTTGAAGATTGGTAGATTCTTGAAAGTTTAGGTAGGGTTCCATTGTATAAACAGGCGTAATTGTCCGCCAAATTTACTTCCTTTCGTCCATTCGTCAACCAAATGCCTCTGATGAAAAAAATGTATAACAAGACGTGTACACAAGTCGACCAAACCCAAATTATGCAACATCAAACTAAAATTCTAACTCATTCCGATAAAGGAAGAAAAAAAAACTTTTTGGGGAAATGATGAGTCAGTCGTTCCAATTTCTAAATATTTCAATATTACATATTTGTATTACATATTTACTAGTATATTAATTTCACAAATATATTTATGAAGTAAACTTTTTAAAAACGGTTCAAAGTTATGAACACCTGAACTTGACCAAGTACAAAAATTGATACTTCATTTTGAGCATACCTGTAGCAAACGTACCTTGCATAATGAATGATTTTCTACGTGACTATGAAGGTCAAACTATATACAAACATTGTCTGTGTTTATACTGGGTGCAGGTTCTCGTATCTTGGAGAGATTTTCGGTTAAGGGGGATGGTCTTCTAGAAATAGACTTTCTAAAATCAAAAGATCAATATGCGTCTAGTTGTTCAAATAACGAGTGAAGATAACTGCAAACGGAAATAAATGGCATAGATTGTTTTTGTGAATCATTGACACCCACTTTTTCCGGGACAGATAAGTAGCTGCAAGGTCAGAGGTCACGTTCAAGGTCACAATATTAGTAATTCTGCACACAAGCTTCATTAATGTCTCCATACAGAGGCGTCTTTGCTTGTCAGTTGAGCGTTACTTGGCTGGATGTATACGACAGACAAACGGACGGACAAAATATTTAATTGGTCTTTGAATGATAAATCCATGCAATTATTCAAAGAATATACCATTTCATAGTCTAGACAACCACAATTTCGGCTAATTTCAATATCATTCATTCCCACGACAGAATATGACGTGAATATATCCAAGAATGAATAAATAATCATTCGATATGACCCATGCACGAAAGGTCAAAAACACGGAAAAGAATTCCCGTCTCTTGATTAGAATCACACATGTTGAAAATATTCCTGAGAAAACATACCTTTTAGTTTAGACGTGATTAGCCAGAACGCTGGGACGTCACAATATTGGTTTGGGGTAAAGGCCTTGATTAGTCTGTTTGAATCCAGACAAAACATCCCTTGATGGATGTTATGAAGAATTAACGCGGGTTTAGGGGAGGGGGCGGGGCTCCAGAGCACAACCATTGAATTTTACAAAATACTTATTTTTCCCAGGTATTAGTATATATTTTTTTCAAATTCATAGGCTGGAATGATGCGTTGGTTTTTGATATTAAAATAGTTTCTGAAGTTGCACTCAAAAACCCATGGTGGTTTGGGGGACTCTGAATCACGCGTTTGCTGTCAATCAACGAGTCCAAGAGTTCGATTTGTGAAACAGAGTTATGATATCATAAGGCGCCAAATTCAAAAAATGTTTTAAGTGCCCCACAAGAATATAAATTGACCCATATCATATGTATGAATTTAATTTAAAATGTTAATGAAATATAGAATAAGAATATTAGGTCAAAAAGAAACAAAAACTAATTTTGTGAGAAGAATTTATTGTTTTTGATGAAGAATGAGAAGTAATCACGAGTTTTAAAAGACGAGGGAATGATGGATGCTTTATTTCACAAGGGTAGCATAGTAGGATTAAGAGTCAATGTTCGAACTTTGATCCTTAAACCAGACATCACACATGCATCTCGTGCATTGTATTTCCTTCTGGTGTCTAAAAAAGCGCAGCATCTGTCTTCCTAGTCATCCGTTAAGGTTCTAATTAGCCTGGGTCAGACATGTTTGATTAAAGTATCTTTGTGATTTGCAATTTCTAATCATCCATTGTAAAGAGCAGGACGTGAGATCTAAGTGATGCGTTAATGTGTGCTACGTTGCTACATCGATTGCACATAATGGTGCACGTCTGTCTGTCTGTTCGTCGCGGACGCCGGTTGACGATTGCCCGGTATTTTATGTGTAGTCTTTATGTGATAATGTCGTCCTTGGTGTTTGGTCTTCCTTGTCCCTTTTGGTGTCGCGTGTTGTGCTTGTCCATTTTGTGTTTTCGCATTTGGGTAGACACGTTTCGTTTCGTTTTGTTTCGTTTCGTTTCGTTTCGTTTGATGTTTTTTGTTTTTTGCTTTGCTGGTGATGCAGAAGCCGAGCCCTGTTTAAGATTCTCTTCTTTCTCTTAGATCCTTGTCTACTTTAATGTATTTGTACATGCATAGTTAGAGTCAGTCTGTCTTTCTGTTTGTCCTACCCTAGTATACTCTCAAATCCCATATACAGAATCAAGATTTTTTTTCAAAAGAGGGAAGGTTCCATCCAATGAAATTGAGAAATTTATGGATATAAATGAGTCCAGAGAAGGGGAGGCTGAAGCCCCCATTATCCCCTCTAGATCCGCTCATGAATCACGACACACAATTACTCTGTCCGTATGTTGCCTATATCACTTCCTTCTTTGATCAAAGCCTTATCAGACATGAAAGGGGAGGGGGGGGGGGAGTTGCATAATTTACATTTATAGACATTCTGTCTTTTTAATGCAATTGACTTCCCTGATTGAAAGAGTTGCGGTATGCTTGGTGATGGTGATAGAGTTGTAAGGTGCAAGAGCGGGTGGTTAGATCCCCCATCTGAATTATGTGAAAAAAATGCAGATTTTCCCGTTTTTATGCGTAATATTTAATTTGTTCAAAATCATAGGTTCCCTCCCTTGGAAAAAATCTAGATCCACCCAAGAGGTGCTTCTAATTGCGATCGACTCATCTTTACTAAATTAAAAATCTGCTAAGCACAGGTGTCTGATGATGCAATAAAGATAGTGTAAATATGAAAATCATTGCAGGGGAGCGTACACTCCGCCCTTTAGGTTTTTGCTTGTGTGTCCATCAAATGCTTCGGTGAAGAAAAGATTATGATCAGAGGAAAGTAAGGCTAATCTTCCTTTTAGGTTAATTTGTGTGAAATCGAGCATGGATCTGTGAGATAAAAACTATGGGAAAGTATTATCAATGCTTGATCTTCATCCATGTAGACTCACAGTACTACATGTATTTTAGTTAACTTTGACTCAGAATGAGTAAAGAGGAAAAGTGGAGGGAAGGGGGAGAGTACATGCGCAGAACTGAATTTTTTCAAGGTTGACCATTCTGTATGATTTTTGATATTTTCCTAAATTACAGAACATTTTTTTTTCAATTATAGAAAATTACTGGAAAACTTCAGATAAAAGTTAATTTTCTTTATGCAGCACATGTATCAACAGGGGAGGAGCCCCTGACTTTAGGACCTAACCCTCCCCTGCCTCCGCCGTCTTCTAGATCCGCCTGTAGATTGGAATAACGGACGGATACCTTGTCTTTGAGATCCAAATTCTCGCGTGCAGAGATACCTTACCCTGAAATGTAAATTCGTAGTCTCTGTATGTTGTTCCCTTTTTTCTCGTCTCAAACGTGTGTGTTCCGCTGTGATCACTGTGACGTCATGTTGGGGATCTCCACCTTCACTATCAAACCTGCAATTTTAATTTGTAGACATTATTAAGTGATTCAGACGAAAACGGGGAGGAGGGAGTTGAACTCGGTTCAACAATACTAAGGTAGTGTAAAATGGATTGGAAGTTTATCCATTAGCACTATATGAGCTTGATACTGGATCGCCAACCCTTGCGTTGAATTTTTTTGTCATTCTTTAAACCCAATCATTATATGTTACGCAACAACAGACAAATTCTTTGATCATGAATTTTCAAGTATATGCACCAAGCGACATATCCGACCCCGTGTAAATTTACAATGTAAATATTCATTAACATGCACCGATGGGGAGAAAGTTACATAATATCAAATGTGCACTTTAGAAGTTTTCACTTTCGTGGTTTTTTTTGGTCAGAAGACGAAAAACACTTTATTACTCGACAGCAATTTATGTCAAAAACTGTTTTGTAAGGCAAATGGTACCTTTCGCTTACATGATACGTACCGTATGTTGAACACGAGGTACATGTAATTATTAAACATGGGCGGACCTTGAAAGGTGGGAGGGGTGGGACCTTGAAAGGTGGGAGGGGGTGGGAGTTCTGTGTATCCCTCTCCTTACATCTACTCTGCATGAAGGTAATATCGAATCGGATGCTCTCCCTTTGAAATGTTTTGGTTATTTTAAGAATTAATATTTTTGAAGAGCAAGCTCCCGGGCTCCCTCCCTTAATTTTTCGAATTGTGGAAGATGGAAGACTGAACACCCCTCCCCCTCTTTCCTGTGGTATAACCTTATAATCTCTGCATGTTTGAAACTCTTCTTTTTGTACAATGAACAGCATGAAGAATTCATGTGATGTGAAAAGTTTGGAAAATAACTGATTCTTTCTAAAGTATTGTCTGTCTGTCTGTCTGTCTTTCTTTCTTAAGTTTCTTTCTTTTCTTTCTTTTCTTTCTTTCTTTCTTTCTTTCTTTCTTTCTTTCTTTCTTTCTTTCTTTCTTTCTTTCTTTCTTTCTTTCTTTCGTCTTCGTCACACTTTTAAATTATCAGTCTGAGGTCAACTGTCTGAACCAGTCGTTCCTCATATTTCATATAACATGTATGCGATGAAAGGATTTATTATCCTGAAAATTAACCAGTGAAAACGGCGCATTAAAGCTCCGGCAGTTTTCATCAGCGAGTGCAAGAGAGTTACGTAATTTTTCGCGATCACGAAAACTTTAATTGGAATATCAGATTTGAAAGTTCTTCAAGTACCAACAGAATTTTCTAAATTATGGCATAAGAAAGTACACAATTTAAAAAAGTTTCACTAAAAAAAAAGGGTTTATCAGCAAAACATTCTCTCAATTTTTTGGCCATTTAGTTCGAAGCGCTGAAGAAAATCTCTTCAGATGATTGAAATCATTAGAGAAATTTGGTTTACATTGCGAAGTGATGTTTATTTCATCGCCAGATGCATAGATCCTCTGCGATTTGACGGATAATAGAAAAGATTTCAATCGCGAATCTGATTGGTTGGTTCAGCATTTCTGCAGAGTTCTTGTAACTTGGAATTCCCCTTCAGTTTTATCGGTGAGTTACATATAGAGCAAGGATGAAAAATTTGCATCACACTTATAATGTGATATGATTTAAGGAGAACTTTTAGTGTATCCCCCTTATTATTGGTCGATAGGAGAGTCCGTATCACCCACTCACAACCCTATGAACTTTACGAGGGTTTTCCCTAAAATTTTATAGGTGAAGGTCGAGGGCAGTAGAGCAAACTTTCTATTATCTCATTAGGGCTGCAACAGTTTTCTGCAGAGTTTAATTGCTGACAATTTATATCATGATGGTAGAACTTTTAGTGCATCCCCCCTTATTATTGGTTGGTAGAAGAATCTATATCCCTCCAATCACAGCCGTACGAACGTGGGAAATTTGCGAGGGTTTCCCCTAACATTTTACAGGTGAAGGTTGAATGGACCAAACTAGGGCATTTGTTCTTTCTGAGTTTGTAGGTCAATCCCCAAGGACATATTACTGGAATTCAGCTTGTCAAGTTGACGGAGGGGATGTCGGAACCCTTAGAACTTGTAAGAGATGCTAACTGTTTCAATGAATGAATGAATGAGATGAAGAAATTGATGTCTTTTTTATAAAGTTATCATGTGATTACATTTCTGGTTATTTCGGAAAAAATGAAGCGAATGTCGGGTAATCTACCGAGTGAAAGAAAAAGAAATGAATGAATGTAGGAAATGATGAATGGATTGAATTTTTTTTGATTGATGGACAAATAACACGATGAAGATATGTGACATTTATATAAGGAAAATCGTGAAATATGATCCTTGGCCATTATAATTATTTTACAATGTTACACGATATTTCTACCTCACAATGTAACAAAATCCTGCAGGTATTTCGTTGGATTTCAATATGGCACCGAATATGAATTGGAAATTCTTGAATACTTTTAAATACTTTTTTAAGGATTCAATCGAGCCGTATGCGTTCGGTCGCATTTTAATTTATCTTTTTCACACTCTTTTAATATGCACGTAAAACGACGCGGCACAATTTATTTTCTCTTAACGAATGCAGGCATATTTAGTTACACCTATATCCATTTGCATGGAGGGGCACAAGGTTAGTGGGTGACAACTCGAATTAAAAATGTGTCGTTCCTGATCTCTCTGAAATATGAGTTTTGTCATGAGACAATAAACGGAAATGTACTAAATTGAGTTTACACAGATTGTCTGTCTGTCTGTCTGCCCGTCAGTTTCTCTTTTGTATGTCTTGTGCATCAAAAAGGCAGAGCTGAGATTCAGAAATTAATTAGGAGGTTGGAAAGGATGGGTTTGGGGTAGGATGTAACACAGATAATTAATTGTTAATGAGATAGAATTTTCCGGTTCATAATTATTTTGGTGTAGATTCTACTTAAAACGACAATCTCTTCTCGAGATTTCTGATATCTTATTTTTCTCTCGCCTTCATTCCCCACTCAAGATGTTATCTTCGCGATGCATGTTTCTCTTACAGCAAATAGAGATATGCACCAAGAATGTATAATAAATTGAAACATTTCGTTCATCATCGGTGAAAACTAATTCCACCACGGCGATTATCGACAATTCTATTAGAATATGAAATGGCAAATGCATTAAGTGGCTCATGCATCATTAGATAGTATGAATTCTCTGTCAGTACTGAGCAGACGATGCATGTTTGTTACGTAATGCAGACGATCTTGGCAAACTTCTTCCCAAACGATTTCACAGTTACGTTAGAGTCTGAGTATTCAATGAATGTTATAGAGGGTAGAATAAGGCATTGTCCTCGATTAAGGCCATTTTGGCAACGCCTCTCTCTTAGCAGCTGTCCCTTGTTTTCAATGTCGTCTGCCGTGCACACCGTCAGATGAAATGGCCTTGTATGCAAGTTTTGTCTATAACGATATGTCCGTAACTGACCGTATTTGAAGGAAGTCTGAACGAACAGACGTGAAGACAAACAGACTTAGAAGACATTTAAACGTTAGATGTTGAAATTGTGATGGGAAAAAATTACTGTTTACAACCAGAAAAAACTTATGCAAGGATTCAAACTACATGTTTGAAAGTAGACAATCTCTGAACAGATATCTCAAGTCTTGACGTGGCGAAAAACATGCATTTTATGAAAGCATGTGTGGATATAAGATGATATCATATCTCGAAGATTTATTGCATATTTGAAATACTAGTATAGTAAGGGGGTAGCCAATCACAAGCTGAGCTGGCCTCCCACATAATGTCCCTCATATTGGCGTAAGCGCTGGAACTAAATATGATTGTCCGTACCTGTGTCCCTCTTTCTGTCTGTCTGTCTGTCAGCATTATGTAAATTCTTTGATCCGAAGTTCCGGACCCGCGTCTTATTTGCATAGTGGTTTATAATTCAATTTCGATTGATTTCGTTTGTCTTATCTCTCTTCATATTCTATAAATTACGACGTCAGAGACCGTGAAGATGCGGCGTTTGAGTGCACACTGCACTAATTTATTCCGACAATAAAGTTATTAAACAATGATATGATTTGCACGAGTGCATTTGTTCTTGTAGTAATACTTACAAAAATACGAGACACTTTTATGAACTCCATAATGAATTTTATTACTCCAAGGTGTACTTATCTACATTTCAATTAACCCGCTCCTATGAGCAAGTGTAACAATTGTTTTAATGCGCGGATCGAAACTTTTAGTTTAGGATGGGGTTGGGGCTGGGTTTCAGTCTGGTTTGGTGAGATTTAGCCTAAAATTAAATGTTAATGTCTCCAGTATGACTTCTTGATGACACTCAAATGCGAAAACACGGTGGACAAGCACAACACGAGACACCAAAAGGACAAGGAAGACCAAATACTAAAGACGTCAAAACACCAAACACAACATGACACATATACAAAACACCAAACACAACATGACACATATACAAAACACCAAACACAGTAGGGCACAGATAAACCAACGAGACTAATGGGCAATCGGTGCTGACTTATGACGGCTATCTGCCACGTTAGTAGCAAACGGTGGGTTATCCGGGTACTAATAACATACACATGAAGAAAGGATAACGGAGATTTTTGCCAAATGGCTAAGTACGGATTTCTTTTCCCCTACATGTGCGCTTGACTTTGTGCTGATTTTCTAGAGGCAAAAACCCTTTTTCTATGAATGTACATTTTTATAGGTGGTCGAGATGGTGGGTAAGGGGTGAGATGGTGGGCAAGGGATGGGATGGGATGATGGATAAGGGGTGAGATGATGGGTAAGGGATGGGATGAGATGATGGGTAAGGGGTGTGATTAAGGGATGGGATGATGGGTAAGGGTTGTGATGGTGGGTAAGGGATGAGATGATGGGTAAGGGGTGATATGGTGGGTAAGGGGTGAGATGGTGGGTAAGGGATGAGATGATGGGTAAGGGATGGGATGGGATGATGGATAAGGGATGAGATGATGGGTAAGGGATGGGATGAGATGATGGATAAGGGGTGAGATGATGGGTAAGGGATGAGATGATGGGTAAGGGATGAGATGATGGGTAAGGGATGATATGATGGGTAAAGGGTGAGATGGTGGGTAAGGGATGAGATGGTGTTGGGTGGAGGTAATTGATCCTTATTCTCTTTATGACCTACATTTAACTTGACCTACATTTGTAATTTCATAAAAGTGCTCCGTTTATTGTACTATGAAAGGGAGTCTTTATGATTCAGAGTTACGATTCACGGTTATTGTCTAGCAAGTGATGTATTTACCGGGATAAAAATGAAATAAAAATTTGAATTTATGCACCATTGCTGCCAAATCGCTGCACAGTTTATGCATGAAATCGATGTTTAAAACATTTTACAAAGGGCTGTAACTCTAGTATTCAAGTTTGATTTACGTGATAGGCATAAAACCCATTTTTAAGCCAAAGTTATGCCGATTAGAGGAGCACTCCCTCTTCTGAAGAGAATTGATCATTTATTTACCTTACTTATATTATGTAACCAGCTTCTTACATAATATTTGATTTGAACCAGTGGCGGATTTAATGTGGGCGCACGCGCCGCCTTATAAAAATAAAAATCTATGCATAGATTTTCTATAAAAATCAATATCCATCGCTCAATTTAGCAACTTTTGAGAACCTTATCCTGCCCCCGCCATGCCCCCCCCCCCCTCCCCCCTATGTCATTCTGAATTGATCTGGACTCCTAATTTTGCTTCAACATTCTAACCAATTTAAGATAGATTTTGGTTCCCCTCTGAAATCAAATCCTGGATTCGCACATATGAACATAATGCACATATTGGGACTCGACAACCAGTAAGGGTGAAAGGGTGAATGTCACCCGCTAAGTCAAGGTCACATGTC